>BLKM01001521.1:0-143483 GCA_013340265.1 Coptotermes formosanus
CAGGGTGTCACGCTGTTTTCTTGTATTGTTCCCAGCCAGCTAGCCAGCCAGCCAGATTATTAATATGTATTAGTGACGTCCAGTGCCACTATTTTGGTACTGCGTTTAATGTTGACCGTGTTTTTGCAGCAAATATCAGCTGTTCCTCTTGTACTGTAGCAGACAACAGTAAACCTTTGGGCAGTCCGCCAAGGGTTTCGTCTTGGCTTGAATATTTGTCATTTTGTAAAGGTAGTAGGTTTAAATAATAATAATAATAATAATAATAATAATAATAATAATAATAATACATTATTGCGACCTTGAGTGATGCAGAGGTAGTCGAAACGTGGTGCCAGTGCTGTCGGAAAACATTTTTAGATGGCAGAAGGAACTAAGTAGAACGGATGAAGACAGGTGGTCGATGGCATGGAATTGTAACTGCGGGGTAGAGAATAAACTTAAGGAGACTGTTTTAATTAAGATTTCCATGCCTTTGCTGGCATTCATTTGCGTATTGCGTGAATGTAAGAAAACGAAACTTTATGCAGAAGTTACATGGTAAATTTATTTTTTTCTTGGTGAAATGTTTTCGAAATATTTTACAGAAGGTATAGATTTTTCGACTTTGTATTGTGAGTTGTCAAATAAGACATACGGGCAATATTAGCCTGTGATTCTGCTGTCCACATGGCGAGGGTAACAGGTAGGCCTACTGTAACATGCTTCAGAATTTAACGAATTCACACCATGGAGAAGAAGTGTTTTTGGAGTAGGTAATTGTCAAGTCTTTTGGGATGTTACACCGTACCGATCGGTAAATAGTTGCTGACATATCAGAGGAGCTTGCTGCCTCCATTTTCGGGGTCCAAACCGTCCAAATGAGGCGACATTGAAACTGGAGGAAGCAAACTCCTCTAAAACTTCAGTACATATGTACCAATTGACACGGCATCATATGCCAGAAGACTTTTAATATCTAATGCCCGAGTACCCTGTAGTGCAGAAATGCATAAATGTTTTTATTTGGGAGGCGTATGCGGCTATTTCAAAGTGACCGCGGGCTGGGGGGTTTCCTGAAAAAGAATTCTGTATTTCAGAAACCGAAATGGTTGCCGATTTTACGTTCCGGCTGACCATAATTTGTAGGTCTGTCAAAAGGCGTAAACATACCATTCAGTTATTGGTCATTAATTCGTACGTGTATCCCGAAATCTTATTGGTGCACTCTCGGGTAAACTTAAATTGAAATGGGCCGCACTCTGCTTTCTGGTATCAAGCTGTACGTCTGTAGTAAATTACAGTAGGCGATACGTGTATCGCGTCCTGCTTGTACTGCCGTCTGAACTGTTCCCGTGATTACAGTGAAGTGAATTCTGTACATTATGTATAAGAAAATAAAATCCAGCAGGACCCAAGTTTTTGATACTATCGGAGCAGCATGGTTAGCCGGACTGAACTCTTTTTACACGTCGTAGTTTGCAACCCTCTTCTGGTGGCATCATGTTCATATCCAGTTACATGAAAAGGCGTCTTCCATTTTAAAAGTTATCCAGAACAAAGAGACGTGATAAGACCGACGCTTTTATTTTCTTGTAATGTATGTTACGTATCTGCAGGACCTTAGCTGAAGTTTTCAGAATTAAATAAGTGTATTGTTTATTCTTTAGCATTTAGAATTTTTCAGGGAACGTATATGGGAACTGTTCACCATGGGGAACAGCGTAGCTCTGCACCTGCGCGCGCTCTTGTATTTACACCCTTTGTGTTTCCTTTACATTTCGTATCAAATTTTATCAAACTGGAGCCCAAGTAAGCCGCGATTAACTTAATAATGTTACATTTAAAGGTATCACAAAAAAGTGTGTATTCAAGTAGATGAATGTAATTCAGATTACGCCATAGACCTCGTGTGAATGCATGCTGAGTGTTTATGACTGAACGTTATATACTGTTCAATTAAACTGGTTACGGAATGGACTGCTGGTACACTTTATTTACATCATACATTTTATCGTGTTTTGTTATTTCTGGATGTGGCATGTTTACGGAGTGTCTGTCGAGTATGTCGAGTTTGTTTGCTTTGTTGTACGCTTTGTTTGTTCTGTAGTCGTTAGCTGTTTAAAGCATGCTGGTAACTACGTACTGCATGCTTCAGCAGTCAATAATTGGGTGTTTCGGTCGCACTGAATCCGTGGGTGTTTATTTTCGTAATGAGCAAAGATTGTTTTCATAAACGCTCTAATCCCACTGATCTTTGTATGTCAGATGCGACTGTTTTCATAGAAGCAGGAATCGAAATTTTGAATCTAGTGTAAGTGAGCGCCCCCTCCCCTTATCACACACTATGACCACGTCTGTATGAGTTGTAGAATCTAGAGCATTTGAAGGTGTCTTGTAATGGATATATTTCACCATATTTCTGTAGTTTGTAATAAAATATTTAAAATTCAGCTTTTGCTTTTCAGATGTAGACACTTGTCTAAACTTTGTTTTAAATTGGTTGAAAACGTTATGGAGGCCAGGTCTGAATGGATGTGAGTTGTGAAGGTCATGTAGCACGCGTACAGGGAACAGGAAAGTCATATAATAAGCTTTTATAAGAACCTCATGTGAGGACAGTAACTTGGTAAAGTCGTATGTGGAAGGATATTGAGGTCTTAAAATTGACATTCTTATCTAGATTGTGAAAATGTCAGGATATCATCGTGGAGATTAACGAGTCCTGTGATCAGGCTGGCTGCGGGCTAAACGGCCAGTGTCAGATTTCGGACAGTGATTGGATTTTCTATTTTTCACGACGCCGAACCCTCTGTGTTGGCCCTTTGCCCTCTTACCCAGAGCGTTTCGACGCCCTTTCGTCGCTAGCAAAGCAGCTGAAGCCTGAAGCTATGGAGTCACCTCCTCGAAGTGCATAGTTGCAGAATGCCTGTAACTGCAGACTGCATACTGCTTTGCCACCAGAACAACCTTATTTCACCTGGAAGTTTCACGCTGCTTACGACGAGGAGTAGGGAGGGCATGCTGTCTTGAGCCTCTCCCAATTTGTGTTTAAGGTATAGGACATGCAGTTCTTTGTAATGCAAGTGAATGCATCGCGTGTTGCATTAGTAGTAGCTCTGTTGAGATGTATCGGCCAGGGATTGCGACATCTTTCTCAATGCCTTCCTGTCACCTAGCGTCCCGATGTAGTAGTGGTCGGAACCCGTTGTATGGGGAAGGCTAGAATTCCGATCCGAAAATCGGCGATCCTGAATTACGTCATTTTGAAGTTCACATGTTGCCTGCACGCCGTGCTGTCACAGTACGTTAATATGAGCCAACATCGGTTAGTCTGCGTCCTTCCGTGTTCATGACTGCGTCGTCCCACGCTGTGCAGACCTAATGTGTAACGTATGTAGATGATAAAGCGCGATTAAATAAACCACACATTAATCATTATTTCGTTTAGTATAGCAGGAACAAGAAGTTAATTGCATGTACAGCGTCGTGCACAGAACTGTTGACTGAAACTGTGACACACGCTCTTTGTGAATGCTAACCCACAAAGCACAGAACGCTGGGGGAACACTTGTGAAGACCTGTCTGAGAAGTTGCTTTCCTGCGACAGAAGTGGAAGGTAATGAGAGACCCTAACAGGTCTTGAACGTAATTGTGCTTCACCCCTATCGTGTCCGTGCGTCAGAAACGGAGGAACGTGGAGTGCAGGTAGTTGGCTTCCTCTCATTCGTTTGACAACTTGGACGTAGCAGTGCTAATTGCCCTTCATTAGCCTTCCGCCAACATAAAATCACCCATGGTCAAGGCTGTACCCCCTACATTGCTGATTTAAGCCCCATTCGTAAAGTTCACTTCCGCGGAATGTATTTTCGGACATTTAAAAATTATGCGTCCTGCTTGTAATGCCAGTAAATATGTCGATCCTAAGGAATGGCACTCCTGTGTGTCGCGGGCAAAGAAAGTGAAAATACAACCTAGTGCCGCATTGAAGGGCGTGTATGTGGTGGTTGCGTTCATATTCACGCTAGGGTGTAAAGGGAGGAGTGGGCACGCTGTAAGAGTTGAGCGGCTGAAGTAACGTAAGGAAACATTTACTTAGTAAATTAGGTTACAGTGATTAAAACATGGATGAAATAGTCACCACTACCCCTTATCCTTTTGAAACCCGGTGAACCATAGGTAGATATGTAGATACTATCTGCTGTAGCATTAAGAAACTGCATTTTGCCACGCGGTGCATTTTTATTTCGTAATTCTTGCAGTAAGTACCAGTTACTGCTAAACGCCATCTGCCGACAGATCTTCGTATTGTTCTCAGTAAAGCAGGAACCGAAATATTATATGAACTGCAACAGATATAGAGCAAACGTGCTCTTATTTGGCACCTAAATCGTATTATCAGTGCCGTCTGTGTTTTACATGTAATTTAAGTTATGAATAAAGCCACAGCGTGCGACGATAGGGAGACGCTGGAGTGTTTCGGTCTTTCGGTTGCCTGACCGTTGGCTAGGAGCCATTATGCTGCATCCTGCTGCACTCTATCCCAGCACCGGTTTTCTTGGCCCCACCCCCAAGAAATGGCTGAAATGGTTCCAAAGTTTCTGCTGCATGCTTCGCGTATAGCTTCTCCCTCCCCCCCCCCCCGATTTAAATTAAAATCTAAGTTAACCCCCTTGATGTAAATAACACCAAATTATTTTTCAGACTTACACATTTTAACATTAACCAATAGCCAAAGTCAAAAATCCTCCGCCTTTCTGTCAAGTTGCAACTGTTACGTGACCTTTTACTCGTCTTATTTTCGTGCTGCTCCTGTCAGAATGACAAGTAGGTGAAGTCACCGAGCCTTTTACTTAGATGATGCTATTCTCCACGCCCAAACTGCGGTGTCTTACTTCTCCCATGATTTTCGACTCTTTTACTGTTTCTTGGGTCTTAATGCCAGCCAGTCCTCGGAGGGTTAAACGGTCAATCCTGCATACCGTAAAACGTGCATCAAGAGAGTGCAACGAAAAATAGTACGAACGACAGCAGGTTCTGTTGTAGCGTTCGTATTGCGGAAGAGAGAGGGTAAAAAAAAAGTTGCATGTCATGAGTTTGGCGCCAGCAATCAGCAGCAGCAGCATCATCATCATGCTATCTCTCGGAGACAGGATGTCACGTACGGAAGGGTGACGCGGGTCAGTAATACCACTAGTACGTCAAATATTTGTGTTTTGCAGACGTTTTCGGTAATATTAACCCTTTAAAGACGAAGCGTATCTGTTTTATATAAGGACTCAGTGCGTACCGCGCTGTAAACACTCTCCACTTCGGTTATAAAAACCAGTCTCTTAATGTTTTATAAGGCAAAAGTTGCTGTTTGTTCTGAGATCCGTACAAAACACATAAACGCAATGTGGGCACCACGTAGAATTTTTTAATGTTAAACCTGGTCGTACGTAAAGTTACCGCTAGGCTTTAAAAGCTTAAAGCGTAGTTTACATTGTGGTTTAGAAGTCTTTATCAGACTGTGGGCCAGTGACAGTTGCCGAGCCGTGAACCTTCATGCACCTGTCAGGAAAGTGTTAAAATAAATAGACTCTCATTTTAATATTATGTTCAACGCTCAGAACGTTCAGTTTTTGTTAAAACTAAGCATAAGTTACGTGACAGTGTTTGATAGTAGGTCCTACCAGGGGCGCAGCTGGATGAGGACAAGTGTTGCGGCCACCCCGGGCGCCCGACTGCAACGCAAAAGGGGCAGGAAGACGAATATTTGAGTGGAAATCTGTATTACCTGCACTCAAAAAAATTTAAATTATTGAGCGAATGAAGGAAAATTAAATAAATACTAGTAATTTTTTAAGTTCATAATTTCTGTTAGGGGCATCCATTGTAATTAGCTACGCCACTGGGCCCTACCATTGTTTTGACATGTGTTGCGTTTCTGAGGCAGGAAAGTTTAATCCATTATGTGCTGGCTACCGTTTCCCAAAAGGCATGTTCGCAAAATTGCGAAAGGCGACCATTAGCTTCGTCGTGTCCATCCTTCCGTCCGTCAGCATGGAGCAACTTGGCTCCTACTGGACGAATTTTCATGAAATTTAGTGCTTGAGTATGTCTCGAAAATCTGTCGAGAAATTTCAAGTTTCGTTAAAATCTGACAAGAATAACGGTACTTTACATGAAGACCTATGTACATTTATGATAATATCTCGGTTATTTCTTCTCAGGCAAAAATTTCAGAGAAAGTCAAAAGACATTTATCTTTCAATAAATGTTTTCCGAAAGTCATGACGTTTATGGGACAATCCGGAAAAATATCCTATATCCAGAGAGGCCGTAGATAATATAATCAGGCGCATGCGCTTTGCATGCTGGACATGTAAGGCTACAAACACACTGTCATAATATGTAATACTGCTTTTCCACGGCAACATCGGTTACGCAAAGGCGTAATCTGTACTGGTAATGGTTGCCTTGAGATTCTTATTGCTTATATTTTACTTCATTGTAAACTATTTTGTTTTTTCCTGTGCCCAACATGACAAATACAGGGGGGAAAAGTGAAAATGTTAAGGTGATGATGAAAGAAAGAGGAAGGCAATATACTTAGAAACGAATATAAAAATAGTAAAGTAACACGGCAGGGGTAGAACAGTTCGTACCACCAATTACATTTATTGGCGTGATGAATAAGGGCAGTGAGCCGTCGATTTATATATACGAAACCCCCGCCATAAGTCGTGGAGCGTCTGTACTGAGAGATTACATTATTTCCATCTTCGATGGTAGTGGCAACAGTGTTCCTCAGCTTGTACGTAAATAAGGACTACCGCGACAAAACGCGTTAGTATAAATGACAATTTTCCTTCGTCCCAGGCGTGTGAGTAACTGTGTGTGTGTTTTTAAGCCTTGGTTTCGAGAAATCCCTTGTTGTTAGAACTTCGTTCCGGAGCTTATTTTTCACTGAAATTGTAGCCTCATTATGTAGCACAGTGTCGGTTTCATCCTAATGTGCTTTCGCAGCTTTTACTCACTGCAAGTGAGCATAGTAATGCGTTATATTATCTCAGATAAAAGGGTAGGGTAGTTCAGTTTGAACCAGATTTTTATATTTTGATGTGCATTCCGTATAATATGATGTTTATTATTATAAAACAAACAATTTGCACATACACAGTACATATACATAATAGAGTCCCCTCTCTTACATGTTTCGGCGGTGGACTGCCATGCTCAGGGAGCAGCCCCAATATTTAAAACTTAATATACCCAGTTACATATACGGTAATAAAATATGTCATAGTCATCACTGCTTAATGTGGTATAAAATACACCAGCTTATTCCGTGTGAGATTAAAATTAATGATAGTAGTATTGTGGTTAGGTGTGCCAGTAAACACTTAATGCGTAATGCAGATATGTAGTAAATTAAGAGTACGAAAATTATGCATTAAACGTTTACGGGCACAGCTAACCACATTGCTGCTATCAGGAATTTTAATCTGACATCCAATAAGCTTGTGTATTTCATATCACATTAAGCTGTGACGTTTTATTATTATATATGTAACTGGTTTTGTTAGGTTTTAAATATTGGTGTTGGTCCCTGACCATGGCGATCGACGGCCGAAACATGTAGCAAGGGGCGTTGTAATCATATATATATAAATAATCTGCTTTCTGTGTGCACATTTTTGGCCTTATAATAAGAAAAAGATTATATTGTTTCTTTGTAAGCATCTCAAATAAATTAAGCCTTTTAAAAGAAAAGCATTCGACAAAACTGACGGTCAGTAACTGGTATCAAGGTAACCTCGTTGCACACTGCCTCATTCAGCTTACACGAGAGTCATAAACTAAATTTCATCACATCTACTTATCAGTAACTCGACCCAGAGATCCGACGTAGCGTACTTCCCAAATACCAACTTCGCCGCTGCGCTAACCTGCTGGGTGCGCAAGATTGAATCCGGTACTGCGATTAGAGGGCTGGTAGCCGAGCTGCCTGAAATATCGGGCGGTCTGGACTGTCTCATGCCCAGTCTGATACATAAACATATTTCCGTACGTATAAAATTTCTAGGCTAGTGTAAGGCTTCATCTTTTGTCATTTTGCATGTTTACTATGGCAGTAACTAGTTTTGAATAGGACTACAAGATGGTAGCATAGCTTTGTATTTTGTGGGTATTTGTGTCACTTAAATTTGGGAGCAGAAGACAGCACAGCTGGTATCAATTAAGAACAGCAACACAAGAAGGCAGAAATACGGGAACTTGAAGGTATGCTGGAGTAGTCAGTATAAAAAGAAGTTACGTGTTTTGTGAACATGTACATCATAGAATTTGCGGTATTAGGGTTTCGTATATTTTACGAAGTTTCTTTTTAAAGGCAAAACGTCTTGAATGTGCAGCAGAGATTGTTTTGTCAGTACACTATATGCTATACTGAGATTTTTCCCGATAAATTTTCGTCGGGATTTGTACCAGGCAGACATAAAAGCCAGTTTCACATGTGCTGCTCTGCGCTTGGAGAGGACGTGGCTGCTGTTTTGTCTATCAGAATGGATCATTGTCAAACAGCTTCACAGCATCTTTCGATAACATATGTAAAGGTAAAATAGTCCCTGTGCACGCCATGGAGGCATATGGGGAGTGGAGGTGGGGCTCCACTCATTCTTAATTTCGTCATTACGTGGAGTTGAGTGGTGACCTTGACGCCCTGGCCGCCTTCCCTCCGGGGCAAGTACCCAGTGACTAGGAGGATGGGTGTGCCGCAGGGCCGGTCTCGACGTCGTAGAGAAGACAGATCTTCTTCAGCCGGGAATTGAACCACGACTCCGATAACATTTGTAGACCTAAATAGAATTTTAGTTTGTATTTAAAGGCCAGTTCGTTTTTCTTTGTTGTGTCTGCTTCTTTGCTTCCTTGCTTGCTTGCTTTATTTATTTATTTATTTATTTATTTATTTATTTATTTATTTATTTATTTATTTATTTATTTATTTATTTATTTATTTATTTATTTATTTATTGGCTCTCTGGGTGGGCCCCAGAGCCGGTCTGGACATTACGGAGACGAGAAAAATGAAGTACCCCTACCGAAATTCGAATTCCGGACCGCTAAGCCCATAGC
Source organism: Coptotermes formosanus (assembly GCA_013340265.1). Classification (NCBI taxonomy): domain Eukaryota; kingdom Metazoa; phylum Arthropoda; class Insecta; order Blattodea; family Rhinotermitidae; genus Coptotermes; species Coptotermes formosanus. The sequence continues at coordinate 9,100 of BLKM01001521.1, forward strand.
CTAAACTAGTGCGGTATAATAATGTGTGTCCGGTATATGCTTATCAACTGGCACTGGAGTAGCAGACAGAAGTAATAGTTTGCATCAGTTGTTTGTGGAAATACTGAATTACGGGTTTTAAATCAGAAAAACAAGTTGAAATGAAGTTACTGTCTGCCCAAACCCGGTTTTCTACGTATTAAAATCTAATAACATTCTGAATTATGTAACTTTATTTGCATTCTGTATTGCAATATAGCGCTGGTCGTATTTGTGCTATCAGTTGCAAAGCTAGATAGCGGCATGGGAGCGGTTACGTATACCTTCATCATATATGCGTTGGCTTACCAATGACCTCTGAATAAGATAAAGCCTAGCGTAATAAAATGTACTTGCACGTTTCTCGACTTTTTCCAGGTAACAGTACACTAGAGGAGGTCTCCAGTTCACTACCTTACGCTACGCGAAATCGTATCTTATGCTTGTGCATGCATGTGTTCATTATGGGCCAACTGTGTTTAGAATATTAACCATACGTCATTATGCATTTGATTTATATAATTTATTGTAATGTGCTTAACCGTTCTGAGAGAGTTTGACGTTTTAATAATGTATTCTGACAAGACTGATAAAATATTAAGATAGAAAATAACTTGCTTATTACTGCGTATAAGTTTTATTTCCAGCCGCAGTGTAACTCGGTTATAACGTCATGAAAGGGACTGAATATTTTGTGTCGTTCTAAACGAGTGTCGTTCTAACCGAGGAATGTAATGTTACGGTTAACAGTGAGGAATCGATTCGTGCCACAGAATATCTGACGTTATACACGAGGTGTCGCATACACCGATGTCGTTATAACCGGGTTCGATTGTACTACACAAAGCTAATTCTTACGCTTCTACATGTCTCGGCTACCTGTTAGAGCCATCATCAGAGAGCTACAATATTATAACGATACAAGCAGCGTATCGTATGTCGGCGTATAGTAAACATATATACATCAGTTTTTTGTAACAGTCAGTTGATGTATAGTATTACTAAAATTATTCAGATTGAAATTAAAATACGAGTGATGTATTAAGATAGGTACAGTAGGTACAACAGGTTGCCGAAACATGTAGGAGGGTAAAAACTTGCCTTGTGCATTAGTTGGAAATGAAACTTGTTTGTGGAAGACATCTGCACGGAATATGTGTAACATTGGTTATTGCTGGTTTATTTTACGCCACTTTATACTGACACACGTTACCTACAGCGTAGAATGGTACGGTGTTTGTAAATGACGAATAGTATACGGGGTTAAACAAAGAGGCCGTGGCACTAATTTGTATTATTAGGACCAACTCGTACACGAAACAATCACAATATATCAGGTTTTATATAATTCCCGACACGTTTCTCATGTCTCCAGGAGACATGCGAATTCAGTGGTACATCAATTGGACAGCAGCGATTTTAACGAGCTTTTGTGTAACCAAAACCATGTTTTTCTTCAGTGGCTTCGAGTGTTCTATATAGTTTCCCCTGAGGAGGGTGGTGCACACCGAAACATGTCAGGAATTGTGTAAAACCTGATACATTGTGATTTTTTAGTGTACGAGTTAGTCCTAGTAATACAAATTGTATTCATACGTACACGGCATGGACAATTTTAAGAAAGGCTGTGGCATGTTTTAAAGTGATATTTCACCAGTTTTATATTATTCAGCTGCATGCATTTACCAAACTATAATATTTCAGCAATTTGCCACAGAGAGCGATAATAAACGAGGAAGTCCTTGAGGTTGGATCTACGAGCCGAGTTTCGAATCCGATTCCTCCCGAACACGAATTCAAAGAGCTGCTGCTCAAAAATCCCTTTTGCAATGTAACAGTTTACCAGTTTTCCGGTCTCACAACCAGTCTCAGTAATCCCAGTGTAGGCATTAACACATATCTTAAAAACTGTACACTACAGGCAGAAACGCCGACGGTCGGGCAACGCTCAGGAACCAACCCACAGAACAGTGGGGCAATCAGCTGGCCACAGCCGGAACTGTGTGCCCCTTATGACACTCACCATGACGCGTTCCATTCGGAAATTACTCGCTACGTTAGGCATAGCTGCGAGCCTAACTTTGATATGAGGTGCTGTATAGGCAAAGTCGCAGCTAAACAACACGGAGAAGCAGAGCAGATTCGCCATGCTTGAAAGATCTGCGTCCTGGCGCCATTTCTTAACGAAATTCCAGTGCTTGGCTTCAAAAGGGTTTGGCAGCAGTTAGTTAAGACACTGTTGGTACATTGCTCTGAATTGGCTGGTTCTGAGTATCAACCGATTGACGAGTAGACGGGTTAATATTTCGCAGGTTAACCCTTTAAAGACGAAGCGTATCTGTTTTATATAAGGACTCAGTGCGTACCGCGCTGTAAACACTCTCCACTTCGGTTATAAAAACCAGTCTCTTAATGTTTTATAAGGCAAAAGTTGCCGTTTGTTCTGAGATCCGTACAAAACACATAAACGCAATGTGGGCACCACGTAGAATTTGTTAATGTTAAACATGGTCGTATGTAAAGTTACCGCTAGGCTTTAAAAGGTTAAGTTTTGAACTGTGTGAACATGTGAAAATGCAGCGCCGCTAAAAATCAATTATGCCTGGAATGGTTAAAGAATCGCTCAGCGCTAGCTGAATTTAGAAATTTAATGACTTGCTCATTTATAACATCGCAGGTGACTATTTAAACGCGCACAAACGGTCGCTTCTCTGTTTGCTCCATGATGATTGCCTGGTCGTAATTAGAGACGCGGGCGATGTTCAGCTGCTCTCCGATAAGGCAATCGATCTGTCTGAACGTTCCGTCCATACTTTAAAAATGTTACCAGTAAAACCACTTTACTTAACTTCATACCACAACAGCTGCTGAAAGTAGTTTCATGCCAACATCGGCGCACATTTCGCACCAACGTAACAAATTCTGTGTTTCATGTTACTTCATCTGCCGTCATCTCTAGAATAACATTCCGGATTTCAGTACGTATAGCCTCCAAGGTGCGTGGTTTGATTTAGTAAAGTTTGTGTTCCACGTTTCCCTAACACTAAAAATCACACACATATACATATCCAGAGAACGTGAGGGCCACGACACGCTACCGTTTATTCGTACATCGAAACCAGTTCCGTAGCGTCCGCACTGAATTTGCTGCCGCACGCGATGGTGCAATCTCCAGCTGAGAATATGTGTCACTCTTTTCTGCTACAAATTTTCTTCAAAAAGGGCTTCGAGAATTCTGTTCACGTACCGTTCTGAATGCCTTGAGACATGAAGGAGCATGGGGCCCATGATTTTTCTGGTGCTTGAAGCACGCCATATGCAACTGAACTCGGTTATAACGTCATGAAAGGGGCTGAATATTTCATGTTGTTATAAACGAATGTTGTTATAACCGAGGAGTATAATGTTATGGTTAACAGTGAGGAACTGGCATTGCAGAGTATCTGACATTACAGACGAAGTGTCGCATAAGACCATGTTGTTATAACCGGTTTCGACTGTACTATCTTACTGGCCGTGTAGTGCGGACTGGCGGATATAGTGACAGTATTCAGTATCCCAGTGGCGAAATGAAGTAAAGCAACTTGTTTAACTTAACGACGTTGTCAGTTGCTCGACTGCCAATATTATGTAGCAGTAGTAGATGAAATAATGAGAATGGAGCGTTGGTGGAATGATACTGACAGGGGAAACCAAAGTACTCGCAGAAAACCCTGTCCCAGTGCCACTTTGCCTACTACAAATCCCGGGACTGGCCCCCGATCGAACCCGAACGTCTGTGGGGAGAGGCCAGCGACTAACCGATGTCCGAAGCTTGTAGGTATTTGACTTCAATTTCCCAAATAGCGTGAGTTCTGTGCGTTGTTTTTTTGACGACAGAAATTAAAACTGGTTTCAGCTACCGTGAAAGCTGCAGAGGCTCATCTATGGGGTTTGGAGTATGTACGAAGAGGCATACAGAATTTTGGAAGGGAGACATGAGGGAAGGAGACCACTTGGGAGAACAGGAGTAGATGGGAGGATAATATTAAAATGGATCTTCAGGAAGTGGAATGGGGCGTGGACTGGATTGAGCTGGCTCAGGATAGGGACAGTTGGCGGGCTCTTGTAAATGCGATAATGAACTGTCGGGTTCCATAAAATGCGGGGAATTTCTTGACTAGCTGAGGACCTGTTAGCTTCTCAAGGTCTCTGCTCCATGGAGTTAATTAGATACTTAGTTGGTTGGTTGGTTGGTTGGTTGGTTAGTTGGTTGGTTGGTTGGTTGGTTGGTTAGTTATTTAGTTAGTTAGTTAGTTAGTTAGTTAGTTAGTTAGTTAGTTAGTTAGTTAGTTAGTTAGTTAGTTAGTTAGTTATGGGAAGGCAGTTACAGGACCTAAGGATCGCAACTGGACCTGTAGGCTGAAGACAGCACACCGCCCGTATTGCGTGTACACGATCACACTTTGTGACAGACCGACAGGGAGGACCCATCGTATGTTCTCAGTTGTCGTACGTTGGAAGCACATGAAGCATAAACGGACGAAGTAAAGTGGTATTTTGTCTGCGCATTACAGCTCATGGACCACCAAATGGAAGACGAGACTACGGTGAGAAGTGGTTAACCCTTTGCAACACAACAGACAGGAATACGCTTCTGAAACTCCGTGACGATAAGGTCTAGTATGTAGCGTTATACCTAAAATACCAATTATTATTTGGAGATAGATTTTCAGGGTTTGCAGTTGCCAGAGGACAACTGTTTCGGGTGACGGTATTAATACAGTTTCCGGAACACGTTAGTGTATCACGCGGACTCAGATTTCAAAGGAATTTGCAAACCACATGTGTGATGGGTAGGTTCGTTCATCCTTTGTCACTAGGCATGAATCGGAAATCAGTTGCTGACGTCTGCCAGAGTTGTGTAAACATACAGATGTATTGACACGAACAGGGCAGTTCTGGATATTAGTTTAGCTTCACGCGAGAATGGGTAAACAAGCCAGCCAACGTGCACAGCACATCATTAGCAGAGACGCTTGCTTTACATACGTACGTATTTATGAAACCAACTTACTGCTTGTTTGTTGTTGTTGTTATCATCATCATCATCATCGTCATCATCATCATCTTCAAAACACGCTTTATAAAGCCAGGTGTAAGGAAAATAAATATTTGCATCTTTAGTCGTCATATATTTTCTGACAAATATAATAATTATTTCTTGGCCGTTAATTAAGGAAAATTACGTGGAAGTGAATGAGACGGGCAGTACGTGTAGGGAAAGAAGAGACATGCATTAGTCTACACTGTTGTTGGAAAACCTCGTACGAATCGTTGTGCTGGACGAACTAGATGTAGACGGGAGGATAACGTCAAAATTGAGAAATTAGGTGACAGTTTGTGGAATGGATTTATCTGGCTGTGCGCAGCGTCAAATTGGAGGCTTTTATGATTACCGTAATGAATCTCCTGGTTTCGTAAACATTAATTTCTTCACCAGCCAAGCAGCTGTCAACTTGCATATGTGAAGTCCCTGCAGCGTAATGTTACTGGAACCCCCTCCAAGGCACAGCGTCATTTTCCGGCACCTGACAATTATTCTGCATATCAGTAAACTGACCGTTTGTAAGGGGCCTGTATACACATCCCCAGCTCCACAAAACCAGAGGTTGTACCCTCTCCAAATCGTACAAGGATTTCGACGTCCTTTTCGGTAAGACTTGGTTAAGCGGAAGCTTGCCTCTCTTGAGAAACATCGCACGGTTTCAACGAGAGCATTGTACCTTCAACAAACTTAAATTACTTCATGTGGAAGGGGGAACCTTAATCAGAATATTAACTGTGACTGATGGTGTCTGAAGAATTGTGCTTAAACTGAGTGAGAAATGAGACGTAACAGATTTCCAAGGCAAATTAAGTTTACAGCTCTGTACGTAGTAGGTAGCGGATAAGTTCAAGTAAAGTGTATAGAGATAATGATGCACTACTGTCAAAATTGTACAATAGTCGTATCGTGTGAAAATAAAATATTACATAGAGTGAAGGAGGAAAGGAACATCCTTCATAAGGCTAACTGAATTGGTCACAGCTTGCATAGGAGCTGCCTTTTAGAACACTTGCTGAAAGAAGGGATGGGAAGACGAGGAATAAGACGTAAGCAGTTACCGGATGACCTTAAGCAAAAGGGAAGGTAATGGAACTTGAAGGAGGAAGCACTAGATCGCAGTGTCTGAAGGACTGGCTTTGGAACAGGCTATAGAATTGCCGCAGAACAGACAAGGTAATTCATTAATTAATGAATTACTAGACGCTTCATGCACACACTTTATGAACAAGACAGTTCATTCTTTGGGGAAGGGTAAATATTCTGAATTGTATCAACGAGTTGCAGGTCTACAGCGCTTTTCTCTAGACTGGATCGGTAATATTCTCTTTATGTTCTGAAGTACTGATCCATTACACTGCCATTTTCTGTTGAACAGTGTCCTACCTGCCGAATGAAAAAATTTGTGACGTGGGTTTGAAATGTCTTCTGATATACGTTTTTAACAAATGGCATGCAGAACTGTGTACACCTGAACTCCTGTAATGTTAAGTACCCCTGCTGAGATTTGTACTTATTCGCAACAAATTCGTAACAGTAGACTGTTTTGACTTTTAAGAAGATAGGAAGTGTAAGAATGACGTAACATTGTGTCTCTTTCCGATGTCTGTGTTCTGTGTCCACTTAGCTCTCCCATTCCCAATAATTCTGCGTGACTGTTTTTAAAAGCTAGATCATACAAATACTTCCATACAGCGTGTGAAATATTGTTTTGTAAGTCAACAATTACAAATTTTGCGACGATGGGAAATTTTGAAGTGTAACTTATAAAAAATATGTACTTGATAATAAATTCCTCGCAAAAATAAAATAAAGGGCATTGATGATGTCGATAGATATGTGGAACCAGAAAATATGCACTAGGAAAATAGTCTTTCAGTTCTGTCCGAACGTCTTCTTAATTTTGTTTCATTTTTCCCTTCGCCGCTACGTCTAAATTGGCTTTAGAGCCTATCTCTTTTCGCAGGGATGAAGCTCTGGCAGCCTAACCCCAGTCACGCGCCCCCCACCTAGAGCAGTCACGGGGGCAATTTTTACCGTAACCATTCTTGTTTCACATATTGACTGTCTGCTGTAACTATTTAAGTTAAGCTGAGTTTCCCACCATTAATCACTCGATCAGCCAACGTTTTCACGCCACTTGATGACAAATCCCTAAAGGTTTCAGCCTACACTGTCCACTAACCACCATTTTATGGTCACATCAAAACTACCCGTGTGTCTATACCCTACGAGTAATGGAAGCATGCAGTCACACGTAACATACGAGCAGTAAAACTACTCTGTTGTAGCGGTCCAGTTTACGGCCGTGTAACACGTCCTCTGCAGTTCCCGCAGTACCTCTTCTTCGCCTGAACCAACTAATACTGAATGGACGCTCTTGATGTGACACTAAGGATGGAGCTTGTGTTAATCGAGTAGGGTTTTTTGTTCTTTCTTTGTGACCGCGAATTGAGGCGACATGCTGTACCTTTCCCCCATTAAAACCGAGCTTACGCATAGCGCCGTAGTTCGCTGCACGGGTTGCTGTGCATAAAGCTGACTGTATGAACGACAACCTGTGAATAGGCCCGTTTCTATAGGAAATCTGAACACTCACTTGGCTGTAATAGTGTGACCCTGTAATAAGCAGCTGGGTTATGTATTATGAGCACTATCGAGCATTGTAAGAAACGTATGGGGTCTGGAAGGAATGAAGTAATGACGAGTAACTACATATAAAGATGGAAAGGGAAAGAAAGAGAAAGAAGTAAGGAGTGAAATAATAACGAGTAACTACACATAAAGATGGAAAGGGAAAGAAAGAGAAAGAAGGAAGGAATGAAGTAATAACGAGTAACTACACATAAAGATGGAAAGGGAAAGAAAGAGAAAGAAGGAAGGAGTGAAGTAATAACGAGTAACTACACATAAAGATGGAAAGGGAAAGAAAGAGAAAGAAGGAAGGAAATAAAGGAAGAAAAAATAAGAAAAGGTATTCTTTTTATTGAGACTTTTGCTAGTCAGGTCGGGCGGGACCTGAATGGACGGTCAGCTGGTGATGTTAGCATATTCGTTGTCTTGTATGACGCTGAAGTAATACCAAAGCAGCGCAGACTTTCCTGCTTGTTCTGACCCCGGCTATGCGCTATCCCAGAGGATCTATACGCGACTCTGATTTGGTGTTATTTCTCGAGTTGTGAACAGAGTGTGGGGGATATTAAGTTTTATTTCAAGGTGCTCTACAGACGCAGCTTCGGTTCCGTTTCTCCATAAACACGTTTTGTTGCTCTCCTGGCCCCTCAAGCCCTCCATTTTGTCGTTTCTGTTCAGAGGTTGTGCGTTACGCCTTTTGTAAAATTCATATCGCAAACTGTGTTTACTTGTGAAGCAGTGAGACTTCAGTTGCTGTGGGAGTTTCGTCATTTTGTACCTGCCCGCAAATGCTTTAGCTTCGGTGTGTATTAAAGCGGACAGACTCTAAACTGCTCCATCTCTCCTGTGTAGTTACAATGCATATTCAGTCAGTAACCATCACAGTACATATGCAGCGCGTAACAGTATCTGTTTCAGTCTCCTGATTGTTTCGGTTTAGTGAAAACCGTGATCAGGGATCTTACGGGTGAGTATCCGAATTCTTCCTAGTTGCGGGGAAAAGTGCTATATGTCATAGCGCTGTTTGTCGGGTTTTGCATCAGTAGAGAGTGAGAATCGTGCAGAGTATATACTGTCGCGGTACCGAGTGTGTTGGAAGGCACGTATTTGCAAGAGGCTACATATGTCCATGAGGTTATTAGTCCATTATATATTTCAGCAGAGGATTTACATATACGTGTGTGTGACTGGTGCGTAGTCCTGTCTATACCCAAATGCCTGCCGTAACACCGGGAAGTTCAGCCAATATCACAGCCCTCAAATGGACATGATCCCAAGCAAGTTTTATCAGCATCTCATCCTAAGACATTTCTCCATATTTTCCTCCATTGTTCTCGGTTTTCCAAATACCTGCTTTTCAAGAAGTTTCCTCGCCAAAATTCTGGGTGCATTCTTTGTCTCCCTTGTCAGCATGTCCAGCCCCAGCGTTGACTTTTGAATTCAGTGTCCTAGCGTTGCTGGGTGCATGTTGTAGAGAACGTTCGCTGTTGTATAATAGGCGTGTCATAAATCGTATACTTCGGACCGGACTACCCGTTTTCCCAAACCCGCTGCTTTTAAGCATTCGTAATTTGTGACTGTGCCTCAAGTACGTAAGGTATGTGATACGCATGTGTATCGGTGCGTGGTCAACAGGTCTGTTTTATATGGCGCAACGTAATATCATTCCTTTCTTGCAAATGCAGCCGGTTTGATTATGCGCGACGTCAGGTTGTTGTACTGTCAGTAGGTATGTGCCCTTGGAATTGTCGTACAGCGTTATACATCTGGTAGAAAGCTGCACAGAAGGGCATTTTTGTCCTGCTTTCGTATCCTGCAAGTAGTGATGCGCAGTGGTGGCCCTAGGCACGAATACAATCATATCTGTGTGTGTATGTGTGTGCGTGCGTGCGTCCGTAATAACTTGTAAAGAGTACAGTTTTCATGATACTTCAGATTACTATCGCGCCGTTATAGACCACCCTGCCTTTGTAGTTCTTAATTTCCTAGTGACTCTACTATTCACGCGACGGTCCTACGAATTTCTGAGGTGGAAGCGTCTCTACCGCCGCTGAATTAGGGTCCGGAAATTTTGTGTGGAAGTGGACGTAAAAAAGATACAGCTTTCGGCTTCGTAACTGCTTGGCGTAAAATAAGCCAGTAGCATGGTGGAGGTGCAAAATCTACCTTGAGCTTTTGATTTGAATACGATAACTAACGACCTACTGGGGCCAAGAGTCTGAAATTCTGCATGGATATGTATCATGAACTTGCACACTAATTCTGTACGAAACTTTTTCTCTTTGCAAGTAGTTACGGACCCTGTGATGTTTTGAAAATTTTACGTTATTTCGGACAAATGTAATGTAACCAGAATCGCTTATTTTGCGCTTTAAACATGGAGGTTGTCGTGAAGCTTTGCGCAGTTATGAGTCTGTAGTTCGTGCTAGGGGTAGGCCTACAATATAGACAGGCATTTGGGGGAAAGTATACGTGATTAGTGTTGCCGGGGCTTCATGTTTGTGTGTGACGTAGTCATCATTCAAGCTGCTGCCCCGGAATAATCTCTTAGCAGCAAGAAAATGATAGAATTTATGGAATTTTCATTTGGCCCTTCCGAGGTGACAATTAAGAAGGATTAAGCTTTTGTTTGTGCCACATAAGAGTGACATATAAGGCTATTCATTTTATAATGCGTAGAGAATAATTTGGAATATACATCCAGTATGATTATAGGACGTTTGCAGGAAGGATTGTATAGTGATGGATTAGGAAGAATGAGATATCGCCCACGCCCGCACGTCGCTCTGTGGCCAGGCTTGTGTGAAATATTTTGTAGTGACCCAGTAAATGAAGGTAATAATACAGAAAAGATGAAGCTGTCGCATAAAAATCAGTTTCAAGTCTCCATCTCTAACACAAACGGTGCGATGGGCAATTCGCCAGGTGTAAATAAAACTGTATTTAGTCCCTGATATATTTGGCTGCCACGATTAAGCGATTTGGTCCAAAGCAACAGTTGGAATACTGGGAAGAGTGCCGCGCTGTGGCAACTGTTTGTTAGATGCTAGAGCAAGGAGGACGGTGGCAGGCAAATGTGGCTGTGCAGAAGTGGCTGCGGCCAGAAGGGTCGCGAGATGTTCTTTATTATTATTACTATTTATTTTCACTGCACATGGCGTTGTACCCGGTGGCAGTGGTACTGCAATAAGACACAACACACAAAGTTTTGTCCATTATCTGGCAGTTGCTCGCACTTTCCAAGTGTAGATTAGGCTTATACATACATCAAAATGTAAAATTATATTAATAATTAGTTACGACACGATATCAGGAACTTCCATGGGTGTCTTTGACGTGTCACGATTCGTGAGACAGGAAATGGTGCTATGACTTACTGTTATCCATTTCTAATTTAAATGGATTCAGTGAAATCATTAAATGTGCCTATTTGGGTTAGAGGCGCCAAAACACGCGTCTTCGTTGTATCTCGATTTTTATTTTGTTTTGTTCTTGTCCATCCAATCTCATATTGAGTGGGTATCTAGAGCTGATTCCTCAGGACATAAAGCGGCCGATTGCCGAAACTAACATTTCAGATCCATCTATGCCTGGTTCCGCAATCAGTTTAGACTGCTTACTGCACAGTAAGTGGTCACTGTAGCTGTGGGCCTGCAAACATTGTGTTTACTCGAGATTTGGTGTTGCCACAGCGATGCTGATGTAGAGTCCAGACTTCTGGATTATGAGTCAGTGTAGATCCGTTAGAGTCAAAACCGATCTTTCGGAGAAACTGCATTCGTCTGTTACTTCTCGAATGTCACGTAGCAGCCGATGTGTGTGTGTGCTGACTGCAGCAGAGTGGCGAATGCACGCACCAATCGTAAGCGGTCAGTAGTATTGTGCAACAATACTGACACTCTAGTTTTAATACTGGGCAGAAGACTGAACAGTCTGTGGGAAGTACTGTGCAATATTCATTCAGTTACCGTCTGTCTGCGGAGCAGTAAACACGTCTCCAGCACACTAAGTCCAGTGGAACGAAAAAACACAGCGCTTACGAATTTGAGCTCTTCAAAAGTATTTAGAATGGCCAAAGAGTAGCGTACTGGTTTAACGCTGACTGGAAGTGACTGCTTCTAGCATGTTACTGCTTCTTTTAGCGATTAGAAGGGTAAGAGCCGTGAGTAGCTCCTCAACTGGGGACCAACCAACCGCAAAAAATTTGTAGATGTTTGGCTCGCTCATCCTTAAGTCCGTCGTGAGATTTTTGCCCGCGCGCTTGTGTGTGTGTGTGTGTGTGTGTGTGTGTGTGTGTGTGTGTGTGTGTGTGTGTGTACTGTGGTCTTCTTCTGTACCACTCTTTGGTCTAGCGGCTACGCCTTTTATTTTCTAATCAGAGGGCTAAACCATTAGTCACACAAACAGCTCTGCATCACGCATCCTGTTTTCTCGTCCTGACCCACGAGCAAACTGAAGTACTGCACAATAGTATCGAGTCGTCTGTTTTGTTCGTTCCGTGGGCATAGTATGTTAGTTAGGTCCACTCACCTGATTGCATTGCTGCAGACACTAAATCAGACATAGCCCTTTCACAAAAAAAATAGTTTCATTGTTCCCATCTCTCCCCGATGACTATGGGTGCCGCCGGAGGTTGGTAAGCATTATTAAATATACTAACGTGTAAATTTGTTATGGGGTCACGTGGTGGCCCAGTTGGTTGTGGCACTGCTCTAAAACCGGAAGGTTGCGGGTTCGATTCCCGATGGTGTCATTGGAATTTTTCATTGGTGTAATCCTTTCGGTCGCACTATGGCCCTGGGGTCGACTCAGCCTCTAACGGAAATGATTACCAGGAATATTTCCTGGGGGGTAAACGCAGCTGGTTCGTAGGGCTGACAACCTTACCACCTGCATGTGCCGACTGTGTAGAAATCTGGGAGCCTCGACCTCCTGGAATCCTCTGGGCCTGTCCAGGCCTGTAATGGGATAGCTTTACCTTTTCATAAGTTTGTTATGCTTCATAGCATACATTTCCCAGAATAATATGACGTTATCGTAGAGAAACAAATGTATATTGAATGTAATGTTATTTAAACGCGTGCAGATCGTAAAGTGAACCACATGTTTCCTGAACCTGGTGAGAAAATACAGCATGATGTAACGCACTGTAAGCTGTGCATGGATAGTGTGAAGTACGTTAAAAGAGGCAAGAAATTTTACAGTAGTGAGTGAAATACTTGCTGGTTGGAAGGTGAAGAAGAACAGTTGATCGTTAAGGAAGTCGCGGCTTATGTTAGCGTGGTTTTGTGGTTTCATTTATGTTCTGTAAAGTAGGTTATGGACGTGTGTTGAAGTCTGTTCCGGTATGCAGCACATACAGTTTGTCCAGGATCATTCCACTATAGGATCCAAACAAATTTCTTTACCGTCAAACTAATATTGAAACTTGAATAACCTAGAGAGGCTATTATGTTAATACAGGTGCGCCCAAATCTTGCGTGGTACCTGGAAGGTACCTTGAGGTTATGCGGCCGTGCGGTTTGTTGAGGCACTGCGCTGCAAGCCGGAAGGTCCCGTTTCGATTGACTTAATCCTTCCGGCTGCAGTATGGCCCTAGGGTCGACTCGGCCTCTAACAGATGTGAGTGCCAGGGACATCTCCTGGGCGGGGGGGGGGGGGGGTAACAACCTTACCACTTTCATGTGCCGATTATCTAGAAATTCTGGGAGCCTCGCCCTCCCGGAGTCCCTTGCTTTGCTTGGAAGGTACCGGGGTTCGTTCTTGGCCAAGAGGACAGCTGTCTTTCTGAAATTTGTTCGTGTTCTCCACATTTTTTTCAGGCACATGCAAGGAAGACACTGAAGCGTGAGTACGTCCTTTTTGTGTGATTCGAGTACCACAGTTTAGTCACTGGTTTGTGTCTGGACGACCTGAAAATCGGAATTTGATTTCTGTCGAGGCCGGAGATGTTGTCATCGCCACTGAGTTCAAACCGACTCCGGGACGTACGCGGACTCCTTTTCCAATGAAGTACTCGAAGTTCCTTCCTCATGGTTACAGCGGCCATGACGAGACGCTAGCCTCTAATTTCCGTCTAGCACCGAAATTTAAGGGCGCTCGTGCGCTGGGAGTGCCACGCCTTTACCTTTTCATATCCATATCGTTACCATCCATCGTCAGAACTAGGGGGTCCACAGCTTTTCCAAAAATCTGTGAGCGACATCAAAATACTAGGCGACAGGAAGCTGACATGAAGCAAGTTCCATAGTGAGGCCCCACAAATATTAGGCGCCACCGTGCAAAACTTAGTCGATCGGGCGACTTGGCGCCCGGGATTGGCCACAATCATCAGTTTGATGCAGTGTGACCTGTGACGATGAGAACGCGTCATTGTTGTAGCAAAAACAGAAGCATTCCGATTGTGGACAAATGTTCCAACAACCAGTTGGATTCGTCCTTGTAAACCGAACAACGCCGCACTGTTTTACGTATGACTCGCTAACCCTTCCCCGCCTCTCGCCCCTCTGCTGTTGTTTGACGAATACGAAGTACAAGTGAAGCATGTAAAAGCTTCCTTTGCTACGCGTTAAATGCTGCTCGCAGTTGTCCGTGGAAGCCGGTTGTTTACACCGTACTGTGAGCTTCCGCTAACGGAACGAAGCGCTAAGTAATGCATATTTACAACACCAACGCCTTACAGCAGGGAAAGCAGGACTTTTTAAGATAAACTCCTGTTTCCTTTATTGGTTCCGGCTACAAGACGATGAAAAAATATCGCGTTCTAATGGGTGGATATGCAAGTGATAGGAAATTTAAGTTTCTTTTCAGTGATAATTCTGTTTTTAATAAGTGTAGTGAACAGCAAAAATTGCCTTCGTTGGAATTCAGTATTGCCCGACGTTTTGTGGTATGAAGAAACTGTACTGTCGCATCTAGACACTAACTTCCTTATTCGCACGCCTATATAAATTATTATTTTATTATTATTTATTTGGACTGCAAATGGGTTTGTAGCCGGTGGCAGTGGTACTACAATAAGACACAACACACAAAATAACACACCACACTCAAACAAAACACAGCACACAAAATTACAAAAACAATAAAGGACACATACTACACGCAATAAATATAATTACGACACAAATACAATACACATACAAATACAATTACAATTAACCTAAAGTTGATGAATTAATCGGCTTTCATGCCGGTGTCTGCATTTGAAAGAAGAAGCAATGACATCTGTAGTCCTTAACTCTGAATACTGGGCAAGTTGAAGAAGAGGGCGTTCAGCGGGGAGGCGTGTGGCGTTGACAGGACAAGCTGGTTGCGTTTGTGTGTCTGTTTAACCTTTTAAAGCCTAGCGGTAACTTTATATATGACCAGGTTTAACATTAAAAAATTCTACGTGGTGCCCACATTGCGTTTATGTGTTTTGTACGGATCTCAGAACAAACAGCAACTTTTGCCTTATAACACATTAAGAGACTGGTTTTTATAACCGAAGTGGAGAGTGCTTACAGCGCGGTACGCACTGAGTCCTTATATAAAACAGATACCCTTCGTCTTTAAAGGGTTAATGCGGTAGCCTAGTCGGTATAGCGACTGGCTACAGGCTGGACGGTTCGGGTTTGAACTCCGGTGGGAGCGAAAGATTTTTTATTCTCCATACTCGTCTAGACGCCCTGGAGTCCACCGAGCCTCCTGTACAGCTATATTTCTGTTCCCCTTCTGCGCCTTCAGGGCATGTTATGGGGAGACCTTTACCTTTATTTAATTATGCCCTCACCACCTATATAGCGTCGAGTGGCAGGATGATTAATGAATTGTGAATTTGAAAAACATCGAGGGACATCGTCTTGCGGTAATTGTAGTTAATATCCCAACATTTGCTGGAGGTACCGAGGAAAGTCACGGAAAATCTCAGCCAAGGTTGCCAGTGTCTGAGTGGAGGTTTGAACCCTGGGGCTCCCAAATACAATACAGGTATGGTACCCGTGCGACTGCTGTATTTCCGTGGCGGTCTGCTTGTTGCCGGCAGTATTTGTTGTAATGTCCGAGTAGCCTGTTATTTCTTTACCACTCGTCCTGCTTGTTTCCCTCAAACCGGCATCCAGTAATGTTATCAAGATCTGATCAAGGCGATTGTTTTTGTGTACGTAATGTTAAGCGTGGACGCCGAGAGTGTAGACAGCGGCCGAATGACCTCATTTTGCCATCGCTGCAGTCAGAGCGCAGATAGATGTTATGTCAAGGATAATCTGCCGTCCTTCAAATTTCAAACAAAGAGCTTCGCTAAACGCTTTCTGTGTACAAAATTAGGCGCTGTTACGTATCTCTTTATATGTTACTTCCAGTTCGTTCGAGATGCATATTGAGACACGGCTAAAACTGGCATAGACATTAACCGCTTCATTTAAATAAATCGCAGAATGGGCCATTCGATTTTGTTTTGCACCTTCAGATGTAGTGGTTTTATCTTGAACTGTAATTCTAGGTAATTACAGTGGACCGATTGGATTGGTGTAGCAGTAACGGTCCCAGACCCAGAGAGACTCAGCGTTTGTCATGATTTAATTGCTGCATCGTTTTAATTGCTTTATCCAAGAAAATGTCGGGATGCGGTGCCTCCAAATTTACCGTCACCCACTGGCGTGGGTAAGTCTCTCGCAGACACCGCAGTACGGAGTGGGGGTGGGGAGTTTCGGGGGGCAGAAGCATCCCAAAATGTACACAATAGTAACATTTGTTCTGGGTGTTTTCGGACTGTATTGCGTTCTTCTGACCGATGGCAGTATTCTGAGATGTCTGGGAGCAACGTGGCTAATAAGTATGGGGGTGAGGGGCGACAGGGGCTTATGATTATCCAGGCTTTGGGAATGAGGGGGGGGGAAGGGTTGTCTATACTACTGCCACCACAGTGGGGGTCGCGGTGTTGCAGTTGGTTGAGGCACTGCGCTACAAACCAGAAGGTCGCGGGTTCGATCCAGATGTTATTGGAATTTTTCATTGACATAATCCTTTCGGTCGCACTATGGCCCTGGAGTCAACTCAGCCTCTGACAGAAATGAGTACCAGGAATATTTCCTGGGGGATAAACGCGGCCGGTGCGTAGGGCTGACAACCTTACCTCCTTCAATTGCCGACTGTCTAGAAATCTGGGAGCCTGAACTTCCTGGAACCCTCAGGGCCTTGTAAGGCCTGTAATGGGACTGCTTTACCTTTACCTTTACCTTTACTGCCGCCACCGTTTTCTTTTGACTCGTTACCTGGTAATTTCTTGTCTGCATAGTAATGAACTTCGGATTCTATAGAAGGCGCAACAGCTGCGCGACTTTAACTTCCTTGCAGCTCTGCTCCATGAACTTGCAGTGTGCATATTGAGTTCTTTCACGTCCACACGTATTCTCGACATTTTGTCCTTAAATACAATACCTGCTCGTTTAAACTTGAGGCTGCGTTCTTGAAAATCGCAGCGGGAGTGAAACAACAACAAACAGCTGAACCTCTGAATCTTGGCATTCGAGATCCCGTCAGCTGCTGGTGAAAACGTTAGTCCGAGTCGGGGCTACTTTCATCGAATTTTCGGTTACCAAAGTTTGTGAATGCATTAGCGGAATGTTCACCGAGGACTGTCTGTACTTTGAAGTTACATTATTGTCTTAGCTGTCGCCTAAGAGGTTCAAAGACTATCTCAAATTCGGGATTTGTGATTATTTCATAAAAGAGTCAGCTACGCGTTGGATAACCGTGTTTCGATTCCTGAAATCGTTCTCCTCGTTACGTTACTCAGACTGGCTTTGTATTATTCCGGCCTCGTATCCCTGTATGCCGCGGACACAACACCTGGAGCATGAAATTTGATAATTCGCATCCCTTTAGTGCCGAGTTCTAGAATGCATGGCATTTCGCAAAATGCATACCCTGTCATTTTGGTATGATTAAATGGATTTTAACTACGACGTTAATGAGTAGTTCTGCCTTAGTCGACAAGGACAAGCTGTGGGATGTACCACCGGCAATGGGTTCAGTTACGTTCAGTGGTTTCTTTCTTCGCCGTGTTGCCCACAACAGCTCTGTAACCCACCCAGCCTTATATATGCTTAACGTGTCGGGCATGCGGAAGGGCTTACCCTTATTAAATGAAATACAAACTGTTGGTAGGCTACAAAAAACACATTAAATGTTTTGGTAGGCTACTTTTAATTCTGCTTCCCCTTTGTAACTTCGTATCATGGTGCTAATGCACAGCGACATCTTTGTTTTGTCTGTCTCAGATATTTTCACATGTTCGTGTTGTGCTGTGATGACTGTACCATAATGTTGATCCTCCGTAGTACACCAGTGGCTAGCAGGACTGTCCAAAGGACATTACGACAGAAAGAGTTGTAGGTATCATCTCAAAGGACCTTCCAACAACTGTAGTCAGAAATTTCTCCGAAAGGAAACGATCGGCGTTTTATTCTCTGCTGAGAGCTGTCAAGGTTCTGGGCCCGAGGGAAGTTTCCTCTTTGTTTATCTCCTGTCCTGAAGGTCACTGCGAGCGACACTTTGCCCTGTTGCTGTCGTTGTTAGATTGAGCGATGTATTTAGTGGCGTTTAATTACAGTTTCACTTACTACCCAATTAGGTAACTAACACATAGCATAAACAGCTGATGCTTAATGAGCACGTAAATGAATCACTTTTGTGTACGCCGAAGGCTCGTCACTGTGTTCCTGATGCCTGTACTTGAACTGTGTCTTGTATTCCATTACACATACAGTAACCTGTTTCTGTACCGCTTTTTTAGCCTTTTAAAGCCTAGCGGTAACTTTACATACGGCCAGGTTTAACATTAAAAAATTCTACATGGTGCCCACATTGCGTTTATGTGTTTTGTACGGATCTCAGAACAAACAGCAACTTTTGCCTTATAAAACATTAAGAGATTGGTTTTTATAACCGAAGTTGAGAGTGTTTACAGTGCGGTGGGCACTGAGTCCTTATATAAAACAGATACGCTTCGTCTTTAAAGGGTTAATAAAGAGTTGTGTAGACGGGAGTTACGTGCCCATTTTTATTGGTATAACGCACAGGGGGATGTCCAACTTAAAAAACAATACTAACGAGTTGAAGGAAACACTGTAACGTTAATGTGCATGGTGCAACATGTTTTGTTCACGAAGTTGGCAGCTGTTGCATGTCTAAAAGCAGGACGGGTTTCTGCATGAAACACAAAACAGCAGCAGGAACAATAAGCACAATTATTTCCGTAGATTAATCAGAAAGTTGCGCATTTTTCATGTTTTTACCAAGTTTTATGCAACATTGTCATTGTTAATGCTAAATCAGTCCTTTTTTTCGGCAGTAATAAACACTTGCAGACGATGTTCTTCCCCTGCTTAATGTAACCTGTTGTAGCTCGTTATAAAACTTGTTTTCTTATAGTTTAAATGACACGAATTCATTCATACATTCATTCATTTTGCAGTTTTTTATTGTTCTTGCTTCTAACGACGCTTGCAGTTGATAAGATAGACCCATGTAGCGTCGAATAATTGGGTGTTTGTGAAATAATGAAAGACGTGGAAAGAATGAGGGAGGAATCGGCTGTGGCCTAACTTGACGTGTACGTACTGTACCGAAATTTAT
This sequence comes from Coptotermes formosanus, assembly GCA_013340265.1. Lineage (NCBI taxonomy): Eukaryota > Metazoa > Arthropoda > Insecta > Blattodea > Rhinotermitidae > Coptotermes > Coptotermes formosanus. Next base: position 28,457 of record BLKM01001521.1, read on the forward strand.
CTGGAAAGACTGAGGGAATTGCCTTGGTCTAGTTAGCCGATTTCGGAGCCGATATTTGAAGCCAGGATCTCCCGAATTCGAAGCAGAAAACCGTTGAGCTAGGGGAGAAATCCTGAAAGTCTAACGTGCGAATCGTAAAATTACAGTAATGATTACATGGTATGTAGACTGAGTTACTGTGGCAGAAATGGACTGTGAGCGATCGAGCGTCTGACGCTAGTGTTGTGCTCGTAGATAGGCCTGGGTGTGATATCTGTACTCGGTAAACACCCTGTGATGAAAAGTGACTAAAATTGCAGCTTGTTTGTTATTTAGTATTCAGAATTATTTCACGTGTTCATTGTTCTTTCATTACACCCTACTGATATGACACAGAGTGTATTTTTGTTACTTTGTCGTCTTTTTATCGTAACCAAATTTACGTCTTGCCCCAAACGATGAGATACCTGAAGGGCACACTTAACGAGGGGGGGGGGGGAGAGTTGTTGAATGAACGAGTAATTTTTGTGATGCGCGCAACGCTGTAACTCCAGAACCGTGTTGAGAGTGTCTTTGTATGAAACAGGCACCTACCTACATTAGTTCACAGTACAGCGTTTACTACCATTAAATTTATTACATTCACCGGCAACACTGTGCCTCATACCCAAACGTCAACGTCAGATTTGCTGAAGAGATAAAGATTTTCTTTAGTTCCTTCCGCTTTTCTTTGTTCTGGTTCTGCTTTTAGACCACCCTTCCTAATTTATACTTTTCATTGCTGTTTTCTTGCATTCTGCCTTTCTTTTTGTTTCTTTCACAATTTTATCTGCTACTTCTTTATTTATATTATGTTCCATTCGTTCCCTGCACATAGCCGTCTTCGTTTCTTCCCTGCAAAAGTGTAAAGTTCTTAATAAATTAAATTCTTCTATCAGCGTGTTAGGTTGAAAATATGTTGTCGCTGCTGTCAGAAAATTGTTTTATAGCATTGGTGAGAGTATCGAGGTCCGAAAACGTGTCATTCTGTGCCGTGCATTGTAAATACGAATGCACATAGGCAAGTGTAATGTGTCATCAGGAACCCATAAAGCGCTGTAAATATCTATTTTATTATTTTTATTATTATTTATTTTGACTGCAAATGTGTTTGTACCCGGTGGCAGTGGTATACAATAAGATGCAACACACAAAATAACACACATCACACAAAATAACACACCACACTCAAAACACAGCACACAAAATTACAAAAACAATAAAGGACACTTACTACACACAATAAATACAATTACAAAACAAATACAATACACATAAATTACAATACAAATACAATTACAAATACAATACACATCCATATACAATACAAATACAATTACAATTAACCTAAAGTTGATGAATTAATATTAATTAAAATTAAGCATACTGTACAGTAGTACTGTTACAGTAATGAATTGCGTAACATCATGAACTGATGCACTGCACTTATGTAACCTTCACATCCCCACCACGATTAACCTCCCTTCACCTCACTTCACTTCACTTCACTTCACTGGATTTTTTGAAGATTCCAACCACACCTCTCGATAATCGTATGGCATTGATCATTAGTTACGCATGCTGCTATCGAGTGTCATATATAGTTTCATAAAAAAGTATCGCGTGCATTTGCGTAATTTTGCAGGTGCTTTGTATGTACCAGCGTTTTGGAATGCGGACACACTGGTATGTGATGCGATATGAAATGATTAAAGTAACTGACACTGGTGCAAATTGTACTTCATTGTCTATCGTATTCTGAAGTCTTTTAGGCCTAAGTGCGGCGGTTATGTTTGTTTGTAGACTATTAAAAAGTGTATTTATCACTGTGGTGTGAAGGGACATAAAACTGCTATATCAAGTGGCCTTCAAAAAAATGTTTAAACGAGTGACTGAATATGATTAAACGCGTTGTTCTAAATTTTACTACCTATTTTATACACAGACGTGTAAATTCCGCAGTGACGGGATCGATAATTAATACCATCAGTGGCATTGTCACGATGGACAGACAGTGATAAATGAACAGGCGTCATCTACAGCATGCATGGAAGGAAAAAAAAATGCAGAGTTTTCATGTAATACACCATCACCGCTTTCTTCTCACCTCCTTTCTTGTTCACTGTGTACAGTCATACCCCCGTTCGACGCTGCATAATCTCTGCAATTCACAAACAGGCGTTAAATGAATAAGTTATTAATTTTCTCGCTTATGCGTGTAGTAATACCGAAGTAACAACCACACGTAGTTATACTGACACTCCCCTTTTCAAGATAATATGTAACTGTATGCTTACTGTTTGCTGCTAATACGGTGTTCTTTGTACGAAGGACATACAACGAATACGTGTCATGCCTGCGTGTTTTATCTTCAGAACTACTCAACGGATTTCGATGCTACTTGTTTCTGGATGGCCCATATTAACCGTTGCTGGTTGAGATATGAAACGTACAAGTAGTGAAGATGGTCATTCCTTTTAGTTAGTTGTTATTAGGTAGAGTCCCATGCTCTAAACACCCACAAACTGCGTTCTACTCCTGGGGCGAGAGCCCAAGAAAGTTTTTGTCGTATATGTTTCAGTCCGCGAATAAAGCGGACTCGTGACCCACAGTTTATAAAACTGTTGGTTAAGTCAGGCATGTTTTAACACAGCCGCGTGCGCTAAGGGTGCACAGCTCTGAGTGCCCATGTACTCACTCATGCTGCAGGAGGAAGAGCCGTGAATGCCTGTCATAAAGCATTCCCATTAACGTGTCAGCTGGAAACGATCCTGGCTCATAGCCGGAGTGTTTGTGCGTGTTAATTTGTATTAAGTGGAATACTGTGAACAGTAACAGTGATGTCTCATGTTAATTCTTGGACAAGTCAATACCTCATGTTAGCGATTAGGCTGGGTAGCGATAACACGATATAAGGCACTCTGGAAATAACCTCAACTTTGTATTGACCGTCCGCATCTTGATTTCATGGCTGATCAGTTGTGACCGAAGTTTGAAATTAAAAGTTATAGCCAGAACCGACTCCGAATTGTATACATTTATAACCAGGCGTGGGACGTTTTTGCTGCTCTTATGTTGAGACAACACAAGAATTCTGAGCAGACGTTGCTACATGTGTAATTTTTACGCGCAGTTTATGTGTATCCGACGCAATTACAGCCTTGCCTGTAACTGGCACCCGCGACTTTCCAATTAGAGTGCCATTGTGTGCGTGTAATATTATATAGGCCTAATTCTTGGCAGTTTTACATCGCATCGAAACGCAAGTAGTAGTAGTAGTAGTAGTAGTAGTAGTAGTAGTAGTAGTAGTAGAAGTAGTAGTAGTAGTAGTAGTAGTAGTAGTAGTAGTAGTAGTAGTAGTAGTAGTAGTAGTAGTAGTAGTAGTAGTAGTAGTAGTGGGAAAGTTGTAACACGAAACTTGCTTGGATTACAGCGGATTCTAGAAATATTATTCTTATTTGTATTCTTGGTGGTGGTGTTGGTAGTGGTGGTGCTGCTGCTGCTGCTGCTGCTGCTAAGAGAATGTTCAAGCCTGGCACCCATTTCATTGCTGCAGGGTAAAAACGGAAATGCCCAGTGCTCATTGAAGAGAAACTGGATGACATCGGTGCTAGGCTAGAATATGCCCCTCGAAAATCTGTCAGAAATCTTGCACAAGAGCTCGGGTTTCAGATTTTGGGTTTCCTCTTTCCGGAAGAGACTTGAGGGTATGAATACCGACGTTTTTACGGAGGTGCCGGAAACTCATGCACGACAACACATAACATTTCCCGTAGCGTGTCTGCTATAACGGTGCACGTTTCGTTTGTCGATTCCGATGGCTGTCCTCTCTCCATCGCCCGACTAGGCTGGAGGAACGTCGGACTGTTTAGCATGAGCGACACGGCGATTTTGAGGAAGCAAGCTGTAAGACTACCCAAGTGTATTTGTATCTACACTAGACAAACAGCTGCGTCGATGGGATATGGACTGACACCTGTACACTTCTCTTCGGCCTGTTCAGTTGCAGCAGATTCAGGTTCTCTGACTTGTTCAGATCCAGAATAAATTCCGAAACGTTGTATCTCTCACTTTCTCTGTCTTTCCATCCCGCCATGGGAAAAGGTATTCAAATTCTGTCAGCTGTCCACATTTGGATCACAGGGCTGTCCCATTAATCGAAGATCACTTAGAAGTGTTTTGCTCTCAGCGGTATTCTAAAGAAGGATGGACTCCGTGATAGTCCTTGGGCCAAACAATGTACTCTGCGTTGAACAGTTGCCAATATACGTATGCAGCTTGCTGACTAAAATAAATATTGCTGTCCTGGTTCCTCCACTGCTTAAAATTTAAACCTCGTAAGTTTCATACTTGCTGCTATATTTTACACGCCAGAGCTGTTTATCCATTTGAAGCCTGTAATTCATGAAAGTAAGAAAAATGTATTTCGTAACTTGCACAAAACTTCGCGTTCATGTTGCACAACCCAACCGGTTAATGCTGTATAAAGAAACTGTCTTTTCGTTTATTTAGCGAAGCTGTCAGTATATAGACTGCAGTGTTAATAGTAGATGAATCAGTATGAACATGGACCGCTGGTGGAGTTACAGTTCTTTGCTTGTTCTGAGAATGACAGGAGGACGTCCATAAATAAGCTGTGTGGGAAAATTGCATTGTGTTTTCATGTTCGAGTTGGAGACGCATGTAGTAAACAATATGCTTCAAAATGATGTAAAGTTATTTGTTAGAAACTTGAGTCTAATGTGAAGTATATCTCATTATTACGAACTGCGCATTCTCGATTTCTGATGTAGTTGTTGTCGTTCAGAATGTGTTCATGTCAGTAACGTACTGCTGACAGCGTAAATGGTTGCCGTACTGTGCGTGACCCTGGTATTCTTCTCCCATAATAAACAACTTGCGGACTCCCAGAATGTTTATGCATAAGACAGCCTGGCAAACTTTACCCAGAGGGTATTCCCTTAACCACCTCAAACCAGTGGTTTGTTAAACGCGTGTGATATTTGGTATGTCTTTCATAGGCTCCCAGCACTTGAGATAGGAATATTTAGACGCAAGAAAGAAGTAGAAACAAGAAGATGGGCTGCAAGAACGGCATAATTTGTGCTTTTAACCTGATGTTTTTAGGGAAGTTAAATCGTGTGTGATCGGCTGTGCGGAACATACGCACACGTACGAAATGAATACAAAAATTTAATCGGCAAACCTCGATGGAATAAAACACCAGACGGACACAGGCGTAGGTGTGAAACTTAATGGAACACATCCCGTTGTGTTGGTATAACCGTAAGTAATGAATACAGTGCCGTCAGAACAACTGTATATTTATTGTGTATTATGAAGCTACATGGTCTAGTCTTAAATGACCGCCATCAGGACAAGTGTCCCGAAATTTATACAAGCAAGGAAGTAAAAATGTAAAAATACATGTATATAGTTTCGTATTTATTTTCTTCCTTCGACAAATTTCGTCATGCTTGGCCTGATGATGGTCTTTTAAAACTGAAACTTGTAGCTTCGCACTACGTAGTAAATAGTACAGTTGTGTTGACCACCATTTTATTCATCAATAATGTAGACTGGAGAATGAGATCGTACATCGGTTCTCAGAGTAATATACGTAGAGCCAGGTTGAATGTCTGAATTTACGTGCCGCGGGTACAGTGCTGTGACGGGGGTCTTATGCACACGGCGATAAACCTTCGACTTCCACACAAGCGGGAATTTCGTGACCGGTAGATTGTTTACCAAATTGTAAGAAAGGCCCTGCGCTGGGGAGCGGCGTATTTAGTTACTTAGTCTGTTCACAGTGTGTTGCTTTTATTGTCTGTTAAACGGTTGCAGAGTCCCCAGAAAAATACTTAATTTGGGTTTAGAACCCCCCCCCCCCTCACTGTCCGATTTTTTTTAAAGTTTCTTCACTTTTCGCTAAGTAATCACCCGCTTTCAGTCTTATCAGGTACGATCACTGTGCAATTTACAGGCTGTCGAAGTGGACACAAGATTCCAGCGTTCAGGATAATTGTGTATTAGTGTAGGCCTGTTGGCAGGGTATTCTGTTCAATATAGTTTTCTGCTACGTAGTAAAACAAGTGGGATATACATAGGCTGTGCCGTGAAACGTCTGCCAAACTTCAGGTATGTATTCATTAGCGTATTTTGAGCGAAAAATGTTGCAGAAACATAGGTATAAATGTGAATAGTTACTACCGCCAGTGCAGAGCACCCCTCCAGAGCTGAAAACGTGGACTTGCCCATGGCATGTGTACACATCCACCAGTTTACAGGTAGTTTGTGTTTCTTCATTCAACGAAGAACGTCGTTTATTGTGTGGCCAATTTTTCATGCGAATAAGTGCCTGTGTTGTGAGAGATGATGAATTCACAGTTCACAAATGAATACGTATGCTTTCATGTCGTTTCTGGTTTCCGTACTGGGGGAATGGTCGGGCGTAGACTGAAGAAAACACGTGTGGCTGTGGAAATCGCAGAATTTGTCGCGAATGCCCGCAGGGTTGGCCACCCCGTTCGCCTGACTGCCACCCGTCTGGTCTACATGCGGGGCAAGGGGATGCCTGACGGAGACAATGTACGAGGTGTAGTGCAAGAAGGAGTTGAAGCCCACAGTGTATCATGGACGGTGCTGCTGCCATGCGAAATAATTATGAGAGCATGCGGAAAGCAGCGCGTATTGTTCTGTAAAAAGGAGCACGTTTGTGTATAACCACAGGTCATTTCGGAGAGCAACTGAAGTATGTACATTATATGACAGTGTACGCCATACATTAGTACGTAGCTAGATAACGGTTCGGATCCCAACCGGTGTTGACATAACATTTTTCGCTCAAAATAAGCTAGTAAAATCCACCATAAGTTCAGCAGATATTTCGTGGGACACTCTGTATATGTGAGGTGCAACCTAATAACACGAGTTAAGTCTCGTAATTCTGCTTGCATCTCTCAATTCTGTCTCTTGTTTATCGGTAAGGGACGTGGGAAGTTTAGAAAAAAGTGCGAATACTTGCACAACGTTATCTTCTGACGAGGGATTCACTTCCTTTTGCTGTATGTTTATTCCTGCATGATCTGTATTTTTAAGCGAGAAGTTTCGTGAAAGCGCAAATGTTACCTCAGCAAAGTATCTAAGTGTTTCGCATCCTGAGAGTGATGATGGACCATACGTTCTCTTTGCATGACGTGCAATTTTTATGGATGTTCCACTGTTCTGACATCCAAACAAGACTACGGTTGAGTGACAGTTTTGACGTAGCGGAGTTGTTACCTGGTGACAGTTAAACCAAGCAGTATTGCTGACTTTGCGCTATGATTACTATCCATTTTCACTCATGGCTTTCATTATTTATCATATACACACAGTGTGTGTGTGTGTGTGTGTGTGTGTGTGTGTGTGTGTGTGTGTGTGTGTGTGTGTGTGTGTGTGTGTGTGAGGGGGAGCGACTTAATAGTGGATGTATTTTAACCCTTTAAAGACGAAGCTTATCTGTTTTATATAAGGACTCAGTGCGTACCGCGCTGTAAACACTCTCCACTTCCGTTATAAAAACCAATCTCTTAATGTCTTATAAGGCAAAAGTTGCTGTTTGTTCAGAGATCCGTACAAAACACATAAACGCAATGTGGGCACCACGTAGAATTTTTTAATGTTAAACCTGGCCGTATGTAAAGTTACCGCTAGGCTTTAAAAGGTTAATATATATTTGTGTCTACGGACTCTGGTTTTCAGCTTTTTTGTTGTACTTTTAAATATGGAAAAGGAAGGACCCTTATGTCAGATATTACATAGACAAGCCAGACAAATGCCACTTAAAGCAGGGATGTACAAATTTCGGGCTCCTGATTGCCGTGGCTACTAAATTTTGTATGGTGTCGCCTAATATCTGTGGGTTCTTGGTATGGAACTTGCTTCATGTCACGCTTCTGACGTATAACATTTTTAGATCCTAGATTTTTGGAAACGTAGTGCACCCTGGTTTAAAGTGTCTGGTTGTTTATCACAGGTATGAGAACGACAGGAATATGAATGTTGCCATGTCGTAAGAACGCGTGTTTATGCCTATAGAGTCGGGCTTGACGACGGTCGGATTGAAGCGGAAGGTTTTGTAACATGGTTTGTGCCTTTGGAAAGTCAAGCCATAACTCATGCTTTGTCATGTGTAAATCGTAGAACAGTAGTTGCTGCGTCACATTCACGTATTCAGGCGCCTCTCGTTAGTCATCTGTGTTTGCATTGGAGCAAATTACAATTCGTAGCTCATGTTCAGCTAGCGACAGTATGTACGCTGCTTCGCTGTCAGTTGAAAAGTCCGTGGGTGACATTGCGTTTCTTTTCACATCCATGAAGACATGTGACATGATGTTTTTATTACTCTCAAGTCATTTGTGGCTACTGGAGAACCGCTGCCAGCTTACAGAGCAAGAGTGGGGAATTATGCACGTAAATGGGATATGCAATTGTTCTGGCTGGCAGACCATTATGACCAGCTTGGATTAGCGTTACGGACCACATCTTTAGCGATATAAAACGGCAGATTTTCACCTCATGTTTCCTGTTTGTATATAAAGTAATATGTTTTAAAAAGAGCAGTTTAAACGAAATAGAAAACGAAGTCTAACAAAAGTGTTGTTTTTCGTAACGTCACTTCAACCATGTTTTTAATTTTAATTTTTATTCTATTTTGGTTTTAATTTTAATGTTATTCATCCCGTTCTGTACTAATTTAAGACAAATTTTGATATGTCTTAAGTGAAATTATGTGTGACGAGTATATAGAGACCGCTGACATTTCAACATGAAATTTTTGACAGTTTCCGTCTCTAGCTATGATGTTCACGGATAACCTTTAAGTTCAACCATTCTTACGTCTGATAACCCTGTAGGGTTACTATGAAGTTATTCTCATTGAATATACACGCCACGAATTAAACATTTTTAAGAGGCAGCTTGATGTCGTCGGCCAAGTACGACGCTGCAATGCCGGCCGAAGCATAGTTACACCGACTTTCATTATGTTTGGTGGAATACCTCATGGTCATCCTAAAACCGCGGTCAAAAATTTAGGCTCTTATCTTAATTTTCTGGTGGGTTACAGTTGCCACAGACACACAGACTACTTTGTTATGTACGTAGGAGACAGAAGATTAAGTGTACATAGGTAACACATTATTCTGTGTATGTTTTGTTGCAGTGTTAATATGTTGTTGCGGGCTGGCTTGAAAGTATTGGTGGCCTGGCTTTTGCATACCCATCTCGTAAAGCGACCACTCTGCGGGGCATAATTTCTGCAGATCAAGAGGATATTAAGAGATAAACATTAACCGCTTGAGTTTGAGGGCTTTTGAACCCAGCATTTGTTATAATAATCATCATCATAATCATCATGTTGTTGCTGCTGCTGCTGCTGCTGCTGCTGTTGTTGTTGTTGTTGTTGTTGTTGTTGTTGTTGGATAAGCAGTCCGTGAACTGACATGTGCTATTTTGTGGACAAGTTTAATCTTGGTAACAACAGTTTCAAAAGAATTCGACTTTGAGTTCCCATGTGAAGTGACAGGCGTATGTCGAGTTGGGCCGATACGAAGCAAAGCTTAATACATCAGACCTTCTGTACCAGTTTTTTTCGAAATCTAGTTATTAATTTAGGATATGTAAGACACGGACACTACTCCTCACTATTCGTATGTTTTATGTACAGTACGCCATTCCTAAAAATTGCTGTTCAGCCTGCAGAGTAATAGGTTAGGCTTCTCGTCACACGCATCTGTCGGAGCCGTTGCCGCACCTTCAGTGGAAACACACTCAGCTTTAGATTCGGTACACCAGCCGGCGTAGACGTATTAAGACATTTGTTTAAATCCACAGAACAAGGTTTAATGCAAGGTTGAGTATATAGTACATACGTTCTTGCATGTTTCATTGATATATGAGATAAAATTAGACATGGTGCTGGATATCTTATGTTTTACTACATATTTCAGTCTATGCAACAGTATGTGTTTCCCTATTCTGCTACGCGTTTCAGTGCGGCCGCACCATTTTTAGGCTTGCCTGTTAAATTTATTTCTGGACTCGATGCTATATACTATTGTTAAAATGCACCGACACCTATTGATGTATCTGCGTCCCTCACTTTACACCTTTTAAGCGATATTTTCGATCTTTTCACCACACTTGTTGTTTCCGGAGATGTCTAGGACTATCTAGTATATTTCACACTGTTGGCTTCAATACCCGTATGTGTATTTAATGTTGTCAAGTGCTATGTCGAATCAGCTTGTTGGGTGTATACGGAGGCCAGGCTGTGTGTAATGCAGGAGTTTTTGTGTAGGAGAGTAGTGAGATGTTATTTCAGTGGTAACACTGCAGCGACGAAATTTTATATGCTTTACTTTCGCGATTTTTTTATGACCAAGGCCTAATATAGCAGAAGTAGGCCCTGAACATGGTCGTAGGTAAGTGAAAACAACCATGAACCCTTAAAATAGGCCGTGAACACAGACGTAGCTAAATGGAAACAACCATGAACCCTTAAAATGGTAGTCTGTAAAATGAACAGGCCTACGCACAGCCGTGGTGGGTGAAGTGTTCAACAAATGGAGTACAGTAGTCGGAAGACATCGATCTCTAGTTGCAGCTTGCCTAGCGGAGAACAGAGCAGTTGGTGAATCGTCCTTGTGCAAGATGCATCGAGTTTGAATTACAGTGCTGAGACTGTAGGGCAGCGTTACTACACAGTACTGGAGCTGCGAGGCACTAATTTTCAACAGTACTGCAATCCGAATATGTCAATATTGCTCTGTTTCGAAGCTACGTGTCGGCCCCTTTCATGTTCAGTGTACGGCTGGCGAGTTGGGCTAAATTGCTAATTACGTGCCTGGTCTGCATACAGAGGAATGTGGAATGCCTTGCATCTAAACATTTAACATTTGTCTCTGTCAAGAGTTGAGCAGCGTTGTTTCAACTGACGTATGTGATCACATGGGTAAATCAGGTAGCACGTATGGGGGAGATTATGAATGCCGAAAAACGTTTTGGTAGGAAAAACGTTAAGGGAAGAAACCACCTCGGACGCCTCTGCTAACGTGCGATGATAACACAGTGAGGCCTGTCTGAAACGGAACCTGGACAGAGCGGAATCCTGTTTTAGCGAAAACTTTCACAGTCCCTAGGATCTTTAATTTAACTTCAGGTTTCTCCATTAAGTGGAACCTGCCTGCAACAAAAAAAAAATCCGGTTTCTGGGTGTTCCATTATAGGCAGGTTTCACTGTATCAGTACAACCTTGTCCCGTCCACGCGTACTGAATTTTGTATCTTTCAAGCCACTGCTGTCTGACGTGGCAGAGTTTTGGGATATTGACGAATTTAGGTATGCATGTACACGAGCACAGAGTAAAATACGTACTGAAGGTGGACACGGTGCGAGTGACCATGAAGTTCTGCTATTCACACGGTCGTTTAAGTGAATAATTAAATGGATGCTGGCCTGTAGTGTAGATGAACAAGACAGGAAACGTACGAGGCGCGTTGTAACCATTGTTGTCATGGAAAAGCTGAAATACTGCATATTTGAGGATGCGTCTGTAGACTTAGTTATCCAGCGCTTATGCGCCATATTATATTGGCATCTGCGGCCTGTCCGGCTGTCCGGCTGTACCGTATTTTCCCACATTATCTTACAAACGGCAAGATTTTCGAAAAAAAAAGTTATTGCACATAAAACGTGTGTTTTGATTTTCTCTACAACTTTTGTCTGAAGCATTTGTTATTTTAAGAAGAATTCAGCGAAATATTATCGTAAATGTACATAGGTATTCATGTAAAGTACCTGTTAGTCTTGTCAGATTTTAATGAAACGTAGATTTTCTCGACATCTTTTCGAAAATACTCAAATTTCATGAAAATCAGCCCAGTGGGAACCTAGTTGTTCCATGCGGACGGACAGACATGACGAAGCCAGTAGCCGCTTTTTCAATTTTTTGAATGCGCGTGATAATATGGTTGTGGCACCTGGTCAGCATGACTTCACTCTTGTATTTAATCGTTATGTGTCGCGTTCACTCAGAATTGTTATCGCAATTAGTTTTTTCTTTCATTTCCAGTAAATATTTACAACTCGTGTCAGTGGTACGTTGCCTAGCATTCCAAAGTGCTTCCAAGTGTTATAAAATAAACCACTACCACGGTACCATTCATATCATTGCCAATAGGAACCGTTGAACCAAGGAACAAAAGTCAGCCACCTTACACAAAACCTGAAGATCTCTTAACAGCGTCGTTAAACAATCCATTGATGTTTTAAATATAAAGTCGAACCCGGTTATAACGACATGGGTTTATGCAACACCTCGTCTATAGCGTCAGATAGTCTGCGGTAACAATTAACTCTTCATTCTTAACCACAAGATTATACCTCTCGGTTAGAACGACACTCGTTTATGACGACACAAAATACTCAGTCCCTTTCATGACGTTATAACCGAGTTCGACTGTACTTATGCACTTCAGGAAGTGTCGTCGAGTAAACTAAGAAATAACCATTTATGCTGAGGTCGCGCACGTCATCTCTACCCTTGAAATATGTCGAGGCTATATCCTTTTCTTACCCTTCCCCACATTCAACAATTTTTTCGCATTGAAGTTTCAAATGGTCTGTCCCTATCGTGCGGCCAAAATCGCATAAATGTAACGTATGTTCGCGTATTTAATTACCTGAACTGCTGGACAGCAATTTGGTGTTTGGAAAGACGGTTGGATTGCCAAGTCATATTGATCTAATACTCGTACAATCAACTCCATAGAACAAAGGTGTCTTGAGAAGCTGGTAGTTCCGTAGCATTCCGAGAAATTGTCATCTTTTATGGCACCCGAAGTTTCCACAAATAAACACTGTTCCCAGCCAGTTGAATCCAGCCCCCGTTCTCACCCTGCTTCTCTAGAATTTGTTCTGATACTATCTCCCAGTTTACACGTAGGTCTCCAGGGTGGTTTCTTCCCTTGACACTTCCAGTAAAATTCTCATCTTCACATGTGCTGTATAGTCCACCAGTTTCTTCATTCATTCATCCATCCATCCATTCATTCATTCATTCATTCATTCATTCATTCATTACGTAATCTGTCCCGCGACAGGTCCATAGCTTCTTCAAAGCGAGTTCTCCAGAGAGTGCGTTCTAGGACTTCCCCTTAAAATTCCAGTATTTTCTCTTTTCCTTACAGTCATCCAGTAGCTGCTTACATCTTCTTCCGCGTTTTCCCGTCCCTTCTAACTTTCCTTCTGTCTTTCCTTCAGTTCTCTATGCAGTATGTTCCCAATCCAATTAGCCTTTCTTCGTTTCATTGTATGTATGATATTTACTTCTTCCTTGATATTGTGTAATACTGGTTCATTTTTCACGCGATCAGTCCAACTGATCTTCTTCATCCTTCTGCAGCACTACGTATCAAAACTGTCAAGATATGTATGATCTATTTACTGAAGTGTCCAAGTTTCAACACCATACGAAACTAAGCTGCAACTGTAGCACTTTACTAGTTTGTCCCTGAAATAGAATTCCAGTTTGCTGGCGAAAGATTCTTCTTCTTGTTGAATAGGCCTACTGCTTTTGCCATGGGAATCCTGTTCTTATCGGTATTTAATATAGGTTCAAGTGTATGTTTGTAGATTTTATTTAGACAGAAGACGTGCCAGCACACACAACTGGCACATGATATAAAATATAAGTAAACATCGTTAGGCTGTACAGCTTCCATACGTACCGTGTTTAGATATTGTGACTCTTTGAAAGGGAAATTTAGCTTCTTATTGTTGTGCAGTCAGGTGTCTGTACTATGGCCAGCGATGGTACAGTAAATCAACATCATCACCATTGAAGGTACGTAGAGTCGTAAAAAGCCGCATTTCCAAGTGAGAGGTGTGACATCTTCCCACATTTCTTTGTATGCGCATGTCCTTACATTAATCCATAAGCTAACAAACTTGCTTAGCGTTGTATTCGCATATTCGGAATGGATATGCGGGCAGGGTGACCAACACATGCGATTGCAGGTTTGACAAGCAAAGCCTTGTTATTCCCTCCCGTCATTTCGTGGTTCCGAAACTCGTCCGTTGGAGGCGCTTAGTCTGCCAACAGATATTCTCTCTTCACTGCTTCCTATGTGGCTTACCAGGTCAGCGGTTGTTTTGCGGTCTGCAGGCTGTGGATGCCTTTTAACCGTAATGTAAATTGAACAGTGACATGAAAGTAAAGCATTCATTGCACTTGGGAGAATCAAAATGTCTTTGTACGTTTTCAAGTAAAGGCGGGAGGTGGAAGACCACAGCTGTGGTTCTGATTCATTCGTTTAAACTAATGTAATACGTGAAATGTTTTAGGACAGTAGCCGGGAAACAAATATCCATTGCTTGCCGTTTGTTCTTTGTATTGAAGTAGCCCTAACGCAGAGGTGGCTTTGTGTATCGGACTCTGGGAAGGGGGTACATGAAGACCAAAACGGAGTTTAGCTCCGAAACGTACTGTGTGATATATAATGCCCAAAGAAGACTTCTCTCATAAGTCATTTACTGAGAAGCCACCACTACTGTTTGGTCCTGTTACTTCGACATAGACTTGGCTTCTGTTGATATTAACTGTGATACTGTTTGTTTCAGGTGAGTTACCATGCTTTGTGTGAGGAGCTTCTGTCGCGCTGAACAAGTACAAGTAACGCCACACCGCTGAACTGTAAGTGTGACTGTCTCTGTATAGACGGGATCGTCAACATCCATTCTCGTTCTCGACGTTTCAAGACTGTGTTTCTTGATTCGCAGTAAGAAAAACAGTTACGGGCAGAAAAGTGGCATGTTGTAAACACAGTTGATAAAAAGCGGTGACGAATCTCATAAACTTTAAACAGCTGAAGTCTGCGGAGAATAAAACAACTCTGAAATCGCTGACATTGAGAGGGCTGCACATCGATTTCTCGGAATTTTACAGCGTTCTTTTCGGCAAGCTCTCTGTGTTCGAGATTTTATTCGGCCTTTCCAGAGATCCCGTGCCTCTTGAACACAGAGTAAACCCTCGGCTGTCCGATGTAATAGGGGGGGGGGGCGGCGCTGAGTCGGAAAATTGCGGTGCGAAGTTAGGAAGCCAAAAAACCGAACCTAGGCAGTGATTAGTAGAAACAACATATGTATTGTATCGTTTTGGTACAGAATAAAAAAAATAAGTCCTGAAAACGTACTTAAGGCGTAAAAGTGTGTCTCAAGCTTCCGTCATCTAACAAAGCTTGACTTGTGTCGAGTAGGCGTAACTGGGCCTGGGCTAAGTGTCGTCGCTTTGTAGATGTATTTCTGTAGGTCACATTATTCGCCCCCACAGAAACAGAGTTTAATATGTTACGTAAATGGTGAATTCGAGTTTTTGCACATAAATAATTCAGAATCGCTCCTTTAGGTGGGTCTGAAGGGGGGGGGTCGATGAATGCGGGGGTCGGTTGACCAAGGGTTTACCATGTACATGAATTTTGGAGGTAAATTGCCACGTATTTGAGGCCGCGTAATTTTATGGGAACTATGGCCAGCGTTACATTCTGGCCGCTTTACCCTGGGAAAGGAAGGGTTCCTGGTGCTCGGCCGTTCTTACGGACGTACACACTCGTAACGTATACGCGCACCATCTGTTGTACGTGAAGACAGTATGCTGCCAGGTTTTCAATGCCGGTTTATAAATTTTTGCCAAGTAGAGTATTTGGAGTTATATGTCCAGGTAAAAAACAGTCGGCGCGGAATGAAGTTTAATAAGATATCGTTTTTCTGCAGGGCTGTGGAGTCGGAGTCAGAAGGAATTTTATGTGGAGTCAGAGTCGGTACATTTTTACCGACTCCGACTCCGACCTCAATTTAAAATCTTAACTAGATACTCCAAATTCAGAGCCCTGATAGCTACAGTAACCATTAGACTTAGGCCGTGCCATGGCTCAGGCGGTTAGCCGCCGGCCTCCCACCGCGGAGGCCCAGGTTCGATCCCGGGTCAGTCCATGTGGGATTTGTAGTGGACAAAGTGGCACTGGGACAGGTTTTTCTCCGAGTACTTAGGTTTCCCCCTGTTAATTTCATTCCACCGGTGCTCCATTACTAGGAAAAGGACAAAAATAATAATCATCATCGTCATCTTCATCACAGGGTTGCACAAGAAGCCTCAAGGCTGCGGTGCGTCCGTAGCGTCTGCTGCGGGGCCCTTCACCACTAAAAAGAAACCATTAGACGTATACTTAAAAATAGTTTGTAAGTCAAAAAAGTAGCCTGATGATTCACGTGGTGGCGATGAAATGTCTTATAGGTGTACCGTTATTAATGCATATTGAGATTTTACGAAGGTGTCGGAGTCGGAGCTTATGTGTACCGACTGCACAGCCCTGGGTCTCTCGTGTGTGTTGTGACAGAAAGGTGGGCAAGTGACGGTCTTAGAAGAAACCAACATTACTCGGAATGTTAACAAAAACAGCACGCATATTATAAGACTGTTTTCGTAACTTTAATATAGAGACCTAGTGTATTTGCTTATTTTACAACACTGTATTATTTTATGAGGTTATTTAACTTCGAAGGAGATTTGATAGTATTGCTGTGAATTGTGCAGGATGTGGCTGTACGTGGCCTTCGTGAGTTTTGTTAAACATTTCTCGGGAATTTCGCTAGAGAGAGAGAGAGAGAGAGAGAGAGCGAGAGAGCGAGAGAGACGAAACCGATGAAAAGTTCAGTCATTACGGTCGGTCGTCGGAACCTGCTGACAGACACGTTAGTTTTCTTTACAAAGCCCAGAAAAAATAGCCCTGCCCACAGAATTTGTGTAACCACGTGTCTGTGTGTGTGTCCGTCGGTCTGCCCTTGTTAATTTTGAAGTAGTAGACACCTTCACCGATTGCAGTTCTTGGCGCCATTGCTTCATTACAAGCGTAGTGCTTGAAAGACGAAGAAGTACAAAAGTTACTGGACATGTATTTTAAATGATGTCACGGCAAGGAACATTTGAGGAACGTGACTATTTGTCGGGCTGTTTTCGTTTATTGGACGTGCTCTTTCCAAAAATGTGAATCTATTTCAAATGTTTATGTACTGTTTCTAGTGTAAATCAACAAATGCACAAATTTTCATATCACTCTATTAAATCACCCCTATGAATGTTTCGTTAAGCGAGTTACCGTCATCAGGGGGTTACATCAAAAGTTTTAAGCACTAGTTACGTTTAAACACTGTATGGTTCTACATTAGAAGATACTATCACGTCAGAGTCGAAACAATACACTGTTCCTCTGGTCGTTACAGATAAAATTATTGGAATTACTGAGTGCTACACATATACAAGTTTTTTTAATAAAATATTAAGTTAAAATATTGACCTTAAAACTTTATAGCGTCGTATTAGATAGTGTGGCTACGTATACAGTCGCGTTGATCCATTGGGGATCGCGTTCTTTACGTTGGTAAGCGGCGTGATCAGTACGGTGTGGTGTGCGGAACGGTAGTGTACAGTTTGTGTACTGCAGTGCATGCTAAAACTACTGTTTGCAAGCAAAGCGTAATGAAGTATAAAGAATAACGTGGACATATTATAGTAATGGTTCCTGTAAACACAGAGCTTTGTTTTGTAATGTTGCATGGTTTTGTGTGCCGTGAGGTGTTAAATTACGTTTCGAAGTGCCGCCCTGTCGAAAAGGTTGTTTATTCCAAAATATCTGCCGCTGCTTCAAAATAAGTTTCCAGAACACATGATATACGGCTGCGGTAAATGGATCAGTGCTGTATCTTAGCGTAAAGCGCTGTGGGAGACAGTATCCATAGCAACAGATATCTTATAGTCTTACATCTTGCGTGCCACGCCCTGGGGACATGTTCATATGTGATTTATGGAATCAGCACAAAAGCTGCTCCGCTTCCATCAGTGTCTCTGTGCTCTGCTTCACATGCAGGTGATGTCTCTATAACATTACCTTTTCTTATGCTATTTGTATATCTTGTTTTGAGTGGGTGTGAAATTTGGTTTGCCACTCTGACAGAACAGTGTGGATTGAAGAAGGTGTGTTTGACAAAGAAGTGTTTTGGGTCGAAGTGACGGGTAAAGGTAAAGGTAAAGCTGTTGCTGTGCGTGCCACGAAGCAATACGGGGTAGTGGAGGTGTAGGTGATACATAGCCCTGGTACTAGGTGGGTTGGGCCGCCAGCTTCAAGCCACGGCCATTTTACTCCCCGGGGAAAGTTCCGTTACCCACTTAACAGGAGGCTTGCCGGGGAGGGGGGGGGCAGAACCAGTCTGGACGCTTTTGAGAAGAGGTAACTTTCTTACACTTGCCGAGAATCGACCCACGTTGGCTGGGTATTCAACCAGTAGCGTATTCCCAACACTGAGTACACTACCACACCTGCTGCTGCTGCTAAGTTGTGGTAAAAGGTGTAGTTATCCATGTGCATGCCAGTAAGTCGTATGGCGATTGGAGGTTTGGCTCCATCCGTTCTTAGCCTCGGCAGGTGCGTGGTCAGGTTCACGATCCGGTCGCCTTACCCCCAGGGAAACAGTCCACAGCACCCATTGAATAAGAGGCAGGTTGAGTTTTGTGTATTCGTTTTCTTGTTAATCACGGTGCACAAAAATTTCATTTCAGTTCGTGGTCTTTACTAATTTCTCTCACTACCAAATGTAGCATAACCGAAATATGTTCCTTTGTTTCGGTGTTGTGCTTGTGTATAAACAGATGTACGCAGGTAAACCGATTACTACCCTCAAAACTGAGTAAACTGCTGATTATATTCGTTTTAATCTCATGAGTGTCGCGTCATGTCACGCTGTGGAAATTACGGGCACTTCTTCTCTGTTCGTTATCGAGGTTCCGAAGATTCAAAGTCGCTTAGATCCGGAACGAAAAGGCAACAGTTGTCTCCGAAACGTCCATTATTCCCGCTTGTACACAGTGCGATACGCAGAAGACTACGGTGAACGGTTCTGTTTTCCACAGCACATGTCGTCCTATTCGTGACGTCTCTTGCAAAACTTATCCGCATGTAATTTTTGAAATGCCGTCTAATTACAGAGTCACATCCTTGATGAAGATATTCAGCTGAATGAGAGATGAAATTAGTATTTCTGCATGGTGACACAACTTAGTCTTTTTGGCAGATTTGCTGCCTTCATAGGGCGGGAGTAAACTGCTTACAGAAAGACGCGTCGACTTTGTGAGCCTCGTATGGATTTTCCGATCTTGAAATGTCGTGGTTTGTGAAGGAAGAAGATCAGAAAACGAGCACTTCTGACGTCCTTTGATGTGTGCCTTCTGTCGAATATAATGTAACTCTCATCATGAACAGCCTGCACAATAACGTTGCCCGTGGAAACATTTTGTATGGCCACATTCAGGAACTAAAATTTTTCTTATCAGTTTCTGTTTAACAACGTTTTGATTTAAAGGTACGTACAACGATAAATGACAAGAAATGTAATTTCGGTCCGCTTTAGAATAGACCTACCGAAATGCATGAAATTTGAAATGATTTCCAATTCAGGCTTTTGTGGTAAGTTGTCGGTACATATTGACATCGATTAAACACGTTTCAGAGCAAAGTACTGCGGATTGTTATGGTTAATGTTACAACGCTGTCAGTAAAATATTTTATAGCGTCGGGTTTTGTGACGATTGATGGATTTGAAAGCATTTGGTAGTAAGCGATCTGTGCCTATTCGACGAAATGCGTTATGTTGAAATTGTGTTCTGTTAGATGGGTAAGGAACTGTAAAAGAAGGAAATTATAAAAATGAAAGCAAATTTAAAAAAGGCTAAATTGTAAGTAAAGCGCTAACAGTGAAAGGATACCAAACATCATTCAAAATAAGAAGTGCTGTCCTCACAACTTGTTTCATGTTTGTTATAAACCAGGGGGCTACATGTTTCGACAAAATTTTAACTTTTTTTTTTACATTTTTATAACGGCCTGAAGATGACCACAAAATGTGGTCGAAACATGTGGCCGCTTGGTTTATAATAAACATTAAACAAGTTTTGAGGACAGTACTTTTTATTTTGAATGCTATTCCATTATCACAGCGGTATGCACATTGTAAAGCTTCCAAAGGCTACCAAAGACGGTAATGAATATTATCCGAAGAGAAGTGCAAATGTGGGGGAGCTCTGGAATAAGATGTGACTGAACGTCGGTGTCAAGGGGGAGAGGGTGATACTTCGTTTTTGTATGCGGATGGGTCCCGGATTTCAGAATAGTCGAGACATCAGTTATACTGACTTTGGTTCTTAGGCGCGTTCGCAAAGCGGTTTCGAAGAGCAACTGTTGGGCCATTCCTATCCGTCCGTCTGCCCGCCCGTGCTGAACATGCTAAGGCACGGAACAGCACCATTATCGCAAGGAGTATTTCTTGGCTGTGGCTAACTGGTTAATCACTGTAGCTTTTAAAATGTTTGTAAACACAGTTAGCTACAAACATTACTTGAAACATGCATTATGACAAGTGTTGAGAATACAGACATCAGATGATGCTCACCGTGTCCTTAATGGCGTGTGTTAACAAGATGGGCAATGTACGTGTGATATAACATTGAGGCGCGTTCACGTAACCATTGTTGTTTTGGGAAAGCAATAATTGATAAATATTCAGTGTGTATTATTTAGCCTTAGTTATCCAGCATGCAAAGTGCATGCACCGTGTTATATTTTCATCTGTCGCCTGTCCGGCTCTTCCATGTTTTTTCACATTATCTTATAAACGGCACGTTTTTCGGAAAAAAAAATTATTGAACGTAAAATTTGTGTTTTGATTTTCTCTACAACTTTTGTCTGAAACATTTCTCATTCAAGAGAAAATTCAGCGAGATATCATAAATGTCCTTAAGCCTTCACGTTAAGTGCCCGTTATTTTTTGTTAGATTTTAATAAAACTTGAATTTTCTCGACAGAATCCCAATAAATATTCAAGTATCAAATTTTATGGAAATCCATCCAGTGGGAGCCGATTTGTTCCATGCGGGCGGGCGGAGAGACAGACGGATAGACAAACATGACGAAGCTAATAGTTGCTTTTCGCAATTTTGGGAACGTGTCTAGAAAAAAAATTATCGTACAAGTTTTCGCCCAGTATCAGCTGTGTAGGATTTAGCACTGACAGAATAGGTGGCTCTGAATGATGAAGAGAGAAATACGCTTAGTGACTGTTGCCTGTTTTAACTTGAGAAACCTTTGATTTGCTATAGAAACCTACGAACGCCACTAAAATCATCAGCAAAATCGACCCCTGGCTTAAGATTTCAACCCATCGTCTCCCCACTGTGGAACACGGCTCTAACCATTACGTGTGAAAACCTAGCCTTAAGGAGTAAATTGTAAATTGGCCTTGTGCGGGAGCACCACGCCACAGCGAATATGACATCGACACCGGATGGAACTGAGTGATTAATTTCACGCTTCGGATGCTTTCGCCTTTTGATAAAGAAGCCCGTATATAGACTGGATAAGAAGCTTGGTTAACAACAAAGGCAGTTTACGCACTAAAATGTCTTTAAGTCTTGGTGCCTGAACTGCGCTAAAGGTGACGTAACTTATGAGCGATTAAACTAGCTTCGGTCGAATGCGTATTGCGTTTGCATCCGCCAGGTTGCGGGTAGGCATGTAACAGCAATTCCACGTCAAATCACACAAAACACATGGAAATTCGAAGTATTTTTCTTACTTTGTCAAATTTTGTGCATTCATTTTGGAGTTGTTACGGAATGATGTGGCGTGTAACCGTCCACAGATCCGCCTCGCGGGGCGCAGTGTACGGAACTTAAACGTTTTAGGCGCGTTCGCTTAAATAACGGAAAGCGCCTATTATCTACGTCATGTCTGTCCGTCTGTCTATCCGCATGTATCAGCGCGGTTCCCACCTGACGGATTTTCGTGAAATTTGATATGGGGGACTTTTACGAAAATCTGTCAAAACACTCCAAATTTGGTTAAAATCGAACAAGAGTATTGCGCACTTCACATGGAGGCCTAAGTACGTTTATATTTTGTGTTTTCCGTACCGTGCATTATAATTCAGTTGTTTACTATTATCAAACAAATGCACTAATTGTCACATGTTCATAACAACATATTTAAAAACATTCTATTCCTACGTGTTTCGGGCCCTTTCGGCCCATCATCAGGGAGAACATCAGTCATTATTGTGTAAAACAATTACATAATAATGCTTGGTCTCTTGTGTATGTAGATCTGCTGTTAATGTTCGTGTGGTGACGTGTTACACTGTAGGCAGTGGCTTAAGGCAGCGTGTGGCCGATATGGAGGTGTTCACCGTGTGAGGTTTGAGGTTCTCACAGCCATGCTGCTGAGTATTCATGCCTTCTGGGATGTACATCTATACGCACAAATCATTGGTAATGTTTAGATGAGTAAATAATGTTCACTGTCGAAGAATACTTCCGAATGTGACTCTCATGTTGCCGGGTGTGCAGTTGACGACATTTCGAAAGATCGTAGTGCTTTCGTCTTAAAGATCAAATTGCCCAAGAACACCTCGCCTGAAAGACGCATGCGCTACGCTCTTTCGAAACGTCGTTAACTGCACACCCAACGACATAAGTCACTTCATTGCATTAGTTGATATAAGATCTTAAATACTCTGCGGCTGCTGATCGTGCCGATAGAGTGTATACGCACGACACACTGTGTTCAGCGCTCACATGCACAGAATCACGTGCACACATTCTGTCGACCGATGGCATTTCCTCCGCAGCAGACATTCTTAGAGTAAATGTATTTCTCCCCCTACAGCGCGTTTTGCATTCCTCAACAGCTCAAAGATGGCAATACTGCCGGGGCCGTTCGTCATTCTGTCTGTGGGGTGTCTGTGCTTTAGAATAGACTGTTGCAACGTACTTCGAGCACTGTATTAGTGCCTGCGGTCCAGTCCTACCGGACGTTTACCGCACGTCCACGGCATAACCACATTTCGAAATTACCTTGACCATTAAAGCATACTGGACTAGCCGCACTTTTGGATTTGCTAGCCCAGCTGTGAGAACGTTGTTACGTTTGGTAATCGGAACGCTTGACAACTGACAGTAGTGAATAATAATAACTACAATAATAATAATAATTGTGATTATTATTATATTATTATTTTTAGCATCGTCGTCGTCATCATCATCATCATCATCATCATCGTCATCATTAACCTGAAATCAAGATCATTGAACACTAAGTGTTACAGTAACAGCAGCTGTAATGATCAAACACATGTATATTTATTACCATAGCAGTATGTTGCTGTCAATACTCGACCATCATCAAGTTAGTTGTACAGTTATTTAAAAACAAGGTAAAAATCGTGATGTTTTATGTCCTTGAGATCCCGCAAGTTTTTCAATTTTTGCGGTAGATTGTAAAATTACTTTCGACGATCGGCGCGACGCGTACGCAATGTCAACTAATCTACATTCGTATCTGACGCCCAAGACTCCGTCTTTATTTTAATATATATATATATATTTACAAAAATGTAATACATTTACTTAACACATTTTCCTTGTTCACCCTTTTTTAAGTTTTTCTAAGTGAGAAGATATGAACCTGCCCAAAAACGTAGCTACTGATCCACCGATGTAATTTTACAGTTTATTGTAAAAATTGAAAAACTTGTGGGATCCCACAAACATAAAACATGACGATGTACGATAATTACATTTTTACCTTATTTTCAAATAATTGTACAACTCACCTGATGGTGGTAGATTATAGACCGAAACATGTAGCTACCATAAGAAACACAGTTGTGTTTGGTCATTTAAATCGTTGTTACTGTAAGTTTAAAGCACAGCGGGATGAATTCTGTCAAGTTAAATGTAAAACTACCGGTGACCTAGTAAATTTTAATTTTCATTAAGGCATGAGGGAACGCGTAGAGGACGTTATTCATGCTGCGTACACGTCTCCATTCGATATTAAACAGCGTGGTCAGTGTCAAGTTTCCCCGTTCAGATTCCTGTAAAAGAGCCTGCGTTACGTTTGGTCTGGAGGGTGGGTGGGTGGGCTGCACTGCCGATTAAGCGTGATATCCTTTGAGTCACATAGAGGTTACGGTTGAAGTATTTGAACCCCAGTTAATTTCGACCGTCGGCGAAGTGTAGACATACTGCAGCAAATTTTAACCGTATTCGTAGATTGGTTTTGCGTATGGAACATGCAGGTAGTCTTTCAGGTGGAAACGAACACTGCATGGGGGCCTTTGTTGTGTTTATGTACCTATTGTATATATAGTGATGGTATATTTACAGTGGGGCACGCGTGGCGCAGTTGGTTGAGGCACTGCGTTACAAGCCGAAAGGTCGCGGGTTCGATTCCCGATGGTGTCTTTGGAATTTTTCATGGACATAATCTTTCCGGCTGCACTATGGCCCTGAGGTCGATTTAGTCTCTAACAAAAATGAGTACCAAGAATATTTCCTGGGGGTAAAGGCGGCCGGTGCTTAGGGCTGACCACCTTCACGTGCCGATCGGGAGTCTCAACCTCCTGGAACCCTAAGGGCCTGTCCAGGCCTGTAATGGGGTTGCTTTACCTTTTATATTTACAGTACGTTCTGATAACGAAAGTTGGCACCCACTACTGTAAAGTCATGTCAGTATGTGATGAGTACTTGTGCTGATTAAAGTTATGTGCTTTCTTAATAGGCTATTTCGGAAACGTACCTTTCTTGAGCATATACATTTACCGGCCTGTGAACGTGGATGTCCGGGAGTTCCACATGACGGGCAAAGTGGCGCTAAGGGTAATACTGTAGCCGCGTACGTTGGGTTTTCCACGCCTTGTCATGATTGCACCAGCGCCCACTATTTATCTCTCTCCGCCGTTAGCGAGGGCTGCAGAGCAGCAGGACGGGTCCATACCGCAGTTGGAGTCGTCTCAATGCCAATCTAGGCGTGTGAAATTTTGTATGGCGGTGGATCATAAACACACTGCGAATTGTGTTGAACTAACAGATGGCATCAGTTGAAATATTGTGATCATATTCCACGCCGTTAACGTAGGCAGCATCTATAGGGTGTTCTGGTGGAAATTGTACAAAGAAGTTGGTCGCTAAGTTTTGCAATTTATGCCTTTTGATATCCTCAACATACAGATTTCAGAATTTGTAGGAAGTTAATGTATAATTTCTTCCCAGAAGTTATTCCCGCTGTTCTTATTGACAGGAGGATCACAGAATTCGTACTGCTAAAACAGTAACACTAAATCCAGGCTTCATTAGCAGGTAGTAATGTGTGTGAGTACGAGGTTTTAAATCTATAGTTAATAATACCATTTGCAGAAATCTGCTATAGCTTACAAGAAAATTTAATTAAATACTTGTGGAGTGGTTTGCTGTATCCTGTAGCCCCCCCCCCCCCCCTGTTGTGTATATCCGTGCAACAAGTCACTCTCACTCGGCAGAAAACGGCAAATGAGGCTAGTCAGGGTTTAATGCAGTAACGTGATATTTTAACCGTAATATGATATGGAAGAAATGATTTAATAAAGTTTTGGCGTATTCGGAGAGGTAGCTGCACTTGTAACAGGTGCCAACTGAATTGAACGATTTGAGCTTTACAATTGATACGACCACTTGGACATGAGTATTCATTTTGTCTTTGCAGTACTGCAATTAGTGATTTGTTTCAAATCTGCATTAGGCCTACGTGCATCGGGACCGCAAGGGCTCGACCCATTATATTTTCATTCAGATCTGCATTGTAATGACTATGGGTCATGAGGAATAGGGCAAAAACACAGTGAGCTCATGTAACTGAATCGTGTGTAGACGGGGGGATGTACGTCCGAGTTTTTATAGCATTAATGTATTGTACCCTCATCCGGACAACACAACCAGTGTTATATATTAATTCATTCATTCATTCACTCATTCATTCGAAGTTACGGACAGTATGTTAAATGTGTATCGTTGGTGACATGTTTCGACCTTGAATATGATCGCCTTCAGGGTCGCATTTCAGATTTTTTGGGGCGGTGTACGTGATTATGACGGTTTTCTTGAGTATTATACAGTTTCTGCTTTGCTAATTTTGCTTTTTATTCAGTTAACATTAATTTATAAGTCCTTAATGTACTGTCGAAATATTAACATGAAATAAGTAAAGCAGGAAATCGATTAACAATTTTTGCATCTGTGCGTGTTTTGAAGACATGAACTTGCCCATTGTATCTGGCGTAATACTGACTGCGAAGGTCAAGTCTGTTTCGAGCTGCAGACAGCTACTCTGTGCGCTATTGATTAATTCCATGGCAGAGAAAGGTTTTTTTTTTGCCGGATTATGTTAATCCAAATGGCAGAAAAACCATCACTGCACTTCGTCCAAGGAAGGATAGTCCTGGCTGACCTCACCTCTTAATTTCGGTGAAAATGTTCTGAAACCGGCGGTATGTCGTCAGATCAGTTAAATTCTTTTAAAAATTTTGCGTGATTTTAGCTTTAGAAGCAATGTATATACCTATATTAAATGGCGTAAAGATCCACCTATTTCCACCATCCGAGTCTTCTGTCAAGAAAGTATAGTGTGACAAGAATTGCTGCGACAGGTTCTCCAAGTGTTTCATAATGGTGGATTGACTTCTAGCAGGCGGTTCGTATCTGTCACTGTCGTCAAGGAAATCCATCAGTGTAGGAAATGCTGCCAAATTTCCCGGATTTCCCTGTTCCATACCATAGTAACAGTTTCCTGTGAAGGCACGCGCTTTAACCTTTGTTCAAAACGTAATTGTCATCACCTTCAAGGCTTAAGTTTAAGTAATTTTACTTTGAACGTACATTTGTAAGAGAGCAGGCCAGCAACACCAGGCATCATCTTGAAATATTAACGTGTATGTGAGAGTTTTTGTACTGGAGATTCAATCTTTCACGCTTTTCCAACCATGCGTTTGTAATGACGGTTCAGTTCCATACAAAAATAGGCAGAGAGTTTCTTGTGCTTCCTAAAGGAGACGACGTAGGCTGCCGCATTTCAGAAGTTACGACACATGACGAAGCAACCATAGAATATGTGGCGAGTTTTTTATGCATCCTTTGCACAGAGTGCAGATATTTGAGGCATAAGTGGGTCGTCATGTCTGTCCGTCTGTCAATCCGTCCGCGTGTCATTATCTACGAAACTACGGAATGGAAAGTGATAAAATTTGGTATTGTGGGTACAGTGAAGGGTGTCGGTGAATTTAACTTTGGTTCGTGTGCAAGTATATAAGACAAACTCCAAGTTGGTCTTATATACTTGAATTCGAGCAAGCAGCGCGGTAAGGAAAATATTAAAATTTGGCTCGTGTGGTTCAGCATGACTTCCCATTTATATGGAGTTCAAGTAGAACTTGCTCATTTTTGTTGAGAACTCTCTGATGGCGTAAAAGCCGGTACATGTCACTAGATTTCTTATTGAGGTCTACAGCTTTTTTGAGGACATTTTTCGATATGATGAACCTTTCACCGAAATATAGCGTTCAGTTGAGACCGCTTGCTACACAGTAACCGGTCGCTATAGCTGCTGTTGTAGATTCCAGTCTTGTGGATTGTGAGTGCGTGTAGATCCGTTAGAGGCAAAGCCAATCTTTCGGAGAAACTTACTGCGTTCGTTACTTCTCGAATGCCACCGAACAGCCGATGTGTATGTGCTGACTGTAGCAGCGTGGCGAATGGACATTTTAGACACACGCAGCCAGGGCCAGTCGTAGGCCGATTGGACCGATTTGACGCAAATGGGCGGCGCGCATACGGGGGCCCGGCGCTTCCTGGGGATTCGCTGGTTAGTAATTTTTAAAAATACGCAGTGTCATACCACACAAAGCTGTTGAACTGATTTTGTAATGAGATTAATGTTTTTAATGTTTCATTCTAACTTACATTAATATATTAAAACGTTAGTCTTTTTTTCTCTGCACAGTAACTTTTGGGGCCCGCCACAGGGATAGTAATCGGACCCCGCGTTTGCTAAGGCCGGCACTGCACGCAGCAATGCTACCCAAGTAGTCTCAAGTGAATGTTGAGCAGAGCATAGTGCCGCCGCCCGCGGTGGGTCCTCACCAACGTTCATTGCGTCCAATGCAACTTGTGTCTTTTCCTTGCAACATAAGCCTCCTGTCGTAAGGGTTGGAAGAGGTGAGGAGGCGAGGCCTACGGCCTAGCTCACTGATGTTGGAGGTGCGAGAGTCACTGTAGAAGCTTAACGGGATGCGCTATGGCTCCGGTAGGTCGGGTTGGTGATGTCGAAGGGAGAACACGTCACTAAGTGGCATGAAGGAATTAGTGTGATTTAATGTATGATCGTATGCACTCACAACAACAAGAAAAGATGCCGTCTTCTCTGGCGAAATTTTGGGCACACATACAACAGCATGGCAGACACCCTTCTCTGTCCTGTGGCCAGCATTTTGATTCCCGAAACACACTGCGTGGCTGCCGTCTCACTACTAGTGCCACGTCACTTGCTTCGTGTACTAGAGTGACATTTCTGACAAGTGTGTCTTCGACTTGTGTGATTGGTTGGGCAAAGAAAACAGATCTTCGGCCGTTGATTGAACTTTCTTAGGGAACTTTACGTAGTTCTCATTGGTTAAAAGTAATTCAAATGTCTGTGGGAACAAAACACCCACACATAATAAAGCCGAAGAGTCACGCTTGGCTTCATGTCAAAGGTCAGTGGTCCATACATTTGTCATAGCGAAATTTGGATCCTTTAAGCGAAACTTCCAAATGGTATGGTTTCTTTTAACGAATGCCATAAATCTTACGACTGGAGGGAAACAAATGAAATTCCAGAAGTTTAGAGGATTCTTTTGCAAGGACGGTGTAGACACAGCTGCGCAGATATGGTCAAACTTAAACTTTTATAATATTTCCTCATTCACATTCTAAGGGATAGTCTGTGTGGGATTTGAACCCAATACAGTGTTAGGCCAGATTAATGAGACTTGTTTCTGGTGCCATGCAGTGTGATGTATGTGATGTTCTAGTGCTATGGGTTTTGCAGCAGTAGATTGATGTCTGTAACATCTGAGTGTCGAGTCCGTCGTGGCGTGCGGTGTGGTTCAGGATGTAGTCTTAACCCTTTAAAGACGAAGCGTATCTGTTCTATATAAGGACTCAGTGCGTACCGCGCTGTAAACACTCTCCACTTCGGTTATAAAAACCAATCTCTTAATGTTTTATAAGGCAAAAGTTGCTGTTTGTTCTGAGATCCGTACAAAACACATAAACGCAATGTGGGCACCACGTAGAATTTATGAATGTTAACCTTGCCGTACGTAAAGTTACCGCTAGGATTTAAAAGGTTAAAGATTACACCTTTTCTGTGTGTGTAATGCAGAAAATGTGAGTATGTACTCAGCGCAGGATTGCACTTAAATGGTGTTGCTTTTCTTCATGCCAGATATTTCGTTTCATCATTGTGTACGCTGTACATGGTTCTGGACAAGTGGAACAGACGTAACGCACAGAGGAAGGTAGAGGGGAGGAATTGTGGTTGGATTATCAAGCAAAGTATATAATAATAATAATAACAGAGTACTTTGTTTTGCCACACGCCTAAAAAGTAAAGTATTTATGTAATTGTGTATCAATGGCGATGCTGTCTGCTGTAAAAGTTTTCGTTTTTTAACCTGAATTTTCCTTAATTGTAATAGTTTCCTGGAATTTGCCATTTTATTTTTTAGAAATGAGGAAGTGGGACTACGACCGAAAATATGCGAATGTGTGGCAGTAATATTAAGAGTAAATATTACGTTAGGCAATAGAAGTTTCGAGGAAGTGTCGGCAGTTATTTGGGTACCTTATCTGGGTCCACAGAGGAAATACGGAGATAGAACACCAGTCGTGCAGTAGGAGGAGGTATTAGGAGAAACTTTAACAAACGTTTGTTAATGGAAACAAAAATAAGAATACATAATAAAATCGCGAAAGGATCTTTGAAATACGATGGTGAGGCCTGAACACTCGAGAAGACGGACGCGGGAAGACAAGGAGCAGCAGACTGAGGCTTTACGGCCTTTACTCTGTGTTTAATGACGAGATCACCAACGAAATGCAGACGCTGACTAAACATGTACAGGCTGCAGGCTGAAGACAAACAGGATAACAAAACCACGCACTGTGATATGAATCACTGAGCCAAGATGGAAGGCACCAGCCACACAGGGACAGTTCAGGAGCAAACAGTTAAGCGGAATACTGCTTGGCTCATAATGATTTTATTGTACGAGGACGTAGGCCAAACAAAAGGACGGATATAATGACGTAATGAAGAACTTCGTAATTTGTACCCTTCGCCTCATGTGACATTAATGTGGTGATTGAGGTGAGGAGGGTGAGGTGGACAGCATATAGGCCTGTAGTATGTATGGAGACGATGGAAATCTGTAGACTGGGGAGTTGAGTCAGAAAGCTTGCAGGGAAGAGACAGCTGAGGAGAGTAATGTGGATGGGGTGATAACATCAACAATTAGCTTGTATACGGTGTAAAGTTGTGGCTGAATTGATGTAATTTGTAGGCACTATCATTGTAAGCGTGCTTTTGTCTCTGTCTGTGCTCTGTCAGCTGAAGGATTGTAGCTGGTTATGTTGTGCAATAAACAAACAAATAGTCCGTCTAGTGTAACCCCCAGTAATCGGACGTGGCCTATTGCGTGTTTATATTTCAACAGAACAAGTTTGAAACGTAGTCGCTTTTGCTTCTTCATTCTTTTAATCGTTAGGGCATTCCATCGTGTGCATCGGTTAGTCCCATTTTTATTTCCCTTTAACCTTTTAAAGCGTAGAGGTTAGTTTGTGTACCAACGGATTTATCTTCCAGCAATTCTACATTCTGCCCACACAGTAGATGTACGTATGTGTTTTGTATTTGATCTCAGAACAAACAGCGACTTTTACCCCTTACAACATTAACTGATCGGTTTTTGTAACCGAGATAGGGAGTGTTTACTGCGGGGTACGAACCGTGTCTTTAAAAGAGATTATGTTTCATGCTTAAAGGGTTTACCTGCGACGTTTATAAGCTTCTGTTATTTACATTTGAATGTAGTCGTCATGAAGTGTACCATGACAGTGATAGGTAGGGGTCCTTACGTAACTTATCTCTGATGTTTCGTGGAAATAATTTGCTTTTGAGATGGGAGAGGGTGTATTTCATTACTGGCAAAGAGTTTAGTCTGATATTGTGCAGTTACACCGAACATGCAAAAAGAGACTTGAGTTATAGTGAGCAATATACGCGTTTAATTACTTGATCTGCGGTCAGCTGTGTATTTTTTCGCCCTTAATATCTCTCTTGCTTTTGAGTGTATTTATCCTCTTATTGCTATTTAACAGTATATTATGTTCTGCGTATACAGTGAAGCAGGTTTAATTGCCGCACGTTTGTGTACTGTGTAGATATTTGAATTGTATATCTTGCAGCAATCCTTAGAGGTAATAGTAAGCGAATGTACACGTAATAAAACTAGTGGCTGGAAGCGAGACACAAGCACGAGAATTATAATAGAGTAACTAAATTTAAGTATATTAGGAGTAAAAACTACTGCATATGAAAGACGCTGCGCATGTGTAGGTGGCTTGTTATTCGTACCCTTACCGTGAACTGTTTATACCGAAATGTCCAGTAGCACGTTGCATTACATTTGTTTTAAGCTGTTCATTGCACCAAGAACGTAGGTTAGATAAAATACTTCTTTTACCATGTTAACGTTTATCTATAACTTACTTACAATGTAGAAATAAATCGGGGGGGGGGGGAGGGGGTATCTAGGCGTAGTCCGCTACTGACAGTGCATAGAGGGAAGTTTAAGAATTTGCACACAGAATGTGTTCAAGACGAAATCTGAAATAACCTGGCCCCCTTCCTGAGCGGTGGGGCCCAGAGCAGGCGCATGGATTGGCGACGATAGCATTAAACCGTCCCTTCCTTGCACCACTTGGGTATCCAATCGAACTTCATGTTTTGCTGAAAAATTCTGAAAAGCAATCAGTGTATAACACACATTCGATAAGACTCGCACATTTTATTTTAGAACAGTTTGCATACTTTGACGAAACGCAATGACAATAAGTAATGTATGGCTCTCAGTTCAGTGTGGTGTGTGTCATTTTGAAATAACAGCTTTGTATTTGGAACAGCAGACTTGTGTCTGCATTAAATGAATATCAGAATCGATGCGGAGTGAAAATACCTAAATTCAACCTTCGAGAAACCCTTGTTCAACTTGATTAAAGTGATCCGTTGGCAGACCTTTGTGAACACGGCAATAAATCCTCAGGTTATGTTAAAGCAAGGCGCTTCTTCATCGTCTGAACAACTGTCAATCTCTGAAGTTTCAATCGCTGGAGCAGTTGCTGCATCAGGATCTGAGTGTGTGACGCGGATTGCATACTGTGCCTGGCGGGTGCTGCTACTACTACTGCAGGCTGCCTCTGCTGCATCCATCCCGTCGGATATTGATTTCGAGATAACTTAAAGTTTTGCCATGCAGAGTAGAGGGTTCTGACAAGCACTGACACTGGGGATAGCCGGTCTCCGTACAGGCATGGTGTAGAGTGGGCCGGCTTGTTCTCGAGACGATACCTACTTATTACCTCTATATTATGTCATAAGCCTTGTAGGAGCTTATAAGTATGCATTAGAATTTGAGAAGACAGTGTTAGAAACAGACTCCATGGAACAGAGTTTTTAAGAAGCTAATAGTCATTGAACTGGCCCAAAAATTCTGCACCCCTTATGGGTCCCGAAGGCCCAGCACATTGTTTACAGGAGTACATCGTGACGCTGTTCGTAACCTGATAAATCCACTGCACATCGTTACACCACATTTTGTTGAAATCCTCCCATCTACGTCCAGGTCTCGTAAGTAGATGCTTCCCGTGAGGGTTTGCGAATAAAATTCTTGCCCGCATTTATCTCTCCCTTGCATTCTATGTTCTCTGGCCAGCTGACCGTCCTGTATTTGATATCTTATTAATTACAGTGTTGCTAAGAGTGTAAGTACTTCTGAGTGGGAGTGAAATTTTTTGCAGATGAGAGCTATTAATATGTGTCTCTTCCATACTACTTATTCTTACAATTAAAATTGCTGCAAGTTAAAAAATTTGCGAATGAACTGAATATATGAAGCCGGCATCAAATCAGAATATCCTAATAGGCAAGGTAGTTGCTTAGCATTGGTGGTTTCGTCATTTGAAAGCTCGTCAGAATGTAAATGCGTGTGGACAATAATGGCAAATGTAAATAGCTTCAAGACAAGAGTCAAACACCAATTCATAAATTTGTGTCGTCGCTCGTGTGAAACCTAGTGCCGTCTTTTCTGCTTCCGAAGACGCCAAAGATTATAGTATATCTCACTATCCCTTTGGCAATAAAATTCTAAGGTCCAGAAATGGATTCTGAGACAGTATCATCCCCCCTTCCCATCATAGAACTTATTTGCTTGAAGGCCATCCTAGTAATATCGCTAACCTACTTCCACATCTTCCAAATGTCTGTTTCAGAAGTGATTTCTCACTAAAATGTTTGCTTTCTATTGTGTGGAATCGGTTTTCGGCATTAGACCGCGTAGACTAATAAAGATTTCGCGACATTACTGCAAACAGTACAGTTGCTGCAGTTCACCCTGTAAATGGAATCTGTAATGTTTGCCAGAACGCCTGCAAAACTTTGTTCCTGTACTCGGCCTAATCCCGAAAGACGATTCAATGCAGTTTTTAGTTGTATTTGTACGTGCAGTTTCATACCTATCCGATACACGTTTGCACTTGTTCTTTATCCGTGAATGAAATCTGACATTTATTTTGTTCTGAGATCTTTACAACTTCCACTCGATTTTATGTGATCAACCTGCAGCCTGCTATAATCGCATTTCTGCACTGATGAGTAACTGTATTTGCTCGGATTATCGGACTGTGTTCGTTTCACTGCTATATAGCGGAGTGGGTTCTCCCGTGAATCTACAGCTGTAATCTTGTCTAATGCTATGCAGTGTTGATGGTTTTATGTCCTCGTGTTTTGTAGGTTTTATGGCTTTATCTTATATACAGCGTTTCATACATGAGTGTAAGGGAAAGAAGGCATGTTTAAGTGTGGTCTGTCACGAGAGACTACGCCGCACTTTTACCCCGTTTTCCATCTTTCTAGATATTATTTATTTTAAATAATCACCGTTTAACTGTCAAGTACAACGACTGTGTTACTTTGTTCATCTACACATTTCGCCCGATACGTTTCGAATCGCTGAATCATCTTCAGGCGCTTCGTGTTTATTATTATTATTATTATTATTATTATTATTATTATTATTATTATTCGTATTATTATTGCTATTATTACTATTATTATTGTTATTATTGTTGTGGTCGAAAAGTGGGATGGGGGCATGAAGTGGATTGAGCTGGCTCAGCATAGGGACAGGTGGCGGGCCCTTGTAAATGCGGTAATGAACTTTCGGGTTGCATAAAATCCGGGGAATTTCTTGGCTAGCCGAGGACCTGTTAGCTTCTCAAGAAGGACTCTGCTGCATGTAGTTAGTTAATTGTGGTTGAGGGTTCCGGTCCTGTGGGATGTGACGCTGCTTCGCGGGGTGTTTGCCGACATTTCGAAGGAGCACTGGGGAACACAAAGCGACTCACTGTCACATCCCTGAAAACGGGAATCCTCGATTTCACTTCTGTGGAAACGTCTAAACCCGCTACTGTTGAGGTTTTCTACAGCATCTCGGTGGCATACCATAATTACCCTTTTAATGGGCTACAGTTCGAGGTGCAAGTTGTATGGCGTACGTTGATATCATTTTATATAAAGGTGCGAGTTGAAAGTCCGTCATAAATAGAAACAGTCATTTATCCTGTACCCCACAGAGTGTCTGTTTAACATGTGTATAGGTTTGCGTTGGTCACTGAATGTCAGATTTTCACAAGTCACCCTAGTAATATATACAGATTTGTCAAACATAATGAAACATATTAAGGGTAAACGCTAGCATTGGGTTCAGCAAAATGTGTAGCATTGTGAAATAAACATATCTGTTGTATTGCATAAAATCAAACACCAACAAATGCGCTATATATATATACACTTTATATATATATAAACACTTTCACATTACATTATATCTTGTTGCCCGACATATTTCGATGTCTGTACATCATCATCAGGGCATTTTCTGCCATGGTCTTCACAAGACTCGTATGTTGCACTGTAGACTTCGAATAAACTTCAAAAAATGTGTCCACTTCTCAGTTAGTTATTGTTGTATGTAAGTTTTGTGACGTGATGGCTGTTTGTAATAATGAGGGACCTTTAACCTTTTAAAGCGTAGCGGTAACTTTACATACGACCAGGTTTAACATTAAAAAATTCTACGTGGTGCCCACATTGCGTTTATGTGTTTTGTGTGGATCTCAGAACAAACAGCAACTTTTGCCTTATAAAACATTAAGAGATTGGTTTTTATAACCGAAGTGGAGAGTGTTTACTGCGCGGTACGCATTGAGTCCCTATATAAAACAGATACGCTTCGTCTTTAAAGGGTTAATGTGCACATTTTTAGAATATGGTATATACGTGGATAATAGGATTTTCACCCATAATTGTAGCCTCATAAAAGTGTCAGTTACGTCATTGATGTGCTGTTAATAACCTCAATAGTTAACAAGATAACGAAACCTTTGAAAGTGAATAATATGTTCGAAATATGCCAGACGTAATGTTACCATCAAAAGAGAAATGTAGGGATTGTATTTGACATTTAAGAAGTTATCATTTGGTCAACAATACAACGATATGTCATTGAAGTTCGAACTTTTTTTTTAATTTCTTATTTTACCCTTTAGCCCACTTGGAGGTTGGTCTTTTGTCGCAGGCCCACAGGCGTTCTACATGTAAATCACGAGATGACTGACAGGCTGTGGGAGGCTCAAACCATCGTTCGTCCTTTGCCGTCACAGATTAACGCAGACATAACGACCCTGCTTGCTTAGAATGGATCTCGGGACCGTGACACAGTATTCCTGTGAATAACGATCAGAAGCATCCGACGGCGAACTGAGGACACTATGGTACTTCTTTCGAATTCCCAGATTCTAAGAAATATAGTCTTATTTGACCAGTACCTCCAGTTCAGACAGAATATAGTGCGAGATACAGTATTATTGCTGCGAGGTGAACGACCACACTGCGTAAGCATCTTAACTCAAACGCAGGATAGTTGGACGCATTTAAAGACCTTTATAAGTACTCTAAAGAAAGACAGCATGTTCACCCGCAACATGGATACCTTTCAACCAAACTACACGACGTTTCCTCCCAGGACATACTAATGTTCGTATATCCGCCGTGAACGCCAAACTTATGCAACACTTCAATGACGCTGGTGTTTAATCCTGATACATACGTCAGGGTCGTCCGAGAGGTTTCCTTCAGAAGCACTAACTCCGAAGCCATAAATTCGTACACGCCTTCGGTAAAGGAATCGGACGATTGCAATAGCGCGAGCCGCAACCGACGGATTAACCCTTTAAAGACGAAGCGTATGTTTTATATAAGGACTCAGTGTGTACCGCGCTGTAAACACTCTCCACTTCGGTTATAAAAACCAATCTCTTAATGTTTTATAAGGCAAAAGCTGCTGTTTGTTCTGAGATCCGTACAAAGCACATAAATGCAATGTGGGCACCACGTAGAATTTTTTAATGTTAAACCTGGTGGTATGTAAAGTTACCGCTAGGCTTTAAAAGATTAAATTCCAACCGCTGCCCAAGGACGGCAGGGTTACCCTTAAATGCATTCATAACCGTACGGTGCACCGAGGCCGGCAGCGTGTGAAGAATTGAAAGTCCATGCCGTGCACCGAGGCCGGCAGCGCGTGAAGAATTAAATGCCGTCGTCGAAGGGTTAAAAGCTTCTGCAACATTCCAATTTACCAATGAATGTGACGCTGTGTGATTCAGCCTTCCAACAGCGTTATCTTGCACAATATCACGAGGTGGATTCTTCAGTCACGTGGATGTGTAGTATGTATGGTTATACAACGCATTAATCTCTAGTGGCAGTCAGAGACGGGAAATAGTTTAGAAGTTCCCTTTAAACAGGTTGGCCTTTGTGATGATCGCTGAGCCTTTTGTTGCACTGCTTCTGGCCCCATTGCCACTTGTTGCACTAATTTACCTGTCAGTCCACCATATTCTTTACGATTTCACACCTGGTCCCACTGACACGCCAACAGATGTAGGCCCCTAGCCCACACCGCGACGCCAACGGGCCCTCATTGCAAGAAAAGCTTTTGATGTCGTCATGGTTCACTTGTTTGTTCCGGCCTTTTCTTGCTGTGATGAATAATTCATGAGTTACGCTCGGGATGGCTGCAGAAACGCGTGTAGACCTTGTTTTTGCCTGAACTGTTCGTTATTTTTGTCACAGTTTAAGCAAAATTGCGATGTTTCGACAACTTCTAGTGACGTGTCTTTATACCACAATCTGTGAAAGTCTGGTTCCTGCGCTTTTTAATTCGTAGTAACAGATAGAGAGGCGGAGGGGGTGATTTTATGAGGCGCTGTGCGCGAACGCGAACGCTCCTAAAGCCAGTCAAGACTGTTTAGAACTATGATCTCAGACTCAAATAATACGGAGGCTACTTGGGTGATTTTGAAATTTAAGGCGGGATGCGCGTCGTTTTGTGCAATTAAAGATGGTAGTATCATACGAATTATACTCCATTAAGGATAATTAGCAATTTTAATAACAGCATCAAGTTTTATATTATAATTAAATTTAAAACTATTGCATTTTTATCTCTCAGCTTAAGCATGTTGTATGTTACCATCGAGGGACAGCGGAACTTTACGAGCCTTAAGGCTCGTGGCGAAACATTTTAAATTAAAAAATTCTTCGAACGTGATCCGTTGGTCATTTTGTAAATGAAATAATACCAGTGAAAAGGCATGTAAAGTGGACTAACGTGCCTCTTGTTTTCAGGCCGCTGGTCTGTAATATTTGAAAAGAATGTATGAAACAGAATCCCAAACCGCAACATACACAGGGACGTCAGACGGTGCATGTAATGTAACATTCCCTGTATTTAATTAGTGACATTGATTTGTGTTGTCATTAAATCATGATACGCAGATAACTGATAGCATGGAACACAGCATCGATGGGTTGCAGTTGGCGGCGACCGTACGTAAACTTCCTACTGCGGACTGTAATTGTGATTGTGATCAGCGAAGACCGGCGAACAGGCGACAAGCGGTGGGCTTCTCACTAGGGTATCCCCGTGTGGCATTCATTGCTTTCTAAGTGAATGTTCTGTGTTGTCAGCCAAATGGCAGAACCGTCAGATTGAACAGACTCCTTATCACCATCTAAGTGGCATTTAACCTTTTAAAGCCTAGCGGTAACTTTACGTACCACCAGGTTTAACATTAAAAAATTCTACGTGGTGCCCACATTGCGTTTATGTGTTTTGTACGGACCTCAGAACAAACAGCAACTTTTGCCTTATAAAACATTAAAAGATTGGTTTTTATAACCGAAGTGGAGAGTGTTTACAGCGCGGTACGCACTGAGTCCTTAAATAAAACAGATACGCTTCGTCTTTAAAGGGTTAATGGATTAATTCTGGAATGGCATGGGTTCAGGGTTGGAAGGGGCTGTGTATATGGGCGGTGTAGGTATTTGTTCTTTTGGTAGAGGGTTGATTACGCAGTATAAGGAAAAAGACTAACGACTAAATTTCGAAAATGAAGGCGCAAGGTGTTGCGTGAACTAGATGTGGTGAGTAGCTTACACTTCTTCCCTTCTTATACCGAACAGACGACGTCGAGAGTTATGACACTACGCGATGTTCTTGCGCCGTTCTTAATTGTGTATGTTTCGTGTGGGTGATTGCCACACATCTTGTTTTAATACCGCACGAAGGTTTAATTTTGGTATTGTAAAAACACAAGTTGAAATGTAGTTATAATAATAATAATAATAATAATAATAATAATAATAGAAGTACACACCATCAACATAAGTTTTTATTATTACGAATATTAATAATAATTAGTCACACCACGTCATATCAGTGTATTTCGACCATAGTAAGGCATCCTCAGCCTACACCACTAATTAATATAAGTATAAAAGTGTAAACATCTAAACATGTATAAAACTATACAAAGTTACGTGTCAATTGGGTATGAGTTCTTATCCTTACAAAATTGTTATAACATGGATTGCCGTCTCTCTCTTTACAGTATGCAGACCGCTGTGAGTACAGTAAATACATATACAATGAAAACCGTCCTCACAACTTATTCTTTATTTATTACGAGTTACAAATTGGCAACATGTTTCGACCACCTAGGCGGTCATCATCAGGCCAAAATTTTAGCCTGATGATGATCGCCTAGGTGGTGGAAACATGTTGCCAATTTGTAACTCTTAATAAGTAAAGAATAAGTTGTGAGAACGGTTTTCGTTGTATATTATAGATTGTCTTCATTTTTGTTTCAGAGTTATCCTGCGCTGAGATTCTTACATCTCAGAGTTACTATTATTTATGTGTTGGTTATAACTAAAACTTTTATTTCATTATAAATATAAAATGTTCCCCTGTGGTTGTGTTGCAGTGTGAAGTACTGTTACGCTAGGCTACTCGTAGACGGCACAACGGGAGGCCGCACTTCAAAATTGTGTGGTTATAATTTTAAACACTCATCCGTTAGATGTAACTGTTAAGCTGTTTGTTATTATGTGTTCTGCTGTAAAAATGCTGTTATAAATTTGTAGACTTTTAGTTGGAAGGTACTGTACTGGACATAGCATATGGCGCTAGGAAATCTGTGAATCAGAAATGGCTGGTATCGCCGTTTTATTGTGTTGTTTGTAGGGTGCCTTAGGTATGGTTGCAATGAGACAGCATTTCAGTTTGTGAACCTGTCAGTGCTGTATGTGTTGTGACTTAGTGACTCAGTAATCCCAAGACGTAAACTGTACACGCGTTAAAAGCGGGTTTGGTGTCACGCGCAGCTGCTCGTGACTTCAACATAGAAGGACGCTAACAAATACGTGTATTAAAATACAGCTATTAATTACGGGAACTTCCCGTAGGGAGAGTTGTTATCGCCACGGCAACTAATTTCGGTGTTTATGCGCATAGTATTTGTTTCTCAGGTTGTGACTTTATTGCACGCGTACCCTAGGATAGGAGCGATTGTGGTGTGTCAGATGGCTTTGGCCTCGAGGCCACTTTGGGAAATGTCTAAGTACAGTATTTGAATGGATTTATGGACGGATAAAAGTTCCTTTTCTTTCTTTTTTCTGTTTCCTTTGTGTCTCCAACTTCTGTTTTCTTTTGTAACCGTCTTTGCTTTCTTCCATTCTGTTTCCGTTCTCTATCCAACTTTTATTTTTTGTAACCTACTTTCCTTTCTTAGGGAAAAACGTAGGCATATGGAATCACTATAGTGTGTGTGTATCCCTCCCATTTCAGCCTTTGAACCATTTAACCGATTTTCCTAAAACTTAGTAGAACCCTTATTCTGTTTGAAGCCACTCCCACGTCATAGGGCTGGCTACTGTGTATGTCCTACAGTGGGTAATAATAACATGGCGGACGCGCGAATTATAAGGCGGTAGCAACATTAATACCACTAGATGTGGGGTCCTGTGATGATTCATGACAATAGATCTTCAACAAATATTCTAGATGTAAAAGAACATGTCGTTTGTAGGAAAGTGCTGTGCTTTTTGGTTTAATGGCAACAAGTGAGTCACTCGAGCTAGGTGTTTGAGATTTAATACGGCCATAGATCATGAACCTCGCTACTCGTTATGTGTGTAATGCAAGTCGGCTGTCACAAACATGGCGACGGATCGGAACTTCAACATTACTTCCACCAAAGGCCATAACATTGAGTGCTGCTAGGCATGAGAATCCCACGTCTCACGTTTAACGTAGGCAGAATGTGTCCTGAAGTAATTAACACAAAAATTAAATAAAACAAAATAACAATAATTATAGCAGATCTTTGGAGCTAGAAACAGACTGTAAGACTTCTCTGAACGCCCTTTTCATCTGTATTGTATGTATTAGTGTCTTATTCATTATATTTGTGTTTGTTCCTTTATTCCTTTCTCATTTTGTATTTTTCTTGGTCATTCTGACACCTTTATTGTGTTCAGCCTATCTTCCAGCGCTTTTACTACTTAATCTTACCTATTTCGTTGTATAGCCTGTTGCTGATCATATATTTGTTGTATAGCCTGTTGCTGTTCATATATTTGTTGTATAGCCTGTTGCTGTTCATATATTTGTTGTATAGCCTGTTGCTCTTCATATATTTGTTCGTCAGTATTTGACTTTATTACGCTAACAAATATGAAATTCTTTACTCTGTGTCATTAACTTGTGGACTGCCGATCCCAGTGAGCGCGCGGTCTAAGGCATGGGTGTCCTGCCGCTCGCTTGCTGGGATTGTGGGTTCAAATCCCACCGGGCGCATGGATGTCTCTCTTGTGAGTGTTGTGTGTTTTCAGGTAAAGGTCTCTGCGTCGGGCTGGTCACTCGTCCAGAGGAGTCGTACCGCGTGTGGTGTGTCTGAGTGTTATCGTGAAGCCTCAATAATGAGGAGGCCATGGCCCACTAGGGGCTGTTGCGCCATGGAAAAAAAAATGTGGACTGATCTCACGCCTTGTTTTCTCGTCGGTACATGACATTTCGTAAAAAGCGGTCAGTTTTGGTTTTACTGCCGTCGAACAAGAAGTGTTCGTAGGGGGTTAGTAGCTACAAGCATTTGAAAGGACAGTAAAAAGACTTTTGAAATTAACCACAGTTTTGTGGGAGGATGCTCTCTAAAGCTGTGTGGCTTACTGCCGTTTGTCCGCAGTACAGCGATCCTTACCTTACAGAGTAGCCGAATGGCTTGTATAACCCGCAGGCTTTGTGCGGTACTACAGTCAGAAAATGACACAGCAGAACACATCAGTTTGTTGGTCGGCGTTGCGGAAAATCGGCAGGACAAGTTGTCAGTTTGTTGTGGGATAGCAGTCCCAGCCTGTCCGGCCCAAAGTGAAAATGATTTCTCTACCCCACTATGCTCTAACTGATTCGTCGTCGTCCGTCTTTGTTTAGTTCATGATGACACGTAGAGAGTGATGAGGGAAAGTGAAAGGAAGGAGTAAACTAGATATATTGATTACAAATTTATGAAACTCCCGGATGATGGCATGTTGCATGTGGCGCCGGTGTGGCCAGCTTTCAACGTGGCTGAGAATGCAGGGGAGTTAACGCGTTGAATGTCGGCAGCAGCAGATTATTGAACTGTGTGCGTGCCGTTTTAAGAGGTGATGGTGTACTTCACTTTCTGGAGGTTTGTGTCGACTCATCCGTACTGTTTGTATCTTTTCGCCACTGATGATGTGTATGGAAGATAAACACCATATGTGAGATAATTTAACCCTTTAAAGACGGTACGTATCTGTTTATATAAGGACTCAGTGCGTACCGCGCTGTAAACACTCTCCACTTCGGTTATAAAAACCAGTCTCTTAATGTGTTATAAGGCAAAAGTTGCTGTTTGTTCTGAGATCCGTACAA
This sequence comes from Coptotermes formosanus, assembly GCA_013340265.1. Classification (NCBI taxonomy): domain Eukaryota; kingdom Metazoa; phylum Arthropoda; class Insecta; order Blattodea; family Rhinotermitidae; genus Coptotermes; species Coptotermes formosanus. The sequence continues at coordinate 71,102 of BLKM01001521.1, forward strand.
AACACATAAACGCAATGTGGGCACCGCGTAGAATTTTTTAATGTTAAACCTGGTGGTACGTAAAGTTACCGCTAGGCTTTAAAAGGTTAAATTCGTTTGCGTATCGAGGCCTTCCGTAAGACGCTGCGCGTATTCTGTATCTCGACTTCAGACGGCAGTGTTTTGTCACATTAACGCTCTGTGACTCTCTGCACTGCAGCCAGATGTGGCGGTGCAGTTGTTATGCCCCGGGTTTGTTTCTCGATTCAGGTCAGCTGTCATGACATTCATTGTTAACCGTGGTCCAAATGGGGTAGATGGTCAACGCCACGTCCCGGCCGCTTTAGCCCCGGGAAAGATCTGGTACGCCTTGTAGCGGCGGTTGGGTGGTCCTCGGGACCGGTCTGGACGGGCAGGGAAAATCTTAACTCCACCGAGATTCGATCCCCGGACCGTCCAGCCCGTAGCAAGTCGCTATACCGGCTGCGCTATCCTGGCGGGATACCATTTATTCCGTACAGGCAACTATTGATTTCAGTGTTCTTTGTTATTAAAATATCTGTGCTGTACGGAATATAGTCTTGAAGAAACAAGAAATGGAGTCTCATTTCGTGTTGAAGACTCACGTATCTGTTTTTGTGTCGTAGTCATAAGCTGTATGTCAGTTAGTTTATCAGTTATGTTTAATATACCCTTGGCTATTCAAATTTATGTTATTAAATTTTAAGATTGTATGTTCTAAAATACAGAAAAATTTCTTCCCCTTGTTGTAGATAATTCCCTATAGAGCATTTCATGTTCCATGGTTTCTCCATTGTATGCTGAGTTCATCTTCGTGGATATTTAGGATCTTATCCGTGTTGTTAGATCGCCTTGCATTAGATCACTGTGAGTTTAGGATACGTGAAATTGTCTCCCTTTGCAACAGTATTTGTCTCCAGTAAATAAACTTTAAGTTCAATAAAGATCTACGGTATTGTAAAGTACGCAGTTGTAAGATGTACGTCCTTCAAATTGCATAGTGTACCTTTTCACTTTTGTTATATTTCCGAAGTAAATCTTGTTAGTGAAATTGTTTCGTAAATCCTATTCTGAGCTTCGGTTTCTTGTATTCTTAGCTTCTGTTTCTTAAAACGAAAATACAAAACGTTGCAAGACATGATAGGTTTTTCTTTTGTCAATTTATGAAAGTAAATATTGCGTCAGAGGGAAGAGGGTTGTGAGGCATTCTCATATGTTGTCGCCTGACACATTTATTGATCTGCTGTTGCGTCTCGAAGCATGCCAGAAATATTACAGGATTTTGATCAATATTTTTATAAATAGAGTAGTCCCTCCAGCACGAGTTAATATCACGCGTTGCTGGCACGCCATGTCATTGGGGGCCGTCACACTCCGTATTTCATGCATTTATAGTCTACGTGTACAATTCACATACACATTGAGTGAACACAATGGAGAAGCCGTGTCTGTCTGCAGTGTATTTCATACGATTTGTAACGTTTGTATCTGGTGTTGCAGGTATATTGTTGGGAGAGATTAGTTTTTTTGCATATTTTTTCGTGGAATCTAAACTCAGCTTTACGAAACTTGACAGATATGGCACATACGAATATTAGCATAGGACATAAAATGAAACCTTAACACTCGCTGTCGTCTGCAGTTAGTGCCAAAGTTAATAATGTGTGGAATTTAGGTCGAATCCAATATGTGTGTGTGTGTGTGTGTGTGTGTGTGTGTGTGTGTGTGTGTGTATTGCCGTGTTCTTAGGTAAAGAGGGAAGTTTTACTTACACTGTTCTGCATTATTGAAGCCTGTCGTCTGTGGTTTGCATGCATGTGTAAAAAGGTTGCACAGACTATGTTACAGCGGGAGGTCTCGATACGCAGACCTGAGAGTGGAGGACACCTTACTACCGGCGTGTCGCGAATTTTCCGCGGAGGATTTGGATTTGTAAGCAGTAAACAGCTCATTGTGGATGTAACTAAAGTTTAAACACTCCTATTGGCACAATACAGACGCTGTAACTGATCCCTTGTTTATCCTCCGTTGTTAATGAGCCGGTTAAACTAGAACGCCCGTCGCAGGGCTTTTAAATATTCCCGTCAAATAGAGAATTTTCTCCCTTATGGCTGTCCTTTCGGTTTCTTTATCGGTGGCGCTTTAAAATGGTAGCTATTCGGTAGATATTCGGTAGATATTCGGTAGCTATTCGGTAGATATTCGGTAGATATTCGGTAGATATTCGGTAGCTATTCGGTAGATATTCGGTTACTTTGACTAAGGTTTTTCATGATTTTCCTCAGTCCCCAACCGAATTCGGTGAAAGTAATTCAATAAAGTCTTCTTGGGGTGACAGCTACATCGGGTGTTCCGAATCAGCCAACGTTTCTGAGATCGGCGTCGTCCCCATCTTCATAACCGTTGGTAGCACTGATGAGGGAGACGAAGTTGGTGTCCGAAACGTACGTTGATTTGTACCGCCTAACGCTGCTATCAGCCCGGAAAAGATTTTATTCAGTTCTGTCACCGCGAAAGCTTCAAGACAGGCCGTACAGTAAAAGTGTCTTGAAATGGGTGAAGGTAGCTTGTCTTAAATCCGTTGTCTAGCATTCGTACTATATTCCTGTTTCATTGGACGCTGTGTAACTTCTTCAGTCTAGATCTGCGCTCTTGTGGCAGATTACGCGGCGTCGTGTGGTAATTGTTTACCTGCGTTTGGAGACAACGTGTCGGAATCTTGACCTTTGAAGATGGGACCGATACGTTGTCCCGAAACGTCGGTAAACAATTCCCACACGACGCCGCGTAATACCCCAGAAGAGCGCAGATGTCATCAACATCGCGGCGGAAGTCTGAAATCAAACTTCGTCAGTCTAATGTTTGTAAGTTATGGGTTCGCAAGATGCGGACTGAAGGGCGTAACGTTATGGCTAGTAACGCAATCCATAAACACTTGGGTGCTTTTTTATACCGCTGTTGACGTAAAAGTTAGTCGCATTGTAGCATTTTGCTTTATTCATGATGACAAGGTGACACTTTTTCATGTGCCGAGTGTATACCGCTTTAACATACGTGCATAATTATTATCGTCTTGCAACAGTGTGGCCGTTTTGTGTGTAGTCGGTGACTACCGGAAGCGCGACGGACTCCTTGCGTGGTGCTTTTGCTTATCTCTGAGATACGGTTGAAGCGATAAACTTCCCAAACGATACAGATTTACCCGTATTAACCCTTTAAAGACGAAGCGTGTCTGTTTTGTATAAGGACTCAGTGTGTACCGCGCTGTAAACACTCTCTACCTCGGTTATAAAAACCAGTCTCTTAATGTTTTATAAGGCAAAAGTTGCTGTTTGTTCTGAGATCCGTACAAAACACATAAACGCAATGTGGGCACCGCGTAGAATTTTTTAATGTTAAACCTGGTGGTACGTAAAGTTACCGCTAGGCTTTAAAAAGTTAAGGTGTGTTCAGGCCGATCCCAGTGACCGCGCGGTCTGAGGCGTAGGTCTGCGGCCGAGCGCTTGCTGGGATCGTGGGTTCGAATCCCACCGGGGACATGGATGTTTGTTTTGTACAATGTTCGTGTTGTCAGGTAGAGATCTCTGCGACGGGCCGATCCCTCGTCCAGAGGAGTCCTACCGACAGTGGTGTGTGCTTGAATGTGATCAAATGAAATCACAAAAAACCTTGACACCTGCTGTGAACAAGTAGGTAGATGAGGGAAGGACTAATAAAGAAGAAAGTTATGTTCAGTATGTTTACCTGCTTTAAATTTAATAAACATCCAGTTATGTAAAATAACGCTGCGCAATACGCGAAGGAAGCCTGGGTCGTACTTATCGTTTCCGACCCAGATAGGCTACTGAACTAGGCCAGTTACGGCTTAGTTTCCGTGAAATGCAGTGACGTTACTAGCAATAACATATTTCATTCACAGGACGGGTGTCTGTGTAACAACAAAGCGATTCTACATGCGATGTCTGCTGGCATGCGATCGGTTCCTCCCGCCGTTTCAGTATTCATTCCCTCAACTGTATAACTTCGTATCAAGTATGTGTCTCAAGAGGAAAATTGTCATTCACCGTTCTCAGCGTTAGTTTCTAGGAATCTGCAACGGACCAAGTACATTTTAGCCTTTATAGCCCAGTGGTTACTTTGTATATATCACCGAGTTTAACATTCAAAAAATCTGAATTCCGCTCACACAGTGCTTTATGTGTTTGATCATTTTCCTATAAAACATTAACTGATTAACTGGGACTGAATGTGTTCACCGCGCGGTACGACCTGGAAGTTTAAATATAATTGAGGTTAATTCTTGTGGTGCTGATTTTGTGAATACTGTTACGTTCGATATTTTCAGTGTCTGTGTGTGTGTGTGTGCGTGCGTGCGCGCCTGTGTATGTGTGTGCTTATGTGCAAGAAAATGTAAAATCTACAACCTCAGCTTTTATACGCATCTGACTATCGATGGAAGCCTTTATTTCTTGAGTAATTACGCACTGCGGTTTATAGTGCGAAAGGGATCTATATCCAGCGTCGTTTCGTTGCTTGGCAACCGTTAATTCATAAAGGGTCAACGGATCAGCATTACGGTACTAAGTGCTATAAATCGGGTTAATGAAAGCAGTGCGAAGGTGCGTGAAGATGGACAGTGCATATACAAATTACAAAACTAATTCAAGATGGTAGGACATGTAACATGATTGGGAGAAGTAGCTGTACCTAAAACAGTGCATTATAATATATGCCTTGTGGCTGTAAATTTTCCTGTAGCTGGGTCGGAGTGAACTGTTGTGGAATAATGAGTACGCTACACACTTTCTAATTGTGTTATGAGAATTTTGTGGTTTATATTTGCTAACGCATTCGACTGATTTATTTTTGTGTGATAGTTTATTATTTTGTTCGTGGCTTGACAGCTTTCTCATTGTCGAGGCTTCACTATCGTACTCAGGCACATCGCACTCGGTAGGACTCCTCTGAAGGAGTGCTCAGACCCACGCAGAGACCTCTACTTGACAACACACGGCACTCACAACAGATATCCATGCATCTGGCGGGATTCGAACCCGCAATCCCAGCAAGCGAACGGCTGCAGACGCCTTAGACCGCACTGCCACTGGGATCGGCATATTATTATTAACTATACGCTGTTATAGTGATACCTGTGTGTCATACTGCTGTGGCTCGCACTTCTGCTTATATGGTGGTGTTCCTAACGCGGTAAAATTTTATATCATGATTGATACCTAGTTCATGCAATGCTGTCTCTTCGGTTGTTGTGGAATTAAGTGCACTGCAAGCTTTGTTTTACCCACTCGTGCTGATAAATGATAGCACACGGTGCCTGTCCGTGACCCTGTACTGTTCAGTGAGCACACGGTGCCTGTCCGTGACCCGGTCCTGTTCAGTGAGCACACGGTGCCTGTCCGTGACCCTGTCCTGTTCAGTGAGCACACGGTGCCTGTCCCTGACCCTGTCCTGTTCAGTGAGCACACGGTGCCTGTCCGTGACCCTGTACTGTTCAGTGAGCACACGGTGCCTGTCCGTGACCCGGTCCTGTTCAGTGAGCACACGGTGCCTGTCCGTGACCCTGTCCTGTTCAGTGAGCACACGGTGCCTGTCCGTGACCCTGTACTGTTCAGTGAGCACACGGTGCCTGTCCGTGACCCTGTACTGTTCAGTGAGCACACGGTGCCTGTCCGTGACCCTGTCCTGTTCAGTGAGCACACGGTGCCTGTCCGTGACCCTGTCCTGTTCAGTGAGCACACGGTGCCTGTCCGTGACCCTGTACTGTTCAGTGAGCACACGGTGCCTGTCCGTGACCCTGTCCTGTTCAGTGAGAGTGATGCTGGGAAGTGGCTTCCCCGTTTGTCTCTTACAGAAATACGTGTAGTCAGGACCCGCATGACGCGCTTCTTCCCCGCTCTTCGGAGCGCCACGTATCGGCGGTACCAGTCTATCGCAAATACTGGCTCCAGTTGTTTTGCCTCCATGTGTTCAATGGGTTGAACAGTGCTCCGTTCCCTGTACCTGCTCGAGACTTTGCCACGTAATTGATGGCGGTCTGTATGTTACAGCTTACACTTGGTTACGTATGGTTTACCACAGCGGAAGGGAATTACTTTTGTACATGAGGCTGAATTTTCCAGTTATTTATATAAATTAGCCCTTCAGAGCCTATTAATTACTTTATACACCATCAGGCTTAACATTCAAAAACTCAACATTCTGCCCACAGGGCGTATTAGTGCGTTTTGTTCGTATCTCAGAACAAACAGTGATTATTTCCCAACACAGCATTAACTGACTTTTTCATAACAGGAACGGAGAGTGTTTACTGCGCGGTACGAACTGAATGTTCAGGTGTGGTTCACGTCATTCTCAGTCTTTAAAGGGTTAAGTAGCCTGTGTTCAGCCACTGTGTAGACCAAGTTAATTCCGAATGCTTTTTCTTCCAATATGTACCCACCTGAAAAAGTGGGAGGTTTCTGTTTATTTACATTATTTCATATATCCTAGTAAATAATTGGCTTGCTAATGTGTGTTGCAGTTATGGCGTCCCTTCCATTTTAATAGTAGGTAAACGCGTTAATTTTTGGATGTAGATGAACATGTTAAAGTGTTAGTAATAATTGGCTTTGTTGATTAATATTCTCGAAAAAATAAGATACCATTACTGCCATTGAACCCCTTAAAAATTTCTAATATTGCGTAGTGGTTTCATGAATCACATTTTAGAATAATTTTTCCATTCTTGTCCCCTGTGTGCTGTCACTCCAGGGTCAAGGCAGGAGTTTTCTTGGGCTTTTAACACTAACGTGGAAATGTAGGCCGTTGTGTGTTCCATGGCTCAGGCGGTTAGACGCCGGGCCTCTTACTGTGGACACATGGCTTCAATTCCAAGCCAGTGCATATGGCAGACGAAGTGGCACCGGGACAGGTTTTTCCTCGAGTAAGTTGATTTTTCCATATCAGTATCATTCCATCAGTGCTCCATACCCGTTCTTTCATTTGTCACTGACGCTGTGTAATCTTACAAATTGACAGCAGCTTTAAATAACAGCAGCATTCAACAAAAAGAAGAGTCTTTTCACCAGCAAATTTGACTTAAAACTACTAAAGTGCTACATTTGGAGTATGGCTGTGTATAGTCTGAAACTTGGGACACCTCGGTAAGTAGGTCAGAAATACTTTGGAAGTTCTGAATTCTAGTGCTGGAGAAGATCAGTTGAACAGATCGTGTGAGAATTGAAGTATTACATAGAGTCATGGGGGAGAGGAGTACTCTACAAACAATAAAAATAAGGAACGCTGACTGGATTGGTCACGTCTTGCGTAGGAACTGCCTTCTAGAACATGTTATTGAAGGAAAGATAGAGGGAAGGATATAAGTGAGGGGGAAGACAAGGAAGAAGGTGTAAGTAGCCACTAGATGACCTTAAAGGAAAAGAGAGGATACTGGAAATTAAAAGAGGAAGCACTAGATCGCACTCTGTGCAGAACTCGCCTTGGAAGAGGCTATGGACCTGTCGTAAAACAGACTACAGAATGAATGAATATCAGCTCGAATAGCGTTACGTGTCTAAAACCACAACGTCGCGTGATAAAGCATTGTCGCCCCACGCTTGTGGCAGTTACCTTCAGAACGCGAAGTCGTCCGGCTCCACAGTGGCATTATAGATTTGTATCAAACTGTGGACGTCGTGTGCCACATGCAAGCGCCGTGAAGTAGGTTAAATTCGATCGGGGCATGTCTTTCGAGCAGGTCACGCCATCGTCGTCAGTGGTCGAGTGCTGGGAGTAGTGAACAGCAGCATTGTCGGTCGGATTAAAGTCTTAATTAAGTTGTTGTGTGCCAAACACGATGTTCTGGCAGCACCATGTCAGCAGTTCGCCGGGACGCTCCCAGCAGGACGTCGCTGATGACGGTGAGAGTCCGGAAGAGTCTACAGCCTCTGGCGGATACGGCATACAAACGAGGTCAGATGATGTTCAGGCGCTTCTCCATTGTAACGGAGACTGGGCACAACGACGCGTTTGGCTGTTATCTGTAAACAGCAGCAGGAAATGGAAATGGTCCTCTGTTCGTTTAACGATATGGCAGTGTCTTTCTTCAGTCTGACAGTCGCACTGATCCGATTAAGTAGTGCAGCTGACAAAATTGAACTTCAAAATTAACAGAACCTTTTCAAATGTGTAGAAAATGTGAAGCTTGATTGAATTAACGATTAATTCGTTGGGTCTTCGGTTATTTAACGACGTCGTTCTACTTATTTTTATTTATATACATATTTATCCCTAGCTATAAATCGGGGCTATTCCATGAGTACTTTTGGGCGGACCACTGTGGGAAGTAAAGGCATTCGGTGTGCGTATGTATACTGGGTGGTTTAGGGGGAAAGGTCAGTGTTTTGGGAGGTCACTGTGAAACAAAAAAGTTCATATGTACATGTGTCTGATTCTTAGTGTTTACCGGGATAGAGCTGTTTGAATCTACAGACACAAAAGCATTGTGAATGGTAATAAAGAAAGAGAACGTACTGTTAATTTAACTTAATGTTTAAGTGACAAATTTGTTACACGGAAATTACAAATTTGTTGCAGTTTACGATAAATGTTCGAAAATCCCACCGCCAAGCTCAGTACACTTTGCAACTCATGTGCTAAGCTGGCGTGTTGTTCGCCTGAGTTGGCCTTCACCTTTCTTTATGCGGGCAGCAGCATCCAAAATGCGAGCGAACAATTCGTCTCGTGTATCCACCTTCATTTTGTAAACTTCGCTCTTCATCCAACCGCACCAACAAACATCTAACGGAGTTAGGTGTGGAGATCCAAACAGCTTTATTTGGGTAACCATTCAGAATTAGACATATGTTCATATAAACTTTTCTTCTCACAATGATCACTTCCCAAAATATTGACCTTTCTTCCTAAATCACTCTGTATATATTCTTACAGAGTTTGACAAAAAAAACTACTGAAAACTATGACAAGCCGAAGTTTAAGTCCGAATCTGACGTAAGAGCGGGAACCGCTGTGTCGCAGCGTTCGATTTTTAAACAGACAGGTCACTGGAAATTCCGTGTCAGTAAGGGGGAATTCTACGCAACGCATTATCTCGTAGTCAGTATCTTTTGACTCCATCAGACAATTTGCTCAGCCTCTCTCTTTATGTTTGTGGTATCAGAACAGTTACTGTTCCACCGTTTATCCCCATCCACGTCTCATTAAAGCGCGGTGGTAACTAATGTGTACCACCCGCACTTGGAATTTATAAAGCGCCGCGTTTTTCCGATATATTGCATTTGAGTGTTTTCTGTAATTTTGGAGTAGACAGAGATTGTTCCCTTGCACAAGTGTTAACCGTTTGGTTTTCATAATGGAAATGTGATGTGCTCCTTGTGAGGAGGAAATTGAACCTGTATAGTTGTGTAGCTGAATTTCGTGCTTCGAAGGATTGAGATCGGTCAAGTTAATAGTCGCAGTACATAGCTGTAGACACAACATTCCAGTCTGTCATCAGCCTATCAGTTCACGCCATTTGTGTCAGGTAACATTAATATTAACGATTCTAAAATGTCGGTCAGGTGACTACCAAACAGGAGCACTTCAAATGATTGGTTACGTCGACCAAACACGGTGTATTGGAAACTCTTCCTCAAGTACATCGATTGGTTTCAAAAGGTAACTTGTCTGTCTTTCAGCTATTTTGAGTTTCTAGTGTTTTCTTGTTTGCGTGTGAAGTACACACTTCCATTTTGCCGAATATAGTGTGTTAGGCTGTTTTCTCCGATGCAGGTGTACTGGGTATGTTCCTGTAGCTCGGTTCTCTTTAATTCTGTAGTGACCTTTCCTGCACGTCAGGTGCACGTGGACGTTCCTTCCTTCACCTGGAGTTTCCTACATTAAGTAGCCTCACTACTGCGGCGCTGTTTGTTTTACTATGTTGTGGCATTTTCTCCAGAAAAGACGCACCGTTTCTAGCGTCAGACTTCTATCGTCGGATCCGAGTTTGTATAAAACGCACACTTACTTTGCGCATCCTATCCCGTATATCCCGTTTATGAGTAAATCAGCCTCATGCGACGAAGTTAATCGTGTTGGTGTTTGTTCCTTAGTATATTTGACCATGCTTTCTCAGCTGCCTAGGTTATACATATGAAAGGATACAAGTTGGTGTTCGACAATTATTTTTTTTAATTAGTACCGAAGAACCTATATTTTTGTATCAATACCGATATTTGAATACTGGAAAAAATTACCGCGATCCCGGTATTCGTGATCCCGGAATCACGGTGTTTTAAGCCCTACACTGAACGATACAGGTAAAGAGCTGAGAACTAGTCTGACATTATATTTCACGTACGTATGAACTTTGGTGCAAAATCCGTATTTATCTTCCAGTTCTGTTGCGTTTGCAGTTGTCTTTGGCTGCGTGCACATTATTTTTTCCGTATTTTCATATGTTGTCAATAATAATGAAATCTCTGAATGTAAGTGCAAAGAAGTCACGTAAAAAAAAAAGCATACATATTAAGAATTAGGAAAGCAGCGACTGTGCGAAATTTGGACATTAAACTATCTGACGCGCCACACAGCTTGAGTCTGTACTAGCGGAAATTATTAACAGAAATGTACAACCCATTTGCGTGCTTGTTTGTAAGCCTATGGTTTCTGCTGCCCTCACCAAAATGAACATTGTGTTAGGCTAATAAGAAACAGCTGAACTTGTACTTGTTTGAACAGGCCGGTGTCCTTCTGTTACAGGTTATGTTCCCTCACGCTGTCGCGACTTGTGGTGCTCAAGCCTCTCGGCTCAGATCTCTCTTCCATCATCATCGCTGTCAAAATGCAGGTAAGAAAGATTAATTATTACAAAATTAATGTTCCCATGAACCTTGCGGCATCAGGGGGTGGCGTGGGCAGCAGACTGCAACGTACGTCACTCGTTGCGGCTCTGCAGAGATAACATCTCACTCCAATATCGATTCTGTGAGTAAGGATCCAGAATACGGTTCGTAAATTTTTCAAACACGAAAGTAATAAGACTTATCATGGTAGACTGATACTCACTGGTGATACAAATACAAAGACATTTCGTATTACGCCATGGAATGGCGCGGTATGTATAGTGACAAGGCTACGGATCGGACTACCGAGGAATCGTGGTTCGATTCACGATAGTTGAGAGAGATATATGTCATCTTATATTCTCCAAAGCACTCAAACAGGCTGTGGGGCCTATCCAGTCTCCTGTTCAGTGCTCATCCGAGTATTTTCCATTGGGTTATTGCTGTCGGGGCGTGCAGCTGGCCAACCACTTCCATTTGCTGCAAAAGTTAAGAATCAGTGGAGGTATATCTCCACTTCCCCATATGCGTTTATGAATGCCAGTGGCGCAGATACGGCCGCCGCAGACCACATGGGTCAGGGTGCCCCAAAACGTACGTAGTATTAAAATTTGGTATTGTTTCCTTAGGATAGGATTCTGTTCGTCTGACAAAAGACTATTGGGGTTCCGTATTAAGCGATCTGTAACTTCGCTAACTGTAGAAGGTCCCAGACTGTCGTAGCCGGTTACGTATGCCCTTGGGGCGTGCATACAGACAACGCTACATTTTATTGTTACCACTACCATTTGCGTGAAGTAATGATGAATTGCAGGTTATGTATAGAAAACCAAATATTGTAACAACAATAAAAGTAAGAAGACTACAATGGGCTGGGCTTCTGGTAAGAATATCTGATGATAGGATCGTGAAGAAAGTATTTCTGGGCAAACAGATGGAAGAAGAAGAGCAGGAAGACCAAAATTGAGGTGGTTAGACTGTATTGAGAATGATCTGAAATCTATGGGTGTCAAGAGGTGGAGGGAGAAAGAAGAAGACCGATCCGTTTGGGCTGTCTTGCTGAAGGAGGCAGTGGTTAAACTGTAAGGACCGCATGCCAAAGGAGAAGAAGACTACCAGTCGCGTAGTGCTAAGAGAACAAGCTGTACACATTCGACGATCTTGTTTTGGAATAGTGCTCAAAACTGTCACGATCGATAGGTATTTGTTAGTGGGAATTCTCTTCAAGTGCCTCTGTGCCACAGCAATTTACTCGTATGTGCTTTTCTGTCTTATGTTTCGCATTTCGCGACGATCTTGTTGTTGCATTACGGAACAACGTTAACTCCTCCTGTATTTTGTTACTGTCAAGCAGTAAATTTAATGCAGAATTGAAATCGAATTAAGTCGAGCATTTTGTGCTGTGAAAGAGCCGTTCTGTGGGGTTTGAATGAAGCCAGAGGCTGTAAAGCACTTTGTTCTCTGCATGAATGATCTGTCTTCTGACGCGCGTCATCTCACTCTGCACCGACCACCGTATTGACTTTCATATCTCCACTGTCAGCTGCACACTTGCTGGTTAATTTATAAATTAATACGATGGAACATATACAGCAATACTACTGCAAGTTTCTCTCGAGCAGGAAGGCATAAAATCTGCTGCCAGTACATTAAGGAGCCGGTATAGCTCAGTGGGCGTAGTGACTGGGCTGCGGGATGGATAGCTGGGCAATCGTGTTTTGACTTCTCGCTGGGCCAAGGATGAAGCAATTTGGATTTGAGGGTGTTCTTTTAACCTTTTAAAGCCTAGCGGTAACTTTACATACCGCCAGGTTTAACATTAAAAAATTCTACGTGGTGCCCACATTGCGTTTATGTGTTTTGTACGGATCTCAGAACAAACAACAACTTTTGCCTTATAAAACATTAAGAGACTGGTTTTTATAACCGAAGTGGAGAGTGTTTACAGCGCGGTACGCACTGAGTCCTTATATCAAACAGATACGCTTCGTCTTTAAAGGGTTAAAGCAGTGGCTTATATTTTGCCAAATGGTGCGGTGTCAGTAGCAGATGAAATGCAGTGGTACTGGTAATCGTGCACGCTTCATTACTGAGGTGGATCCCACCGAAAATCAGCCTGCATTTTCTTCCTCTAGTATTTCTCGTGTTCTTGTTAGCCGTTTGCAGCGACTGCAGGTACATCATTACCGAATGTCAGTGACTGACAACACTGTCCTGAAGTTTGTTTTTTGGTCTGAACATAAGAACGACACGAAGCGTGAACCAACGGCAATTTACACGAAATTTTTTGTCACCAGTCTCTGTTCATTTAAATGCATGAGTTTTATATCAAGACTTCATTGAATTATTTCTTTCAACAGATGGGAGACACGAAAAAGATGAAACAGTAAGAAAAGCGGAAAGCTGCTTTTTGAAAAATATGGACAAGTTATTTTCGGAAGGAGCATAATTTCTCTTCCCGAATCGTATTAGCGAGCACCACGTCACCGTCTGTCCGTGTATGTGATCTCAGTTTCATTTACGAACAGTGTGGACGTCCGGATACAGTACAGTGTCGATGATCGCCATTTTGAGATTTCGTGATGACCCATTTTAACCCTTTAAAGACGAAGCGTATCTGTTTTATATAAGGACTCAGTGCGTACCGCGCTGTAAACACTCTCTACCTCGGTTATAAAAACCAGTCTCTTAATGTTTTATAAGGCAAACGTTGCTGTTTGTTCTGAGATCCGTACAAAACACATAAACGCAATGTGGGCACCACGTAGAATTTTTTAATGTTAAACCTGGTGGTACGTAAAGTTACCGCTAGGCTTTAAAAGGTTAATACCATGGTTGGGACCTTTTGCGACTGGTTCCGATGAATCGGGATGACGACATGGCGGACGTTTCGGCTTCCCCCGTTCTCCAGCTGTTGCGCAGATCGATCTCAGTTCAGTCAAGCTCTGTCTTTGAGACTGAGTCCTTTCATGCTGTGTGCAACAAAACTGCCCTTCAGTCATTTACTGTGCTTTGTGATTCCAAAGTGTATTGTATTAAAAACAAACTTTCATGCATTTTACGTTTTTTTGAAGTTATTTTATGAGTTTGTTACCAGCATTTGAAAAGTTCTTGGAACCAGTTAGGCGTCGTGTATTGAAAATGGTTTTCGTAATGGTTTTGTTCAGTCCCTATTAATCACGAACATTGACACTGTGCTGTATGTGTACATTTGAAACGTAGTGGTACACCTTTATGAAACTCCGTGCTTAACCGTCATACCCACTGAAGACCTTCAAATCGTGATGCTTTGTAGCTACACGCCTTCAACATTGAACTTTTGAAATGCATTAAATTACTGTTAGGAAATAATATGGCGTTATCCAATTTAATACGTCAGTCCTTGAGAATCTAATAGACACTCAGCTGATAAGGAAATTTCTCATATTTTATGAATCCCGTAAGTTAATCGCCCCGTTCGCAATATTCTGCCACTAGACCCTATCCTTGGCCAGATGAATCCATTCCACAGCATCATATCCTGATGCTTTAAGATGTATTTTAATATTATCATTCCATCTATGCCTAGGTCTTTAAACGCATTATTTCAATGGTGTCGCGGTACTTGTCAGTCAGTATAGAGCCTAGGCCACAGGCTGGGCGACTGAGGAATCGGTTTTGTTACCCGGTAGTGGCAAGATATTTTTCTTTTACCCACAGCGTTCAGACAGAAAACGTATATTTTCCTATACGGCATAACTGACTGGTTTTTATAACCGAGGCGGGAAGTGTTTACTGCGCGGTACGAACTAACCCTTTAAATACAATTCAGGTTAAATTCAGTATTCAGAAGGTTAAGAACTTTCTCTCTTTATCATTTTCTCAATATTCGTATTATAACCTATATGCAGTTTAGTGCAATTCCGACCCTTGCATGAATACCCTTGACGAGCTGTACATATATTTCTGCTTTTGCTCATTTATTTTCCCGACGTGATCGGTGGACTGGTTGCCGTTAACAGCCTGTACATTTTTGTCGCTGTTTCGTAGCACCTGACATCTTTGCAACTCTTCCTCGTTGATCAAAGGCCCGGTACACTGCGTACTGTGCAGCGCTGTTGGTAGCCGCACTGAGTATGGATTTGATCAGACAAAACCCTTGTCGATAAATACTGCACCGTTTTGTCGCAGCAGCGTCTTGGTTGCTAACTTGGTTTATATTGCGGCAGACCGTGAATGGATTGGAGCTACGGGAGGTAGCCCGTCGTGTTTCTCAACATTGCGACAACATGTATTGATTCTGTGTGCGTTAAGCAGGACCCCCCGTTTGCTTTGCAAGCCCCAGTTTCTCGGACTGTAGCATTCAGATAGCTACAACTCTCCAGGGATGTCAAACATACCGCGCAGCATATCCCATGTACGGAATTCTTCATATCGGGTGTTCGTTCTTGCGCCTGAGTGGGCATTTGGTTCCCGACGTTTCGAGACATCTTGGACATTGCAGCCGTTGAGGATGAGACTGTTACGTTATCTCGGAAACGTCATGACGAAAATATCCATGGACGCAGCGTCATGCCGAGTAGTACGGATACTTCTTGCACACGGCTGCAAAGACCAGAAAACTAACCCCACTTCTTAACATTACTTCGAAAGTTGGCCAGTTGAAGGTGGTGTGAATTCCTGCCTGCCAGTCACATTCTGATATCGAATCTCGGCATCGAACACGGGCTATTCTGTCTGATTAGGTTTCGTGGTTTTCTCAGTCTTTTCAATCAAATACTACTACAGTTGATTTTCACACCCGTCCTAATTCATCAGTCGCAATCATTTTGACGTCGGTCTGTCCGTAACCTGTGCTGATGGGGCATCGTCGTTAAATATGCCAAGAAGAAACAAAAACTAGGATCTTTGCCCATGACATTCGTCATTAGAAAAAATATAACTTTTAATTGTGAAGTCTTACGAATAGAGTAAATAATCATCGTGTTCACCAGGTCCGACCCTGAACTCTGTTCTGAGGCAGACTAATCAAGTCCACGCACCTACAAAGTATTGCCGTAGGATCCGTGTTAATATTATTCTCCCATTTATGCCTATGTCTCGCAGTCGACTTCTTCCCTTCAGGTTTTTTCACAACCATTTTTTACGAATTTCTCCAATACGGTATGCGATTAATTACAATCCTATTCCTGTAACAAACAGGTAAATAATAACAAAGAAGCTGACTAAGTAACCGTGTGTTATATTAAATAATCACGTGATTGGCTGTTGAAGAAACTCTGTGGGACGGGATCTTCGTTCATCTTCTCAAATGTTTTCTGATTGGGACGAATCCCAAAGATTCGTCATGTCATCACAACAATATCCTGTTAGCTTCGTAATAAACAAAGTAACCCGCTGTACGCCACCATAACGTATCTCAGTTCATTGGTCAAGGAAGTTCCTATTGTAATGCAACTAAATTTCTTGTCTGTGGGCTGCAAACCCACACGTAGTGCACAGACGTCTGTGAATTCCATTAAGACTGGCGTGCGATGTGCGATTTGAGCCGTTTCGTAGCTCGATGACGACGTGTCGCAGATAATCCACTGTGTTATCGGAATCCTCGTATTAAGATGTATGCACCGATCACGCTAGTGTTCCTTCAGCGGTGTGAAGGCTGTCGACTGTCAACACTGTCGGACGCCGAACGTGTTTCCTAGTCCAAACGCGTCCTTTGTCCGCGCAATTTTGTTACTAGTCAACGTATTGTTATATTAGGTACTTCCGTGTCAGAATACTCTTTGCTAAATGACCCTTGAACAACGTCACGTGATTTCTGTGCTGAGTACTCTTGCAGAATGAACACACCTTTTGTGTAGCTTGCGTGAACAGGGCGGCCTAACAACCAGGGTGACCCTGACTCCAGTGTGGGGCCAGTGTTACACAGGGGTGAACTTGCTTTGATTTAATTTTTGTGCTGCAATGCGTGATTTTTTTTTTGAGTAGCACTTTAAATGGTGGGCTACATCCTCTTTATTTCGTTATGACCATTTTCAGTGCATCTCATCGAACCCAGTACCCAGTAATTCAGTCTAGTTCGTAAGTTTATGATTCTCTGTTCCTTTTTCTTCTGCCTCCACCGTCATTTCTCTGACCTACGGCTTTGCACATGAGAGCTTTTTTTCTGTATGGTCCGTCTTAATTTTGTATTACCAACGATGTCAGTGTCTTCCAGCCTGTCTCTTTGCGCAGTGTCCTCCAACAGAAATCCACTGGTATTCTTTTCCATCTCGTTACATATGGACACATTTGAAGAAAATATGCATAATATGTTCACTTTTTGTTCCCTATTTTGTAATTACGCTTTCTCAACTGCATGGCCAACCATTTCGAACGAGAGAGTGATTGTGAACGGTGAATTATTTCAAAGAAAGTGACCGTGTCGTGTTTGAAGTTGTTATCCCTGGGTGTGTCCCAGGTGGCTTTGTTAAACACGCAGGACCTGACACGGTATAATCGGTGTATGGACCGAGCTTTGTACCCGGGACCACTCTAATGTGAGTGCATTGGTGCCTGTCACTGCTGGATTTTAAAGGGGGGGTGAATCTTTGTGATTCTCAAGTAATGTATGAAGATGTGGCTATTAAAGAGAACCAAGAGCCCGGGCCGTATTTCACTGCGCTTTGTTTTTGTTACAATAGCGTCCAAAATTGCGTTTGTCTTAATTCCGAGCTTGTCACATATAAAACACTGGGGTACTAATGAAATAGGCCCACTGTGCGGGTTTCTCCTCGCTGCTGTCGTATATAGCCTATCCTGGTCTCCCAACGACTGCATTTAAATTCCGTAACACTTTACAGAACGTGGAACTTGGCCATTTTACTTTTCATTCAGTATTTTTAAACTATGTTTGGGCGGTGCCATTTTTGCGTTAGTTGTTCGAAACGCGGAAATCGTATCTATCCGTCCGCCTGGTCCATGTGTGATGCTGCTGTACGAATTTCGATTAAATTTCTATAAGGTATACACGGAAACGTAATTTTAATAGAGAACTTTACAAGAAGCCAAAGCTGAACTACAGTTTTACCGGCACCCGTTTGTGACACACTGAATATGCAAATAACGTGAAATACGTGCCCAATTAAGATTAACAATTTCTGTATGAAATGTTTTAGGTGTAATGAATATTAAATATACACAAGGACAGTGACCACTATGGATTGTGGTACCTGTTGTGAGATTACCTGTCTAATAGCCGTTTTGTGTGTGCAATAAATTTACGGCAAGGCCAGTTACACAATTACAAAGTGTGTAGCCTAAATGGAAAACGTATGTGGTTGTTTGGTGTACACCTTTCCACTGGTGTTAATTTGTCATAACGTGGCGTGATTTGCTTGGTTTTTTGTTGCGTTATTGTAAGGGCTGCTATGATGCCGGTAATTGCAATTCTTAATGGGGACAGTCCAAGACCGATGGAAGGAAAACTCATTTTTTATTCAGCAGCGCATGTGCTGTAAAGAGCTACATTTGTTGCGGCTCTGCTAATGTAGGCTTCAGTGGTCATGATGAAATGTTCCTGCCTAAAGGCAACAGAGCTTTCCGTCTATCACAGTTTCAGTCGATTTGCGGTTCGCCTTTAATCGACCTGTTGGTCGATAAATTAATCGGACAGTGGAAAGATATTTTCATGGGAGTGTAATGTATTGTTACTCAGCTATGGTGAATTAGATCACTTGGCTCTTTCTGATTCAGTATTAGTTTTGAAGTAATGAATTTTCCCCATACATGGCAGAAATACCACCGCAAAATCTCTACCAACCCGGTACGAGGGGGCGACGAGATATTGCCTTATGTTGTGCAATTCAAACACGCGATCCCACTTTTCGAGAAATCCCAATATCTTTAGCGTCTCAGATCACGAGGCCACTTGCCGGCATTGTTGTTGTTGTTGTTGTTGTTGTTGTTGTTGTTGTTGTTGTTGTTGTTGTTGTTGTTGTTGTTGTTGTTGTTGTTGTTGTTTAGAGTGAGTTGGGTGGTGGGGGTGGGCAAATGTTTGCGTGTGCGCGTTTTGGAAAGTAGTCATCTAGAGGACTGAGAAGGAAATGGTGGTGGTGCCATTGATGTAGATGTTGAGAAAGGAACTCTTGTTTGAATGTGAGGCACAGGTGGAACTGAGAATGGTGTCCATTTGCGGGGTTTCTTAATGGCTGTGTTCAGTCCTTGGTTCTGCTACCGGAAGCATTACTTGTACTACTACGGCACTCAAAATTATCCCTTATTCATTTGGTGATTTGAATACTACTAATCATAATGTAGTAGAAATGGTGATGGGTCCCGCTGGAGGCATGGATGTCTGTCTGTTGTGAGTGTTATCACGTAGAGTTCTCTGTGACGGGCTGATCACTCGTCGAGAGGAGTCCTACCGAGTGTGGTGTGTCTGAGTGTAATCGTGACGCCTCGACAGTGAGGAGGCCCTGGCCCACTGGGGGCTGTTGCATCCTGTAAAAATGGTGGTGGTGGTGGTGGTGGTAGTGGCGGTGGCGGTGGCGGCGGCGGCAGCAGCAGCAGCAGCAGCACACTACTACCATTATTACGGTTGCTACGATCAGCGTGCTGTCGCTAACAGTCTCATCTCATTCCCAGCAGCGGTGATCACACATCCTTTCAGAAGATAAAAGTTCGTGGCATTGCTTACTGCAAGTGTGTGTGTGTGCTGGATGTCCCTGTGTAGCCACATCTGCTCGCCGGGGTTACAGTGTGTCACAGCAGTTCGTACATTTTACTTTGCATGTGGTATTCTCTGTGGATGCACAAAGTAAAAGGCTTCTCACTATTAACTTCGCGTTACAGCACAGTTAACTTCTGAACAAACTGCAGAAACCCTACACGTTCTGTAGAGAGGGGAATCCAGCACAGCGAAGGTTTCAGTGTAGGTTTTGTGCGTCTGTGTGCTGTCAGCTTTCCGTATACACTATGTTTGGTGAGTGACTGTAAACTGTGTTAAGGTTTCCTTGCCTTAATGATCGAATCTTGTATCACCCAGTCTCTTCTCTTATCGGCCGATAACGTTGTTGCTTGTAATAAAATGGACATGGAGATGTGGGCGAAGGAGTTGAGCGCCCATTAAATCCATCACCCCCTGAAGTGTGACTCCGTGCAAGATGCAGTTCATTTGGTGTGGACTTCATTGTTGAGCCGACTCCGATATCGGACGAACAGTGGCCTGAGGAATTTCGGGCAGCCCACAAAAGATGTCCCGTTATCCGAACGCATAGAAAACCACGAGGGTTCGGTTTCACTTTATTCTGTGATTACAGAATTTCTGGGACTGAGCCAGACTGAAAACATGAAGGTTTTTTAAGACCTACCGCACTGTAGGATAAATTAAAATAGGCTACAACGGCTTTCAACTGCATATTTTCTAATATGTCACTCTCCTCTGTTAGCTGCTGAAAAATAAAACTTTAGGTAAAAATTGATCGTTCGAGGGTTTTAGGGAGTAATTATGATTCGCGTGAATTTTGAGTAAAGCAGTCGTGAAAACAGAGCCGCCTGTGTGCCTAATGACTGTGCCCTAACGGCGTAAAGGGGCGTGGAAATAAGGCTCTACATATTCCGACCGGGAGAACTAAATCAGAATGATATGTTAATTTCACGCGCTAGACAAATTTTACTCACGGAGGAATTTCCTGGTAAATAATTAGGAGTGCTGAAGGCCGTACAGCACATCTGCTGTCGTTGGTAAAAGAAAACATTGAAACGTCGTTCGCAATCCTCACCTCTTCTACCTGCTCACAGTATGTTGAGGTTGTTTGTTTTTAGTTCATCACACTCAGACACATACCACACTCGATAGGACTCCTCTGGAGGAGGGATCGGCCCGTCGCATAGACCTCTAGCTGATAACACAAACTCACAAGATAAGACGTCCATGCCCCGGTGGGATTCGAACCCACGATCCCAGCAAGCTCTCGGCCGCAGACCTACGCCTTAGACCGCGAGGCCACTGGAATGGACTCGTTGAAGGTCTCAATATAAGACGAATCGTATCCAAGTGTGACGTCACAACAAGTTACCGGCTGCTTAGTGTTATTGTAGTGTGACGAAAGAAACTTTGCAGGGTTGAGGTACAATAGTGGCTGACTGTACGTTTGGGGTTTTTAAGTTTTTAAGTTTAAGTTTTTAAGTTTTAAATTTTTCACAAGTAATTTGCAACGTTTATTATGCGACCTGCTTGTTCTCTGAGGCCAGTTGCTCAGTAGTATAATTTCGCCTTTTACTTTGTCTCGCAAGTTTTTTAATGAGGTTTTCGAACCAAAATTTCTCCATTAATTTCATCGCTTAAGGTCAAATGACGTATATTTACTAAAAATTCATGAAGACAGGTGTTCAAACGAGGTGTTATGTAAAGGGTGTGATGACACTGATGACTCTTTGAGAGGAACATTTTCAGAAAGTAAAATAATACTTGAGTTATAACACGGACTTTGTATATTTCAGGGTTCCAAAAGGACACTTCGGTCAAATGAAATGTCCTTACCTCCGAATGGGCTGTTAGATACGGAACTTGAACTCAACTTCGCCCTTCAGGTAAGTTCCTGCACTGCCATCGGAAGTGAAGTGAAGTGAAGGTGTTCAGGCGGGGAGACTTCGAATATTACAGTCTTCTGTGATGTGCTACCAAACTCATGGCATCGCATCACAGCAGATAGCATTCTTCATGAATGGCGTTGGCTAAAGATCTGGAACATTTACATTGTAACAGATTATCTGAAACTGTGAAATCGGAGACTAACCGGAACAGAGCACTTGGACCCATTGCGATAATACCTGTACGTCATTGCAAAATTTGCCACGTGTGGGGATGCTCATTGGTGTCTAAAAAGAGGAAAGCTGTATGTATCATAAGAGTGTTTGTGCTGCCAACGTCATCACTGTGCACTCTGTCTTACGACACGTCCATGGCCTCTTCCAAAACGAGTTCTCCAGACAGTGCGATAGTGCCCCCCTCGTTCAAATTTCAGCATATTTTTCCCCTTAAAGTCATTTGGTAGCTGGTTACGTCTTCTTCCTCATCTCTTCTTTCCTTCAATCGCGTGTTTGAGAAGGCAGTTGCTACGCAAGATGTGACCAATCCTGTTGGTCTTCCTTTGTTCTATTGTACGTACGTAGGACGTTCCTTGTCTCCTTGACTCCATGTAACACTTATTCATTTTTCACACAGTCAGTCCGTCTGACCTCCATCCTTCTCCAACACCATGTTTCAGCTCTTTCAAGGTATTTCTGATATGTTTTTTTGAAGTGTCCAGGTTTCAGCACCATAAGAAGCTCCGTTCCAAATATAGCAGTTTGTTAGTTTCTTCCTTAGTTTTAAGTCCAATTTGCAGGCTAAAAGACTCTTCTTGTCGAATGTTACTTTTTCTATGAAAATCCCGGACTATAGGATTGTTCTAAAATTCGAAACATTTGGAGAGGCCACTTCTGTCTAAACGGAAAAAAAAAATACATTTGCAAGGAAATAATACTTTAAAATTTGTGACTGTATGTAGTCTGTCATATGTGCCTGGGCAAGGAAAATGCAGGTTTTATCCTGTATAGTTCAGCAGGCAAAAATGTGTAGTTCTAGGTCAGTAAGTGTCTTTAACGATTGCAGATTTTTATGCGGTCTTAGTGTCGAGATATGTTTAGATTAAAAAGCTTTTATTGTAACGGGTGCCAACCCTTTGAATTAAGCAGCTGTATTCCAACCAGTGTATTTGCTGAACTGTTAAATTCCGTGATTGCTGTACATCGCAAAGCTGCAGTGTTTGTAAGGAGACAGCAGAACAACACTTATGTCTCTGCGCAGCTCTCGGGAACGTGTTATATATAGTCTTGTCATGTCAAAAACCACTTGGTAGTGGCTTGCATCAGATTGGATATAAAAATTAAAAATTGTAGAAGACCTGTTTCACTTAGCGCCATAAATAAAATCTTCTAGGCCTACCTGTGTTGTGCAGTTTGTGTCATATCGAGAAATGCTCCGTATATTGGTTGATGTAGGAAACTTGAAATATACGCCCACATTTTTTGTACGATGTCTGTTTTTAGAAACGTGGCAAAAATCAATACCAGCCTATCGTTTTACTTGTAATCGATTCTCACTCTAGCTGACATCATTCGTCGCTTCAGTCCTTTGTCCGTCGCGCGTGTGGACGGTCGGTTCAATGGGCTGCGTTCATAGAATACGCGAGCCGACAGTGTATCGGTACTTGTCAGATCAAATAAGGGCCCTTGTAATTGAGATTTCTAAGCTTCGTGTGTAAGGTCTGCAAGTTATGTGGGTTGAATGACGGTATATAATTACATATCAGTTTTGAAAGATAAGAAAAGAAGCCGTATGTATTTATTGTAGGTGCTATTTCAGCATTTGTATGGTGGGACTGAAGGAAAATGCCATAATAACCAGTTTTAGAGCTGAGATTCGAATGCGGGTCTACTCGTGTCCGCAGCGGGTTAGTAACCATCATACAGCGACGCTTTTGAATGTACATCTTCTGTAGACGCTGTGTGTTTGTAATTACTGGTCGTAAGTAACGTTTGCTAGTGCGTGTTTAGCTTAGGAACAGCTTGTGCCGTCAGTCCTGGGGTTTGCAAGCTGCTACATTCAATTTATGTTCCTTATATCCCCAGTGACCTGGTTTAGATCTTGTTGCTGCCAGCTAACAGAAGTGTTATCATTTTTTCCAAGTGGTGTTTGTTTACTTCCAATATTTGCCGCGTTTCTTTAGGAACCAAATTCAGACTATAAAGCTTCTGCGCCCCCCCCCCCCCCCGCCCCATGTTCGTAACAAATTTTATGAAGTATCCCTTTCACATAACTGTGGTCTCAAAATGTGTGTCATTGTTAAACCGCTCTGGTGAAAGTTATGTCCTTTGCCATTGGTTACTACTAAATATCACTGGAAGGTAAATAGAAAGTACGCTACTACTGTCTGAAAAAGACATTTCAGATGTGGAGGTATACCGGTTTAATTCATGGTTTGCTGTCTTACGTGATGTGGTGCCCCGAGAAGCCCAAACTCAGCGTTGTGCCTAATATTGTTCACTGTTTGAGAGTATGTAATATGTACCGTTTTCACCTCGAAATAGGACATGGCATGACAGTATTTTTCCCTCATACAAAATACCAGGGGGGTCGGAATAACGTAATCTGTGTAGTAACCAGGTTACGGGCCGGATAACGACTTAAACGTGGTTCGATTCGCAGCAGAGACAAAAGCTATTTCTCTTCTGCAAAGCGTACAGGCAGGCTCCGGGGCCTAGCCAACGTCCTCTTCGGTGGATACTGGAGATTCTTTACCTGGGGGTAAAGTGGTTGCGGTGTGAAGCTGATCAGTCACCGCCGTTTAGTGCCGGGGTTAATTAATGGAGCTATTCCTCCACTCCCTCGTACGCCTGCATGGTGTGCACAGGGACAACTATACCGTACTTTACTTTATCAAATACTCGACATGCCGACAGAAGCAACCAGTATTTTTTAGGGAAATATCATGTCCGTAGTGTGAGGAAGGCTCTAGGATTGTAGCCACCCTAAGTCCGTGTTTCTTTCGTAAGATGCTCCTGTGGTCTGCTGTGATCACTGGATCCGATAAAGCCCCGGGACATACAGCCTTTCTTTACTCCCTGCCACACGATTTGTGGTGCCGTGGGGGTACCCAGCAGCTGAAACGTGACACTAATCCAGACACTGACAGCTCTTCACCTGGGACAGCCACTGGCGAACGAACATTGAACATTCGTGAAATTCCAAGGGACCAAGAGAACATAAGTGTGTGTCCAGAAATTCCTAAAACCTCGTCGACACACCATTATAGGGTAAGACGATTGCGTACAGATCGTTTGTTAATAAGACGTAAGCAAGTGGTCTGCAGATGGAGTCAGTGCCATCGAATTGTGAGTGGCGATCTCCGATGTATTAAACTTTGTGTATGTGGATAAATTCAGGTGATTTTTAGATCTGTCTGTAGCCTGTCTTCATACAGAAGTTCACAATTACGCAAGTTAATTGTGTGTAGAAGACTGTACGGCTTTAAGAGGGAAGCAAACAGACTTGGGGCATAGAAAACAACACGCGAAGGAAATATTTTTGAGATAACAAGTTGCAGACGTATGGAAATAATTTAGTAGTGAAGGCCTCCGTAATTTGTTCTTTCCGTGTAGTATGTAGATTCAATAAGTTGAGCGGGTGCAAAACGAGAGAGGGAGTGAAGAATGGCTGCAGAGTAGAAAAACTCTCCTGGAAGGTCTAAGTTTAGATAGGAGGACAATATTAAAATATATGTTGTACACATACATACATACATACATACATACATACATACATACATACATACATACATACATACATACATACATACATACATACATACATACATACATACATACATACATACATACATACATACATACATACATACATACATACATACATACATACATGTGCAAATTGTTGGTTTTATGGTACGAAACATTAAAATGAATGTTTGAGAAGTACGCTTTGGGGTTGTGTTTGGATTTAGCTGACTCGCCTAGAGCATCATTCGCCGAGCGGTGTTTGCGTGCATTGTAATTGAATTTTGATACAGCAAGATCAGAGAATTTAGCTAGCACCTGATCGAGTGTTGGGTGCTAGAGGTGAAGGTATGATACATGTGAATATCTTTTGTTTTAAAAACGGTACAGTTGTAACAGGGTGGTCATAGTATATCTACGTTCACTTGCTGGTATTTCATGGAGCGTGTTGCACCCGTCTTAGTCTGTTCTAAATGTCAGATATACCGTAACAGTACGGTCCCCTGAGACCGACTACCATCCACTGGCATTTCACACTGTTCATTGAATCTAGCGTTCCACAGAGTTTGGGTTTCGGTGACTAATCACATTACTCGTTACTTCGCTATTGCTGTTGGAGATGGATGGCATGGCCAACATTGCCTGTCTATATCCCAGCAGGCGGTAGCTTCTCTGATTTATTAGAGCCACGGGATCCCGTTCAACCAATATCCTAGAAAGGGCAGAGGTTATTTGACATATTCTTATTGATTCTATTTCTGTTGCGGCCTTCAGTTTGAATAATAAATGGTAGCAATCTTATGTGATAGCAGTTCTTTCAAGCTCAAGGCGCGTGATGAAGCCTCATGTGTTATTCCAACTGCCAGATTTCGTGTAATGATAACGTTGTTTTTACGTCGGTTTTGTGATACTTAGAGACCGCTTATTGTGTTGCTGTCCCTCTTCCTAACATGCCTTTTGTCAAGCTAACAGAACGGACTATCGATGTTTTGTTTGCTGTTGTTGATATCTAAATGGACGACGTGGGAGAACTAGTGTTTGGTACGAAGTTTTAGTAGAAAGTACGGTCGAACTCGGTTGTAACGTTATGAAAGGGACTGAATATTGTGTGTCGTTATAAACGAGTGTTGTTGTAACCGAGTAGTGTAAGGGTATGAATAACAGTGAGGAATTAGTTGGTACCACAGAATATCTGGCGCTATAGGTGAGGTGTCGCATAAACCGATGTCGTTATAGGCGTGTTCGACTCTACTTCTTAGAAAAGGTTGCTCTAATTCAGTTTGATATTTACGTTGTTTCAGTATGAGTACGGGAAAGATAATGGTGACGTGCTCAGTAAATTATATGATTGGGCACCGACAGGGTATATAATGTAATATAATATAATATACGTGGATGTATATATATGTATATAGATGGACGCGCACGTACATACGTATCTGCATACATACAGCCATTTATTGGAAATCTGCCTGCGGTACTGGTTGCATCATCTTGGCCGACTAGAGTCCCCGTTCAAAGCTGAATGTACACTCCCTTCTCTGCGAACTCTTAACCTTTTAAAGCCTAGCGGTAACTTTACGTACGACCAGGTTTAACATTAAAAATTTCTACGTGGTGCCCACATTGCGTTTATGTGTTGTGTACGGATCTCAGAACAAACAGCAACTTTTGCCTTATAAAACATTAAGAGATTGGTTTTTATAACCGAAGTGGAGAGTGTTTACAGCGCGGTACACACTGAGTCCTTATATAAAACAGATACGCTTCGTCTTTAAAGGGTTAATCCGTCGGTTGCGGCTCGCGCTATTGCAATCGTCCGATTCCTTTACCGAAGGCGTGTACGAATTTATGGCTTCGGAATTAGTGCTTAATTTTTTAATTGGTCAGAGTCGGGGCACAGTCCGTAAAAGACGAGACAGCATTCAACCGATTTCATTAGACACCAATCAGTTCATTTTTACACATATCCGTACAAGATTTAATCTGTAGCTGATTTCAGGCTTTCACCATGATTCTGTGCTTGGGCGCGATTGTGGGGTGAATGACACCCTGTAGATATGGGCTATGCGAGTAGCCTAGTACCGATGTTTCAGATAGCCTTAATATTTGTGTATTCAAGGCTAAGTGACTGCCCAATAGCCCCTGTCACTTACCATTAGGAAATTCAGGCAGAAAGGATGTCGGAAATATCGTTCATCCTATACATATAAGCGGTGCTGTCACCTTAAAACCGGATTCGCATTAAGTATTTTGATGGATTGCATCCTGTTCTGCGGACTCACAATATGAATTGGAATATTGCGTTAGACACAACTTTATTGTATGACACGTACAGGTGATACAGACTACATGCTTCGGCTAATTACAGTGTTAATTTTATTACGTAAAATGACCGGCGTCTCCATCCTTAAACTCCTGTAATACTAACGAATGGCGCATGTGCTTCTATCAGACCTCATGATGGCCTACCGTTAGACCGAAACATGTGATCTGGATATCCTACAGTAACCACAGACGTAACTTGGGGGGGGGGGGGCAAGCGCCCTCCATATTTTTTCAACTTAGGAATAGTTTTTTTGTTACTGAATTGAATAAAGGCAAATAAAAAAAATAGAAAAAAGAAAATGAAATACTTGCGTTTTATGGGATCAGTTTTCCTCTCTTTCCAATTTGACTGCTTTGTAAAATAAAGTTCCTAATACCCATGGTCAATTTGGCCCCCCCCTCCCCAAATGTTATTAGCCAAGTTATGCAGTAACGTTGTGTCTATCGGATTTACACTAAATTTAATTAGTTAAGACAGTGCGTTTAATCAGGGATGCAAAAATTATCCCGAACTCCAGGAGCCACCCCAGAATTCTAGGCGCTCAATGGGTGGCATGAAGAAAATTCCGTACTGAGACCCACAAACATTAGACGCCACATGAAGAAAATTCCGTACTGAGACCCACAAACATTAGACGCCACCGTACAAAATTTAGTCGCCCAGGCGACCTGACGCTTGGGAGTTGTGCACGCCTGCTATTAATTACGGGCGCTGGAGCAAGTAATATTCTCTGTCGCCATTTCTGGGTATTAATTTTAGAGAGTAGGTTTTGTTTTCAAGTTGCGTTAACGTAGATTTATTTAATACGATCGTGAGATCTTAAGAATTTCGCATAAATGTAGGGCTGTACTGGAATTCCACAGAACATGTTGATGATACCGTGTGAATAATGGCAGCAGTTAGGCCGAAACGACCGCGTTGGTTACAGTAATACAAGGCGTTATGTACAGCTCTGTGTCCCTTTCAGACCCGTGTTGTCATGAAGGTAAGTCACTGTTGACTGACTGAACAGTGCAGACATGGAGGCAACACACAGTTACAGTGTTTTCTTCTTGCTTGATTCCTTCCAACTGCTGTTGTACATCCTTGTATTCTCTTCCTATTTCTGTCGTTTTATTCACATCCTCATTGTTATTCTCTTTATTAGGGGCATTCGCAAAATTGCGAAAAGCGAATATTCGTTTCGTCATGTCTGTCCGTCCGTCTGTCCTTCTGCCCGCATGCAACGACGCGGCTTCCACTGGGCAGATTGTCTTTAAATTTCATATTTGAGGATTTTTCAGAAATCGGTGGAGGAAATTCAAGTTTGATTAAAACCTGACAAGAATAACCGTTACTTTGCGTACATTTATGATAATATCTCACTGAATTTTTCTCAGAATGAGAAATGTTTCGGACAAAAGTTGTGCCGAAAATCAAAACAAACATTTTATGTTCAATAAATGTTTTCCGAAGATCGTGCCGTTTGTAAGATAATGTGGGAAAATACGGTACAGCAATACAGGCCACAGATGGCAATATAATGCGGCACCGTAAAGATTCGATTTGCATGCTGGATATCTGAGGCAAGAAAACAGATACATTCATTATATTTAATACCTATTCCTTTTCCACTGCAACCGTGGTTACGCGAACGCACATCAGTGTTACGTTATGCGTACCTTGCCTTTCTTATTTTTCTGTGCCGTTCGTTGTGACCTCGGTGTTTGAATCGCCATGGAAACTTTAAAGTCGGCTGTTAAGGTGTCCTTAAATTTCACCTAGTGACATCCCACAGCCGTTACAGCCCTTGCAACTGCGGATCTTATACACTACTAGAATGAAAGATTAATTACGGACACAAATCGTCAGAGGTGGCATGTAATCGTCATGCATCGACTTGCGATTGCATGGGGCACTTCCTCTACTTGCAGGCACAATACTGCGTATAACAGATTACAGAAAGATAAGGGTTACATGTATTTAGTTACACACAGCGACCATAGGCATTTCGCTCGTGAAGTGTTTTTTGTGGGTTACAGGCACTATTTCGGAGCTACGAAAATGGTCGATTGTATTGTTCTGCATTTGATTTCTGTTTTCTGTGTACAGAAAAACGATTTCAATTCTCTGGAGTTTGAAGTTATGAAAGGCAGACGTTCTGGAATTCGTAGGCATTGACCATATAGCCTGTGATATACAGTAAACTGTTTATACACAGGCAGATTAAGGCTGTTTTAGAATCTGTGTACAGAGCAGTTTCTGTGTTAGAACATTTGTTGCATTTGAATTGAACAAGCACGGAAAAGGCTTGTATGCGAATATTCCACTTCCCAGATACGTTCTAAGAGTTGTGCCGCCTGTTTTCTCTTTGAAGTTTATTTGTTGTTCATGCCCATCATTTACCCATTTTTCGTTTTAAAATGGGTCCTGTTTTCCATTACTCAGTTCTGGAGTATAGGCTCGTCAGGAATGAAACGCGTCGGTGTTCTGTTTGGAATCATCACAAGCTTTACAGCTGAAATTCTTGAACAGCGTAAAACAAAAATGTTAACCACTCGGTTTCAAGTCACCTTTGTATGAAATTCCCATTTTTGCATTATATAGTTCCTCTGTCTCTCTCTATCGGTTTGTCTCGCTGTCTTTCGGAATTTCATAGGAGAATTTAATTTCGAGTATGTTGGTGTTGCGGGAACTGTTATCATAACAGTGCTGCACTGCTTTGTTGAAAGGCCTGTTAAATTGTCAGTCCTGTATATGAACTGTTCATATTTGATTTGATTCCTTTAAGTTAGTCAACACGTTTAATACTCTATCGACCTCCATACAGTTTCATTACTAGCTACCTGCATGGACCGTATTTCTTCAGAAGCTAATAGAAGCTAGTGGCGGTTTACATAGTCATGCTCTTTTTTTTCATGTGATCCAAAAGGTCATTACTGGGTTCATAAGAGTACTGTAATGGTCCCTAGTCTGAATCAAATTAATCCAATCTAAATGCCCCCATCCTTTTCCTTTAAAGACTGTTTTTAATATTATACTTCTCCAACGCGTATTCTTCCAAGTGGTCTGTTCAGGTTTTCCGACAAAAAAACTTACATTCGTCTTCTTTCCCATGTGTGCTACATGAGTTGCATATATTCTTCCTGATTTAATTACTTCAGTAGTTAGGGAGTTAGATCTGTTGTCTGGCGAGTAGAAATTGACAGTGATTATGTCACCTGCTTTGTCACTCTTCCTGTGGGTTCTTTTACATTTTTGTATTTCCGTTTTGGCATTACTTCGGCAATTTTTGTTTTGGATGAGGAGCAGTTTTACAGTTTTTAATTGGTACTTCCCGTTGTACTGTGTTAATATTCAATAAACAAGGACAGGCATACATGTATTACAGTCAAACATGATTATACATCTCACCAGGTACGACATACGAGTTATTATCCGTTATAAATCTGATGCTAATCAGAACTAGGAAAAGGGTAAAGGGGAGAATATCCTACACGGTATAGTAACCTAGACGGGACTTCTGGTGGAGCAACGCCCGCAGTGGAAGCCTGAGCAGTGACCAGAATATGAAGCTCCTTGCGGAATCATATATGGCCACCCGCTTCACATGCATAACAGAGAAGTTGCCGATTCGTACGGCGTTGTGAGCGATATTCTTGGCGGAGTCGCCAGAGGATATTGAGCAACTCCACAGCAGAGTCCTGTTTGAAAAGCTTATAGTTCCTCAGCTAGCCAAGAAATTGCCGGCATTTTATGGAACCTGGAGGTTCATTACCATGTTCACAGGAGGCTACCATTTGTCCTTACCCTGAGCCAGATGAATACAGTTTACGGCCCCCTTCCCATTCCGTTTCTTTAAGATGAATCTGATCTTCCCATCTACGGCTGGTTTTCTCAAGTGCTCTCTTTCCCTTAAGTTTTCCCACAAAAATCCCCCTTGCGTGTCACGTGCCCCGCGCACGTCCTCCTCCTTGATCTGATGACCGTAGGCCCTAACAACACACTGTGAGTAGTACAAATCATGAACCTCCACACTGCAGTTTTCTTCGGCTTGCTGTTACTTCCGCACTTGCATGATGATAGCAGGCCTGCAACCAGTTGTGATTTCTTGCTACTTATTATAAGCAGGTTTTGCCTGTACAGGTGACACATTACTATCCCTTAGCCTGTTTAGTTTCTGGCACGTTAGGAATAAAATGTATTCATAAATGGGCCTGTTAGCTTCGCCATGTCTTTCCGTTTGCCTGTCAGTCAGTCCGCATTAACAGCTGGGATCAGTGGCTGGCTCTTTTGAATGAGGTAATGAACCTCCAGAAGTGGCGGGGAATTTCTGAGCTACTTTTCGCCTCCCAAGAAAGATTCTGCTCCATGGAGTTTGTTCTTTTGGCCTGCTGATTGTTGCTGTTAAACAGTGCAGTTGAGTTGACCCTACACCAGTCAGTATACGTATCCAATCATGAATTAGTGTGAAACCGTCTTTGTAAGCAAAAGACTACACACTATGGTCTTGTTAGGTAGTGTATTAGCTTCAGAAATGAATTTAACTTCGTCTGTGGCAAGAACGGCTGGGTTTTGAGTGCTGGACCAACAGATCAATAAAGACGGGGGACACCACGGCTGAACGCACGCGGAGGCCCTCAGTATGGATTGCCCACTATCGAAGCCGATGTCACCACGCACTGGCTAATTCTGAAGCTTGTTCCCCCTTGCCGCAATGGAGGTAGGAACCCACGTTTTAGATGGAAACCCCATATGGCAGAATTCGTTTTTATTCCGGAAGTTTATACGCAGGGAACGGGACTTAGAACTCAACCTAGAATATGAACCGCGTTTTAACCTGTGAGCTTTACAAGAGAGATCCTAATGCTAGACTAGTGTACCATCTATATGCCTATTGATGACAAGATTACAGAAGAGTTGCGTGAAATAAATACGCACTTTTATCAGATATCTCCCTTTGTTTTCATTCCGTTCTTATCTTTTTTTTTTTTTTTTTTTGCGGCCTTCCCTTTATTTAAGCATCCGCTGTCAACTTCCCGTGTTATATAGCTTTAAATGCTAGGATGGTTCTGTATTGTATGCGGGCTTTGATGTGGTTGGACTCCTTGTTCGTGCAGTTTGCATTAGTTGTGGCAACTACTGATTACCTCCGTCATTATACCCAGCAATAAATAGTGGATTGCGGTCTGAGCTTTATTTTGAAGGTCATAACTATAACTCATATATTTTCTCAAAATCAGTCGTACACAACATATAAGACAGGATAAAACAGGCAACATTTTTTGTCTAATTAACCCATTAACAGGCCTTTTTTGAGAACAAGGCTTCTTGTGTAAAACTTTTTTAAGAAAACTTATTTAGGTACATTTACAGTGTATTATTATATTGTAAAGGTGTTGGTCTCACGCCTATTATGGTATTGATATCTTCTTAATATTTTCAAAAGAAGATCTTATGATGGCTTAATCAGGCGAAACATGTTGTCTGTTTTAGCTTGTCTTATATATTGCGTATGAATGATTTTGAGAAAATATATCCAAAACTACATCGGACACTACGCCACGCAGTGTCGCTGAGAGCCGATTTGGAAACAATGTGTACTCCACATTAGTTGTCGCTCGTGTATTCCTTGCGTAACTTGCACGTGACACAATTGTGATTGGTGTGTGCTTCTGTTTGCAAGGTGCTACTGTGTGTGATGAAGACTTAGACCTTACAGCGATGTTACGCCGTATAGACAGGTCTATTCTTCGGAACTTCCGTAACTGTTTACCAGTCGATACGACGTAACTCCCCAGATGACTCCACTGTTGATCAGCACTGCCATGATAACCCCACATCTCGTATGTTGTGTTGTTGTTACAGTATCCGCACTTCTTGAAACGAGATGGCAACAAGCTTCACGTCATGTTACAGAGGCGTAAACGCTACAAAAACAGAACAATCCTGGGTTTCAAAACACTGGCCGGAGGTGTCATCAACATGGCTCAGGTAGGCGTATTGTTAATCTAACGCCCGCTGTTGTATATAAGACCATCTTGTCTGTGGTATTTTTTTTTTTTGCGTGAATGGAATAAAATGAACACAAATTGCTAGTTTTACTCTCCATGTTTGTTGTTGGATCCCAACACTAGGCGGCGGGTTGGTTACATTACGTGACACCAAAACCGAACTTGGGAAGTCACCCACCCCCACCCCCCGAAAATTGTTGAACTTGAAAGGCATTTGTGTCCTCCTATTATGTACGTATGTATGTGTGTGCGTGCGTGCGTGCGTGCATATGTATAATACGGCGCCTTCGCGAAATTGCGAAAAGCAACTGTTAGCTTCGTCCTGTCTGTCCGTCCGTCCGTCCGCATAAAACAACTCGGGTACCAACTGGACGGATTTCCACGAAATTTGTTATTGAGTATTTTTCGAAAATACGTCGAAAAGATTCAAGTTTCCTTAAAATTTGGCAAGAATAACTGGTACTTTACATGAAGACCTATGTACATTTTTTATAAGAGTTCGCTGAGTTCTTCCTATAATGAGAAATGTTTCAGACAAAAGTTGTAGAGAAAATCAAAACACACGTTTTGTGTTCAGTAACCTTTTTTCCGAAAATCGTGTCATTTGTAAAATAATGTGGAAAAATACGATAGAGTCGGACAGACCACAGATGACAATATAATATGGCGCATGCGCTTTGCTTCTTGGATAACGAAGGCTGCAGACACACACTCAGAATATGTAATACTTCCTGCTTTTGCACGGCATCGGTGGTTACGCGAACGTGCCTCAGTGTTAAGTTTATACGTACATTGTCTGTCTTTTGTGTTTGTGTGTGTGTTTGTGTGTGCGTGTGTGTGTGTGTTTGTGTGTGCGCGCGCGTGTGTGTGAGCGCGTGTGCGTGCGCGTGTGTGTGTGTTTGTGTGTGTGCGTGCGCGTGTGTTTGTGCGCGTGCGTGCGTGTGTGTGTTTGTGTGTGTGTTTGTGTGTGCGTGTGTTTGTATGTGTGTGCGTGTGTTTGTATGTGTGTGCGTGTGTGTGTGTGTGCGCGCGCGCGTGTGTGTGTGTGTGTGTGTTTATGTGTGTGTTTGTGTGTGTAATTGAGATTTACAGTCACCGTTTCAAGCATTTTTGTGTATGATGAATATTTAACTAAACACGAAGGAGAAATAAATTCTGGTTGTGCAGTTTGATACCTGTAGTGACTGTCTTTGAGTCTTCAGTGTGTGTACAAGTGTGATTAACTGTATATGCAGAAGGATAAAAGACAGTTGGCAAGTAGTTGTACACTTCATTGGAACGCATATTCCTGACCTTGTTTTATTTGGACATTCCTCTCGTCCCTGTTTAGTAAGGTGCAGACGGCATTAGAAGATGCACGCTTAACTTGCCAGCTTTAATACACAATGTTACTTCTCACCGCACATATATGTGTGTGTTATGGTGCAGATAATATTTGTATCGCCGGACTGAGCGGGCGGCATTATCGATAGCTGTGCCGCAACGATGTCGCCCGCTCTACGGCGAGCAGCTGGCAAAGATTTGAACTCCAGAGAGTGTGGTCAATATGTCATTGCGTTCCTGGCGAAATTCCAAAGAAAAGGAAGGGAGAGACTTATGAAAGAGGCCTTTTTAAGTCTACGTTCGAACCTGAGACCTTCCGGATACAGGGCAGGAACTGTGTAAACCTGTTAGGGAAGTTTTCTACTATATTCTTGGATGCAGTAAACACTTGTAGTTCTTTGACAAATACCCCCTGAAGATGACAACTCGTTTGCCGAAACATATGTAGAGGTTGAAAATACATCTTATTACTTGCCAATAATCTTGTGCATTGTTGGCTTAAAACTGACAGCAAAGTGTTCATTGTTCTACGACGTTACGATTTTGGGTACAAATGCTGGATTGTGATAGATGGACGGCTGGGTGAACGAACTTTGTTTGCAGTATGCGGATCACCTAAATTTGTGCCCAGAATTTCCGAAATTAGTTTGGAATCACGAATGCCGATCGAGTGTTGTCAAGTGCAGTGTGTATTCCATGTGGGAAGCAGGCAGTCAATAGCAGCTCTATCGCCAAGATTTATTGCTGCATTCCTGACGTGCAAACAATGTTGTGATGGTTTGTAGCCAGCACCGCTTATAGCTTCGTGTTATCGCATCGGGGGCAGGCATGTAATATAGAGCAAATTTACGGCCTTTAGCATAACACAGCAGCGCTTTCCGGTTTCTGAGGGATTCAACGACCGACCCCAAGTCTTTGCCATCTTGCCCGCCACTCGGTTGGTCATACCATTAATCGCTAAAAGAAAAGGAAAATCGAAATAAGTCCCTAACTGTAAAATAGTGTTTTATTCTGGGCTTTAGTAAACTATTCGTGATTTAGAGAATAATGTGATGCTGGCATGATTGCAGATCAGCAGGAATTACACAACGAAATGTGAGTTGGTATAAGCTTGGCATGAGAAATTCTGTTGTGTACGTAATATTTGACTCAAATAGGCACAATTGCTGTCTAACCTAACACTTCACTGAAATATGACGAACACTAACCTTTTAAAGCCTTGCGGTAACTTCACGTACCACCAGGTTTAACATTAAAAAATTCTACGTGGTGCCCACATTGCGTTTATGTGTTTTGTACGGATCTCAGAACAAACAGCAACTTTTGCCTTATAAAACATTAAGAGGTTGGTTTTTATAACCGAAGTGGAGAGTGTTTACAGCGCGGTACGCACTGAGTCCTTATATAAAACAGATACGCTTCGTCTTTAAAGGGTTAATATATGTGGCTAAAAGGTTTGGCTCAAATTAAAAGCCAAGTGTCTAGCGGACCTTCATCACGTACACCGTACGTCTAACATTTCGACAAAATAACTAGTATATACCAAACTGCAAATTACAGTGGACATTGTGTGACATAACCCTCTCTTTGCTGTATACCATGACGTAATCACGTTAAATATATCTCGGGATAAATAATAATACATAGCATAATATGAATGGCGTTAAGATCTCAAAACCTTTTCGGACAGTAGCCCTACAATAATAGTAACAGTAACCGTACAGTAACAGTAACAGACTCTTTCCTCTGTACTCGTACATATTTTTCAGAATTGGCCTCGTGATGGCTTCTAATTTGACCCGAAACGTGTAACCAAGTGTGTTAATATTGGTCAGTGTTCAGTGAACTGCTGTGTTGGGCTGGAATTGCGGTCTGTTTCGTATAGACACTGACACTGCTGGCTTCGGAACCGAGGACTGAGTCCGGAACCTCCCGAACCGCCAAGACCTCCTCTTTGACGCTCAGTAATAAACATTAGCATACACTTCATATTAGACGTAGATGGGAGGATACTATCAAAACGGGTCATGAAAAAGTAAAGCGTGTTGGTATGACTGAATCTCCTTGGGCTGCAGTAGGACTCAGTGACGGGCGCTAACGGGGTGATGAATCGTGGGTCCCATAGAAAACCGTGAAAAAGCTGAGCAGCATAGCAGCTACAAGCTTTCAATAGACACCTTTACGCCACTGTATTAGTTGGTTAGTTCGTACAGGTAGTAGAAATATAGTGAAGTCACAACCGTAGTCACACATCTGGAATTCCCTACCAGCATTCCTTGCAGTCGAAATGCCCAGAGACTAGCAAGAGCAGACAGACTTGAATCTCTGACGTTTTGACTGTACAGTCACACCGTGGACATAACTCCAGTTTCCCCTGCTCTTAAATGAATATGGTCCCGGCAGTCCACAGGTTTCTTGAGTCCATCAGAATAAAATGTTCTCGGTTGGACACTAGCAGATTCTTTCATCATTTTATTCCACGCCGTAACATATGTGTGCCTCGTTATTTCAGATGCACTTTCATAAATACCTCATCTTCGGTTGTCTGGATACTCCTTCCACCTACTTCTTTACCTCAATGCATCTTAAAGTCGAGGGTCGTTCGGAATGTATGTACGTACCTGGCTGTCCTTTGAATCCTTCTCCTGTCCTGTGGCTCGTACATTTATCTCGGTACTGAACACCTGTCACTCTTCGTTAAACTCCGCTGGTTTTCGTATCCTCTGGCCAGATAAATCTGATCATAGGGGATCATTGTTATTCTTTGTAAGTGGACGACCCGTGTCAGAGGTGTCACAACTGATAGAATCTTGTGGGGCGATCAGCTGTGTCAGGCGATGGTGGAGATAGACGGTTTGTGGACCTCTGCCCCAAATTCACATGGCTAATCGCGCGAGAAGATGTTGTCACTTTTAGTCATCGGGAAAGCTTCAAAACTTACGTGGAACATTATTATCATCATGCGGAAGGTAGAAGGAACCGGGAGGGGGTACAAGCGAGGGAAGGTTCTTGTCATTTATGCCCGTTATCTTCGTCGGTGCTGCCAAAGTCGCTTTCGAGAAGACTGTAATTTCCTTTCATTTTTTAACGTTCCTCGTATTTTAAAATGTCATAATCTGCAGTGTGTACCCCTTCGAAACCAAAACTTGCGCTGCGCCAAACGGAAATGGTGGAAACGTAGGAAGCAGCGAGGTGTGAACGACTGTGCCTTTTTATATAATCTGTGTGTCCCTCGCAGCCTTAATGCATTTGTGTGTGTATATTTTCAACCTGGTGCAGTGTAGGCTATAATCATCCGGTCGCATGTATAATGCTTCTGTTTGTGATTTCCCACCGTGATCAGAATGTTACGAGGCAAAGAATATGTGTAGCTACTTTGATAAATGTGTCTGTTCATAACTTCCGTCTGTCATTCTCAGTGCACTGTGCGTTGTATGAACCTGCGAGAGTTCGTGTCAGTTGTAAGGATAGTTGAACGTCACTTCCTGTTTATTCCAGCCGCCTGAAATTTGAATTGTAGCAAAAGGATAAATCCTAATGTTGGACTGTGGTGCACTCTTGGCGTAGAATGCAAGAAGTAAATGCGGTATAATACTGTGTAAGGCAGGGGTGGCCAACAGTCGATCGCGGCCAGTTGTTTGGTCCATCGCGGCCGCCTTTTGATCTCTATCAGAATTTATTTTCCGCCGCAGTACAATCAATATCTCTTCGTTTGACAGCATTTTTTCTATCAACGTACCTCTGAGTAGAAGCCTTCTGCCAGAAGAAGCCTTCTGCCAGAAGAAGATGACTGAATCAAGACACCGAGGCCGTCTGACAGATGGACATTAAAAATACTGCCTTTACTTGTGCCTAAGTAATTGTGAATCCTTTTACAGTAAGTTATTGCAAGGTACGCCGTGTCATGCATCAACTGCGCAATAGGAAGGATAACGAAAAACACCTTTAATTATGGTAAATTGTTTTAGTTTAAAAAAAGCAATTTTTAATAAATGAAACAACTGTACTTTTATAGGTTTGATGTTATTATGCTATTTTACGTTTCTTTGCCCAGTTGACCTAGTATAATACATTATGTACTGTGGCAGATCGCGAAAGATTTTCTGTGTTTAGAGTACATCACTGAGTCCAAAAGTATGGCCACCTGTGTCATAAGGCATCGTGTCTCTTCCTCTTTCTCCCCACGTTTTCTTTCTTTCTTCGATGATTTTTTCTGCTTTCCTTTCCGTGTTTGTTTTTATCGTCCGGTAGGAACGGAAACGTGACTGTTGACAGATGTTTTTTGATAACACATTATCAGATGCGTACAGAACGTAGCCTGCGAAGATGCTAGAAGACACAGGAAAATAATGTTACAGCTATTACTTATGCAGTACGGTAGTGTGGCAGCGCTTTGGACTTGCAATCGGCGGGTATTTTGTTAGATATATGCTGATTTAAAGACTATGATAACAATGAAAGACGCAAAAGAAGGGGAAAAAATGAGCAAATAAAATAAGAAGGCAAGAAAGGCTCAAGGCAAGCAAACAAGACACTAAGAGAAAGTAAATTAATCTTGAGTTGGCGAACAGAGAATATGAAAACTTTCTCCTTTGCTGTGAGTGTGAGAAGTCACCTGGTGACATCTGGCATTCGGATGATGTGACTGTCCGAAACGTGCTTGTAAAAACTGATGACCAGTCACCTTGGCCTTTTTACTACGAATGCAAAGCCGCTGGCTAACTCAGTGCACTGCCTCCCCGTTGTATGGGGTTTGTTTGCGGGATGAGACACACAGTAGCAGATGTGCCTCTTAGCCCGTAACATTTTATCGCGGTAACTTACATTGTGTGATGACAGGCTACATTACGTGGCCTAAATTATGATCGGTTTCTCTAATTAGATGTATAATAGAAGGGATTATTCGACGTAACTAACCCCGTGAAGCAGAATCCTTAGTCGAGGAATTCTGCGCTCTGTTCAAGCCCAAAGGTCCAACGCCGTGTTCAGAGGCACCCACCGCAGTTCCCACCCTGAGCCATGTGAATTCAATCCACATACTCACACTCCGTACCGTAGAAAAAAGTTAATACTTTCTTTCCATCTGCCCTTAGTTCTTGCAATGTCTTTTCCTTCAATGTCTTCCAACCAAAATGTTGAATACATTTGCAACGCTCCGATTCGTGCTGTATGCACAGCCAATCTCGGCCATATTCACTTTGTCACTGTAATGATATTTAATGAAGGGTACAGATTGCGAAGTTCCGTCTATATGCATATTTCTGCAGTCTCTGTTATAGCCTTCCTCATAGATTGAAATATTCTTCTTAGTGGTGTGTTCTCAGAATACGTGTTCTGTTTGCTTAGGATGAAACGCATAATAGGAAAGACCTGTTTAATGAGATACAGTTTTTATCTCATGTAATTTTGTCGTTATAGGAGGCGGTCGGAAATTATGTGAATAAGACACGTGTCTTGAGACATTTATTTAACGTTCTGTGGGGACAGTTCCTAGCGCTGCTGGAACATCTGGAAAGCCAGAGATTTAAAATTGATGGCGATATGAAAACAGAAGTGAAACAGTGTTGGAAATGTGTGTAATAGCACACCGATCTGTGGATGTGGAATAAAGAGCTTACACCATGACATGATACGTTTCCGTCGTGACTGTGTAAAGCAAAATATACGAGTAAGGCAGTCAGGCTGCGTTTTTGCATGTGGAATATTCCTTGAATGACGCACAAATGTACACTTACTTTCTGACTGCCAGTTGGATAAACCGTCTCCCAGAATATGATATAAAAACCAAGTTATGCACATCTGCACAATAAGCCTAAGGATGAGGTGCATCCGGGGCATCTGCTGACGGACGCTAAAGAAGAAGAAGAAGAAGAAGAAGAAGAAGTTATGCACATAAGTGTATGAAAGTATATTATACACACCGTATACCTCCTCCATGTTTCGGCACTCATATGGCCATCTACAGGGAGGTGCATTACGAAGGACAGATAAATCAAAGTTTTTAAACCAATGCACAGATATAAAATATTAAATTTCAAAAATAATGCATGGTTTAAAATGCATATTGCACCTCCCTGAAGATGGCCACATGAGTGGCCGAAACATGCAGGAGATGTATGGTGTATATAATATACTTCCATACACATGTGCGTCTGTTGGTTTTGATATCGTATCTAATTGCTGAATGCACGGTTATGGATCATTTAAAATCGTTTATAAGAAAATTTCATGAAACGCTGATGATGTGAAATATGAGGTAGGGCGTTAAACAAGTGTATTGACCACATTCAGTTTTCATTTGAAGTGGGCTATATGGACAACAACTTCATGTGGAACTTGCATAAATTTTTATGTAATATGCGTAATCGAGGCTGTTACTTTAGATACGCCGTCTACGCAGTCTCTTTACTAATGTCACTGATGCAGATTCCGCGAAACCAGATGGTTACGGATCACACTGATAATTCCAGCCATCCCGTATCTTCTCTCGTTATGATTCATAATCAAGTCCTTGTGCTCGAACATGGCCCGTTAAGTCCTGCAGTAAATAAATAAGATATTGAAATACCGCCAAAAACACTTCAAATATCTCTCGAAATATTGCGGGAATTTTTGTCCGGCGGTTGACAACACTGCGGCAATCTCCATGCGCTGCCAACTGTCTCTCTGTGTGTGTGTTTTTTTTTGTCACTCTGTGTTTAAAGTTACACTTGTGGTATTTAGCGCGTGTGTTCGTTTCATGTTGTTACAGAGTCGCCACACCGGTG
Organism: Coptotermes formosanus; assembly: GCA_013340265.1. Classification (NCBI taxonomy): domain Eukaryota; kingdom Metazoa; phylum Arthropoda; class Insecta; order Blattodea; family Rhinotermitidae; genus Coptotermes; species Coptotermes formosanus. The sequence goes on from BLKM01001521.1 coordinate 112,647, forward strand.
GCGACGGAAAGGCGGGCTCTGTGCCTTTCTAGTGGAAATATCGAAGTGTTTCCGCTCCTCCTCCTGTTTCAGAGTCAAGCTTATTATCAGGAAGTTATCCCATTAATTATTAGTCATTTGGAATTACTGACAGAAACCACTGACCAATACTTTAACCTTCTCTATGATCAGAAATGTAGGAACTCTTTTGTTGAGTTCTCACCAAACTGACGAGGTTCACTTACTCTGCAGTAACAACCGACTGAACTACAATTACATCAGCCTGATATTGACTTTGAATGTGAACTTTATTTTGATATTTAAGTAAACTTTATTTTGGTTTGATGTTTTGATATTTGCAAAAAAATAGAATTGGGCAAGACAAAATAGACAAGAGAAGTGTGCTTCTCCTTCGTGTCTTGCAGTGTAAGCGGACATATACAGACCTACAGCAGCTCTTGACACATACATTTTCCTGACAATAATTTAGCAGAAATTGAGTTGCACTCCCCGCTATGCACTTTTTATGGCCTGTAAACCTTTTAGTAAGCAGGGGTTGCTCGGGATATGAAGAAATATTTTAGGGGTTCCTTCATAAAAATAGTTGGGAAACACGTGTAACGTGTCCTCTGGATCTCGAACATAATTTTTCCCAGTTACATTTTTTCGTAACATTACTTGTGTTATCACTGTGCTACAAGCCGGAAGGTCGCGGGTTCGATTCCCGATGGTGCCATTGGAATTTTTCAGTGTCATAATCCTTGCTGCCGCAATATGGCCCTGTGGTCGACTCAGCATGTAACAGAAATGAGTACCCCCGTACTTGTGTTATCACTGTGCTACAAGCCGGAAGGTCGCGGGTTCGATTCCCGATGGTGCCATTGGAATTTTTCATTGTCATAACCCTTGCGGCCGCAATGTGGCCCTGTGGTCGACTCAGCATGTAACAGAAATAAGTACCAGGAATATTTCCTTGGGGGGGTAAAGGCGGCCGATGCGTAGGGCTGACAGCCTTACCACCTTCGTGTGCCGATTTTTAGCAGCCTCAACCTCCTGAAACCCAGAGGTGCTGCCCATGCCTTTACAGGGATTGCTTTACTTGTGTTATGTTTTCTTTAAACATGTTAAGCACGTATGTAAGTCTGAGAGGCAGAAAACTTTTTGTCCAGGTAGAAGCAAGAAAACAATAAGAAGTAGAGATTTATGTGTAGGCTGACATGTTACAGTCGGGGGCCCGGACGGTATGTCAGGTGCGTGCATACTGTGGGATAAGAGAGTCACTACATTGAGGGTTTATGTTGCTGTCTTCTAAACCTACCCGGATGCTGTCCTGTAAAATTTTACCTTGTTTGTTCGCAACTGGTATTGCCAGATTTCATTGCTTAGGCCTAACCGTTACATCCATTTCTTTCACAGACATGTTTGCCAAGCATCAACAAATCCCACCAGCCAGTGTATTTGATGAAAGTAAGAACTGTTTATTGTCTGTTTCCATAATTGGCATGCGCCGAATTTTGTTCGTCCAATAAGAGGTTAAGACGCTTGTGAAATTTATTGGAACTGCATACAGTCTTATAAGATTAAGCACATAGTTACAGGAATTCCGTTACAGTGTTAACGATGTGTGATATAGTAAATAATGTCTTCAAAAAAAAAAGCTGGGGAAGAACGTTTAGCATCCTGTAGTCCGTAGTGCTGTGATTCCTCCGACACTATTAGTTTTTGTGTTTTTCATCCGTTGAAACTTTTTTTTTTTTTTTTTTTTTTTTTTTTTTTTTTTTTTTTTTTGCAATTTGGACATAGTGGTGTGATACGCGGACGCGTATAAGAGGAATGTATACTGCGTTGCTTCTGAACGTCTGATCCCGACGCACATCAGGGTCTCATGGCATGACCATTTTGTTTGACTTTGTCTATGTCTAATTTGTAATGATGCACGACGTTTCGGAAACCTGCTTTGCTTTCGTCTTCGAGCAAGAAAGGCACATAATCTGGTGGCTCACTTAGAAAGGGCTGTTCTCAGTCACTGACTGACAACAGCTAAGGGGTCCACCAGATTACGTGCCCCCCTTGCCTGAAGACGGAAGCAGAGCCAGCTTCCGAAACGTCCTGCTTCATTAAAAATTAGACGATGGACGGAGTCCAAAAAGGACAAGGTTGTGTCAGTGAGTTGTATAGCATCGTCAGAGCCCTGTAGAGGGTCTCGTGGTTTTCGATAGAATCGTGAATGGTCAGAGAACTGATTTTATGTGGGAAAATACACGTAAATGTAATCTAAAGTGTAGTTCTTCGTAGCGGCCATTTCTTGGTCGCAACTCACATACTAAATTCTCTTGATTCTTAAAATCCGACATTCTACTACCGCTAATGCCAGAGAGTTCCACTGGACATGATCCTGAGCCATTTTCGTTCACGTTCCATCACGGTTCCTTAGGACCCTGTCCATTTATCTTTTCGTCTCGTCGGTCTTTCTTGAGATTTCCGCAATAAAACTAGGTGTGCATTCCTTGTCTCTCAATCATAGCTACCTGTTCAGAAAGTAGTAGACCCCTGGATGTCACGCTTATGATTACACTAGGTGATATGTCTACTCCACGAATTTTCATCTTGGGCCCTGTGTAGTACCAAAATTACCCCCCTTACACATCCTTTTTATGCCTGTCTGTTTTTCTCAGCACTTGGAACCGCTGTTAACCCTTTAAAGACGAAGCGTATCTGATTTATATAAGGACTCAGTGCGTACCGCGCTGTAAACACTCTCCACTTCGGTTATAAAAACCAATCTCCTAATGTTTTATAAGGCAAAAGTCGCTGTTTGTTCTGAGATCCGTACAAAACACATAAACGCAATGTGGGCACCACGTAGAATTTTTTAATGTTAAACCTGGTCGTATGTAAAGTTACCGCTAGGCTTTAAAAGGTTAAAGAATTGCATTCGTTGACACTGGTAAGAAACAATTGTAATTCGCTGTAACTTTTCGACAGGTGCTGCAGAGGCAGATGGATTTGGAGTTAGATCTGTTTTGTGACATCAAGGAGAAAGGACTCAGTCTGATCAGCAACATTGTGGCGAGAGTGTCAGTGCTGGCCCTCAGCAGTCAGCCTGTGGACCACGAGAATGCAGTCAAACACATGGCGATGACTGAGACTGCAGGTAAGTCGTCATTTGAAATGCTTCGCTAGCTGTCAGCCGTCGTGCGTGTCATCTGTCGTTATCATTGCCATCATCATCGATGTGGAAGGTAAATCCGTGAAGGATTAAGGACACAGAAGCGAAGCTTTGCGTGTTCTTAAACTTACCGTAAAATCTGCCACGTAATTTTTTGAACTGTTGGACGATGCTGATTTATTAGCAAAGGCTGCACATTCTGAGGTGGGTTAGTAAACACGTTTGAGGTTAGCACACGGTTTCATATTTTGAAGGCCTTTTTGCGATTTTGTGCCCAGAGACTGTTTGTTGGTTTTATTAAATGTGGTGGCATTTTTGCTTAGAACAGGTGGCGGGCGCTTATAAATGCGGTAATGAACCTTCGGGTTCCATAAAATGCGGGGAATTTCTTGTCTAGCTGAGGATCTGGTAGCTTCTCAGCAAGGACTCTGCTTCATGGAGTTAGTTAGTTAGTTAGTTAGTTAGTTAGTTAGTTAGTTATTTGGTTGGTTGGTTAGTTACTTGGTTGGTTGGTTAGTTAGTTAGTTAGTTAGTTAGTTAGTTAGTTAGTTAGTTAGTTGGTTGGTTGGTTGGTTGGTTGGTTGCATTTTTCCATTCCCAGTGGCCGCACGGTCTAAGGCGTGGGTCTACGGCAGCTGGCTTGCTGTGATTGCGGGTTCGAATTCCACCGGGTGCATGGATGTCTGTCTCTTGTGTGTGTTGTGCGTTGCCAGCTAGAGGTGTCTGCGTCGGGCTGATCACTCGTTCAGAGGAGTCCGACCGAGTGTGGTGTGTCTGGGTGGGATCGCGAAGCCTCGTAAGGGGAGTCCATGACCCGAATACGGGCCGCGGCACAGGAAAAAAAAAAGTAGTTGCATTTTAAAGCAAGCCCAGGCCTTACAATTCTGAAGTTTGGCACACCTGTAGTTGGGGGTTTCCTGCATCTTCTGATTTGTATAGTGATTTACGTGCGGACATGTTTTTAATACTTCTGCAAATGACGCTTATTGACTGATACAAACAGGTTTGTGTAACAGACGAGTGTTTTGCCTGTTTTGTCCCTACTGAGTGCTTCTTGGCTGATGTTGCGTGATGCCGTCTTGCTCACGTTGACTGTCTGCCTCATAAGTATGGATAAGTAATGATCTTCCCGTGTGTGACATTATTATCTCCTGTTACCGCTTCTCAGCATACCACTGAGAGGAAGTACACGGCCAGCAAGTTGAGAAACGTGCCCACCGACGGCCACGATACAATAGGGTTTATTTAGTTTGGAATGTATTTTAATGCACATCTTGCACTTAGTACCGAACTTATAATGGTTGTACCATTATCACATAAGCATATTCCTGTTGATAAGTAACGTAGTAGTAGTAGCAGTAGCAGTAGTAGTAATGGTGGTGGTAGTAGTAGTAATGGTGGTGATAGTAGTAGTAATGGTGGTGGTAGTAGTTGTAGTAGTAGTAGCGATAGTAGTAGTAGTAGCAGTAGTAGTAGTAATGGTGGTGGTGGTAGTAGTAGTAATGGTGGCGATATTAGTAGTAGTAATGGTAGTGGTGGTGGTAGTAGTAGTGATAGTAGTAGTAGTAGTAGTAGTAGCAATACTATATCCTTTCTTTCCATTAGGTACGTAGGACATTTGTGAAGCATCCCTGTCGATAAGTAACAACATTTTCCAGTATTATTGTATGCTTTAATGTTAATGTTAATGTTAATGTTAATGTTTCCTCAGAGTGTCACAGAACCGTCTTCACGCACAGGTGAAACGAAATTCAGCAAGGCTGTGACGCTGTGCCGGATTCGTAACCTGTAGGCCGTATGAGGATCTGAGTAGAACAGCAGCAGTTCTCAGTAGGGTTGCTGGTATATCGGCCGGGACTTGAACATGACGTTTAACACAGTTGTAAAGAGGAGTGCTGAACATTACATCGCGAAGTTTGGCCATAGAGTGAGACATTATTGCGCCATATTCCGCATTTAATTCCGGTAAAGCTGCTAGAATCTGGGTCAGTGTAAACAGCATTTGGAGTGGCATTCGACCCCGGCAATTAACAGAACGTGCAGCAGAGTGTCGGGTATTGGACTGCTATATTTGGTACCGAAGTTGACTTTGTAGGCTTGCACTGCAGCCCGGAGGCACGACTGAGTGACGTCAGACGGCAGAAGTCGCTCCCACGCACAATTAATGTAAGTGCAGCCGACGGTGGGGACGAGGGCGCTGTTGCGGGAACCTGGCAGACGCGTTCGCTGTAGGAAATTATAAAACGTCGAGTGCAGTTTTGTGAATGATGGCTAATCGTAAATAGGGCCGTTGTCAACTTATTTTAAACAGACATAACGTCCATTGCAGCGACAAAAAGTAACCGAAAAAATCATAAAATCGCTGACTTGAATACAAAGCCCTAGTGCTAGATATTTTCTTGCTTTCTTTTCAGTCTTTCGTTCTTGTTGTTTCTGTCCCTGTTTCACTCTTGTTCTGATCTCATTCTCGTGCTTTAGTTCTGATTTGCGTCATTTAACAACGCCCTATGGACTGTAGTTTTAATACGTAGTCAGTTTACATATAAGAGTTATTGCTGATGACTAGTGGGTGAGAAGGGATTCCTGAGGAAGCGGTCATGACCTGATTGAATGACCGACCGCGTCATTTGATTGTACGGTCTGTTGAAGGCTGTGAACATCGGCGACCACAGTGACCGCTTCCCCGGTCTAGATTCAAACAAAGTACCTCTGGAATACAGATCGACTGGCCTTACTTCGTTTTCAGTTATAAGGATATGATGTAGAGAACGCTTAAGGTTTGAGGCTGTTGCTGCGTTGGATATTAAAACTAGTGTTTTGGGGACGTGACGCCGTGTAATTTCGTAAATAAGTACCGAAGTCTTGGCGGTACATGTCTTCCAGGCCACACGGTCTCACCACAGACGGCCGTAATCTGAAAGCATAAGTAAATTGCGGAAATTCCCGTGAGAAAGACCAACACTTCGGTATGTCTAATGGGTTTTTAAGGCAAGGAGAGACAGTTCACAAAATCAATATGCTTATGGCTCCAGGATTGGAGCCGGCCGTTGGTATAGCGGATAATCCTCAAGTACCCCCCCCCACCCACCCACCCCACCCCCCAACATATTGCCCCGCCAGAGAAATAAAACGAAGTGCCATATATATAAGTATGGCAGTTAGAAAACCATCTGCGGCACGTTGTTTCACTGAGCAAAAGAAAAATACGTTTTCCCTTGAGAAGGCGAAGCGCAATATCACGTTAAAAGTGTTTCTTAAATGCCTTAATGCTGGAAACGTTACAGGATCGGATGACGGAGAGAAGTCTTAGAAATTTACGACCCGTATTTTTCGTAAACGCTGTGTTAACAGAATACATTGTTCTGTCAGCTGTCGACATACAGCCTATAAATAAATATTATAGCAATAAGAAATAAAAAATGAAAGCAAGAAAGAAACAATTTAAGAAAGGCACATGTTGCCTAACGCGTTTGAAGCGTTCGTTGTGTTATTGCCTTTAAATTTTCAATTCTAGAATGCTGAAAAAGGAAAGCTGGAAGGACGAGAGGATAAAAAAGAAAGCAGTCTTGAATTTTCGGTTTGTATGTTAACACAACGACGATATAGATTCCCTTTATGTAATTATCTTGCCACTTGGAAGACGTAGGCGTAGATGGAAGGATAATATTAAAATGAATCTCCAAGAACTAGGATGGGTCGGCGTGGACCGGATTGTCTTAGGTCAGGACACGGACAAGTGGTGGGCTGTTGCGAACACGGAAACGAATTGGTGGGTTGCATAAAATGCGGGGGATTTCTTGACTAGCTGAGGAATTAGTAGCGTCTGAAAAAGGACCCTGCCCACTGGAGTTACTTAGTCAGTCAATTAGTTAATTAGTTAGTTTATCTCGAAAAGTGTGTAGCGCTGACGTGTAACCCACTGCCTACTGACAGCTAGCGCAGCTGTAAGGATTGTGTAAACGTGATTTACCGGGTTTCGCGCGCGCTCTTGTTTGTTAGCAAACGATATTTCAGTTCGGTAACGCTGGTGATGGTCCCATTGGCCGCGCGGTCTAAGGCGTAGGTCTGCGGCCGAGCGCATGCTGGGATCGTGGGTTCGAATCCCACCGGGGGCATGGATGTTTGTCTCTTGTACAGTGTTTGTGTTGTCAGGCAGAGGTCTCTGCGACGGGCCGATCCCTCGTCCAGAGGAGTCCTGCCGACTGTGGTGTGTGTTTGAGCGTGATCAAGTGAAAATAAGAACCCTTTACACCTGCTGTGAACAAGTAGGTAGAGGAGGGAAGCACTGCGAAACGAAACGCTAGTGATGAACAAAATCCGTGTGTGCTATAGTCATTTGATGACTTCTTTAAAGTTAATTATTGCTTTCTGGTATGGCGAATACAAAAGAAAAACGAAAAGCTGCTGGTGAACACAATATATAACTGAGTAAGTGGACTGAAGGGCATTTCTTTATTTGTACTAACCTTTATGGGTTCAGTGTCGAGGCAAACTTGACAACGCTTACCGTTGTGCTAGGCCCAGTGTCGAGGTCAAATCGACACATTACTTTCCAGTGCTTTGTGTTCGTTTTCTCTGCGTTCCTGTTATCCAGCGGCTGCTTTTGGACTTTGAAGATTAAGGTTTTCTGGAAAAGTAATTTGGAACGGACTGCTGGAATTCACAAGAGTAATTTGGGCTGCAAAATGTTAATGGGTAGCTCTTGCCATCGTCCGTGAAGAAAAGTCTTTGTTTAAAAGCACGCGGTATTTAGAAACACTGTATAAACAAAGCATGCATCTTCACGGTTGGTATGTGGGGCCATTTGAGAAGGGATACAGTTGCGTGGCTTCTCAGCAGCGACGTTTGTTGAAGCCTTCGGCCTTCCACTTGAACACTACAATGCATGTTACTTTCGTGCTTTTATTTTAGGCAAGACTTTCAGTGATGGGTGATAATAAAAAGGTTAGAGCAGTTGCAGGTGTTGCATTTCCTGCCAGGAAACACACCATTTCTAAAATTAGTTTATTAAGATTCACTGTTAGAGGAATGGAGGAACTCGCGGGCAATATTGAAGAAAGCCGCTAATTTTAAGTGGCCTGCTACAGCAGCGCACCAATGCACCGACGTGGCGCAGCGCAACCTGCCGGTTTCGATGGGGGAATCAACCTGGTGTTCATTACAGCTGTTGTGGTGCCGATGAACAAGTGCAGATTTGCGTGACGAAGTCAAGAAGCATACGTCAGTACACAAAAACTGTATGGACTGGCGTTCGATGGATCGTCAAGTATTGACCGTTGAAGATGGGATCGATAGGTTGTCCCGCAACGTCGGTAAATAACTATCATTCTACGCTGCGTAGCATCCCAGAAGAGTGAAAATATCATTTACACCCCGGCGGAAGCCTGAAATTGTGCCTAAATTCTTAGCGAATTTATCTCACATTGTGCGCATAGAGTTTAAGATTCAAATGTTATGGGATATCAACGCCGTTGCCAAAAAAATGTGTTTTGGGTTGTTAGATCCTGACAGTGAAGGCATGCAGGCTTGTCAAAAACGTCGGTAGGCCTAACCATTTGCCGGTTGACACGGTGTCATCCCAGAAGACTTGAAGTTTCATCATCACCGCTGTGAGAACCTCGAATGTCGCACGCACGCAGTTCTTCGTGTAACTTGTCGACAAATTTTGGTAAAACTCTTCAGTGCCAGTTTCATGAAGATCTGTTACGGTGCTTAAGATTCAACATGGCAGATAGGCGGACAGACATGCAAATATGGCGGTGCTGGTAGAGCCATTTTTTCGCCCCTTTGATGCAAACTCATTGAAATGAAAACAAGAAAAGCAACAGAGTTGCAGCAATAAAAGAGGGGAAGACGGGAAATGCGGAAGGTACGTGATGGAAGCATACGTCTGTGCCCAAGCACCACGTTATAAAGATACAATTAAACCTCAAGGTATTCCGTACGTCTGCTTTGGATGAAGTTAGTGGCTTCAGCTTCGTTCGCTTTAACCTCCTTTTCTACCTTCACATAAAATACTTGGTGGATGTCGGAGACAGTATGGAAGTGATGGCCAAGATGAATCGCTATCCTTGCTGGGAAAATTAGGATCAGTCGTGCAGCTGTACGTGGCATGGTATAGTATTGGCTGCTTTTTGAAGCCCCTTCTCTAACGGTTCTTTTGTATGGCTGTGAGATGTGATCTTTTATACTCTGAAGGAAGAAACTGTATTGCAGACATGATGGAAACAGAGTACTTAGGGCCTTACATGGACCTGAGACGGATGAAGTAAATGGTCAGTTCAAAATAGCACCAAGTGGGTTCGTAAAGAGGAAGTAGTGATTTGCTCGTATAAGTTGGCCTCGTATGCTCGAGCGGTAAAATCTAGGAAGTTATAGAGGGTTGTTCGTGTAATGTGGATGTGGGAGAGAGAGAGAGCTTATAGAGATTCTTGGTAGGAAACCTTGTTTGCGGAGTGGTCGTAGAAGACTGAAGAAGAGCCTGTAGCACTATATACGTAAAGTCCATTCAGATGCAGCGTCTGTACAGCTATTGCATGGACATAATCCCTGTGTTAATGATCCACATGACAGTCGCCAAATCACGTTATTGTGCAGAGAAATTTAGCCACACAATACTCGAGCCCCGTCATGCAGCCCCAACAATCCGTTCAACAATTCATATCCACCCTCATACCGTACGTCAGAACATTTGTCCACATGTGGTCTGTCGACCCTGTCATTTCCATCTGCTGTGCTCCGTCATGCTTTCAGGGGCGACCAAATACGGCCTCATGCGATGTGCACACACCTTGTTAGAAGCATCATGTAATTATTTTGTGCTAGTTTTGTAATTAGCCATTATGCTCTTAAACTAACAATTTAATAAATGAGAACTGAATTGAATTGATCTGAATCGTCATCAGCTTTCCTTTCGTCACAGCAGTTCAGCTGGTTCTCAAAACACTACCGGTCTCACTGACCGAGCACTGCTTATTCACTGCTGTGCCAAAAACCTTCTGACGGTACGGAGTGCATTAAGTATTACTGCTTTCTGCATTAGGGCGGAGATTAAGCAGTTTTAAACTCTCGTGTAATTTGTTTGGAATAATATCTCCGCTGTGTAGTTCGTCCTGTAATATAAGCCGTTTTCAGTGGCCATGTTTTTATAAGCTCTTCTTTCAAGTCTGTATACTTCTGGAACTTCTCGGTGATAATGCTGTGAAGGCTGTGACTGTCAGGAATGCTACCTCTATTAAGTGTGCTTCTTTGATGGTTTTTGTCAAGTGTAGCTATGTCCGGTCTATTGTTGTGAGTAGTTCGATCGGTGTTGTGGACCTGTCGTAGTATTTATTAGTATCCTTGTTGTTGTTACTATTATTATTATTATTATTATTATTATTATTACTACTACTATTATCACTATTATATTTTTATTATAGCTGCGGCTATGTGTGTTCGTTTTGTGTTTCGTTTTTATGTATTTGTGTTGTATTTGTGTATTTGTGCTGGTTATGATTGTCGTTTGTGCTGCCGATCCACCACGTTAATACACAACTACTGAAGTGAATGAGGTTATTATTTTGTACCGTTTGTGTTCTTGTTGTGTGTAACCAACTGTTTGAGCAGTACTGTTTAATCGTTTAATTCAGATGCTGAATCAATTACAAATCTAACTTTTTTGTTGAATTTATGTCGTGTTGTTTGTGTTTGTGTGTGTGTGTGTGTGTGTACGAGTATGTTTATGTAATTTGTGTTGTGTTTATCTTGTGATAGCTTTATAATTTGTTATTGCGCTTATAAACTAGCGTGTTGATAAATCAGAATTGAATTTAACTGAATTATTATTATGGCTCTGTACATCTTTACTTTCTCATAAGATACAGAGAAATTACCGTGGTCACATAAAGGAGTAACAGACAAAGGGATTGTAACGGAATTGCAAGTTGTGGTGACTTGTTTAACACCTGTTGTCTGCTTTCGTTTACTGTGTTTACAGTTGCGTGCGGGGAAGTAGGGGGTGGGAGGGGGGCTCACTGCACATTTTTAATTCTTGGGGATTTTATGGGCAATGTTCACTCATTCTGTATTTTATATTAACAGGCGTGTTGGGAAGGTTCTGTTAGTTTGAAACATACCCGAACAAGAGAATGAACTAGATCTGCCTGTGTGCGTAAAAGCATTATTTTTTAATTTTCTTATCTCATTAAGCCTCGATAAACACATAGTGCAGACATATCTAATGTTACAAAGTCAGAAACGCCACAAATATTTCACGACACACAGAATACATTTTTCTTGAGTTTCTTCAGCTGTTTTCGATGTCGAAAATTATTGTAATTATAAGTTGCATATTTCTTGTCGTGTGCGTTTACCAGGTTTTTGTAAGACGGCCTTTTTTTTTAGAAAATCCGTCAAGTTAAATTTTAATTGCATGTCAGATATGTGTTATATTTGACCCATACGTCGTATTTAAACTGAAATTAAACATGACAGCAGTTTTACCGTAGATCCGGAATGCCAAATTTTGTACGAATCCGTTGGGTAATTTCGAATACGTATGGAACGTGACTGCAGATGGACAAGTACGATCTTGTCATTCAGCGTTCATATCTATTTCGTACAAAAAACGCATGTAAGTGTGTTTAATAATGTATTTATTTTTACTCAGGTCGTTATCCAAAGGCCGATCCCAGTGGCCGCGCGGTCTAAGGCCTTCGGCCGAGCGCTTGCTGGGATCATGGGTTCGAATCCCACTGGGAGCATGGATGTTTGTCTTGTACAGTGTTTGTGTTGTCAGGTAGAGGTCTCTGCGACGGGCTGATCACTCTTCAAGAGAAGTCCTACTGAGTGTGGTGTGTCTAATTGTGTGTGATTTAGAAACTTCCAAAAGGGGGCGGCCTGGGCCCGATTTGGGCTTTTGCGCCAAAGGAAAGGAAAGGTATCGAAAGGCAGGTCATAACCAACGTACACGAAAGCTCCATATGCGACAGGTGTGAACTACTTGACCTTGTTACGGAGTACCAAATTCGTTCTGATTGACTGTACTTCTGCGATTTGTCTTAACTTCATCCACCGCATTGAAGAACTTCAGATGTGTGTAGTTGTGCATGCAACCTAATTAGAAACCTGCGTGGAGTTGAGTCATTTTGGTACTTTCCAATTTAGTAAAGAAATGTAGGCTACCGCCTTCAGTGAACCGGAAGTGTCTCACCGTGTTCAGAAGTGACTCCTGCTGGTCCATGTCGTGAGGCAGAGGAATCTATTCCACACCCTCGCACCATCTTTTGCTTAGTATCCACTTTAATATTATCCTACCATTTTGCCTGTCTCCGAAATGGTGTCTGCTCTTCCGGTTGTCATAATAAAGTTTGGTATGTCCTTCCATCCCTTCCAACGCCCTGTGCGTGCTACGTAGCCCGCCCTTTTTCCCTGCTGGTAAGATATATTGATGAGTACAAGTTATGTAAAAGTAAAGGAATATGCAGTTTGTTTTCGTTCGTAGTTGGTGTTGTTTATCGGTGCTACGCGCGTGAGCTGGATTATACCATCTTGGGGCTTAACATTCTAGCTAGTTCAATACGGAACGCCACGTCACGCTCCAGTGGTTTTAAATGAGTTTTATGCGAAGGCGGCCGAATATCTCGTTTTCAGGGGAATTCACACTCCATGAGGGCAAAGAACCATGCACCCACTGGCATGGGGCGTCATGTATTTCCAAGTGGCGCAACCCTACTCCTCAATGGAATTTAATTCCATGTTATATGATACATTATGCTCAGAGCCATGTCGCAGTTTATTTACAATAGACGTTTCAAAGTATACATCGTTTACTTCGCTGGATGCATGGCGAAATGTATTCGTGTAACGCAAACCGGTATTGTCGTAAGGCATTACATTAAACAAAATCCCAGATTTGTTTCAAAGGACCTCATTATTCTCTCTGTTATTTTCTTCAAAGAAAGATTTAACGAAAGCTTTACTTAAGTATTTTTAACTAGTAGAAATGTTCCTTCTGCTGCCAGTTTTTTCTTAAAATAAACGCGCGAGAGACATGAAACTGCTTATTTGTTACGGCGGTCCTATTAGTGTACGGTATCGTTTTACTGACTGCATTAGGCACGCAGCTTTGCTGCCACTGAAAGAGTCGAGCACATTTGCGCATCAGGCAAGGAATGGAAATGTAATATGTTCGATGTCCGTGGACTATATTATACAAAAACACTAATCACCAACAAATGCACAAAGAGAGTTTTATCATCAATCGTAACACACTCCTACATGTTTCGACCCTGCTGGGTCATCTTCAGGAGAACTTTTTGTTACCGTTACACTAAGTTTGCATTTTTATAGTTGAGTGAGAATATGCTGTTGACTGTGTACTGCGTTGTTTTTGGAGGCGTGAACTGTCTGCGGTCCGGGCCTGCACTGCACTGCGGACTGCAGAGAGTTCACGCCTCCAAAAACAACGCAGTACACAGTCAACAGCACATTCTCACTCAACTATAGAAGTGCAACCTTAGTGTAACGATAACAAAAAAGTTCTCCCTGAAGATGGCCCAGCAGGGTCGAAACATGTAGGAGTGTTACGATTGATGATAAAACTCTCTTTGTGCATTTGTTGGTGATTAGTGTTTTTGTAATGGAAATGTGTGATACTGAACTCCTGCAAACAAACCTCGTTGTTTTATAGCTCAAAGTGATGAGGTATTCAGCTTCAAAGTGGTGCGTTTTTCTTCAGATGACCTTGTACTAGTATATTCCTGTTGGTCGAAGAAGAGTTTCCGATATCTTAAGAATTTGTATTCGTGATGGGCAGAATAAAATATCATGCAGCATTCCAATAAAGTCTGCTGAATTGATGGAATTGTTTATTTAAGACGGTTGTTATTTGTGGACTCTTGTGGAAGTGTATTTCCCTGAAGCCAGTGCTACGTTATTGACCGATGTAACGCGGCTTAGTGATCTCTAAATGCATATTCCCTTTGACGAGTGTTCAATTATTGACCGCTAGGTGCCGCGTAGTGATGTCCGTATGCATTTTCTCTTTGAACAGTGTTCTATTGTTTACCTCCGTTGTGCCGCATACTGGTGTCTGAACAGATAAAGTGGTTGCTGGGGAACAAAACGGCGGTGGATATAAATAACTTATCTGTGTTATAAAAACTTGTTATACTCACTCGGCAACCAGCTGAAAACACAGGAAGTGAATAAATGAAATCGATGAAGGAAAGTATTTTGTATACATAAAGGTCAAACGTATTTGACCTCTTTACCAACATCCGTTCACCATACATCAACAGTAATTCCGTGGAAACACAAAGCATCTAACTGTCCCAAATTTTTTTTTTCTGTAACTGGGCTTTAATTTGCGTGTTCCGCATGCAAGATAGTGAATATTTCGAAATCCCGTTTTTCGACGTTATGTACATAAGAACACGTTTATGTTGAAACCACGTCCGCCCGTCCGTTTGTGACGTAGTACTGTATTAGCAGCTAAACCAGTTGTAAGTTTTTCATGTAATTCGCTTAAGGTGTTCTTTCGCAGAATCTGTCAGGCAAGCCTCACTTTCCTGCATCTTGGTTCAGTGACATTCCTACTTTAATAATATCGTCTCGGGCTGATATCCGCATCACGTGTTTCAGATACATCAGCGTTTCAGAGACCGACTAAAATGTAACGAATAAAATGTGAATTAATCTACCATGATTACTCAGTTTATAACAGATATTTTGTCGTTATGTGTCTTCTCAATTAAAGGAGTCCAAGTCCAGTTACCACGTGTGGGGGGGGGGGAGCAGTCTAGAGCAAGAGTGGGAATTTGTTTTTACTCGGTGGCTCCTAATGCGTGCTACAGAGCCTGTCGAAAAACCTCTGTGCGTCAGATATTTTTAACTAGCCTTTAGTTGTCCTTTCCCTCTGAACACACCCAATGTCCCTGTTGCTTCCTCCTTTATTTGTCTCTGCTTATCTGTGTAACATATTAATAGTGGAATGGGAGGATAACTGTGAACGGTGGTCGGAGTAGTTTAACGCGTGCCTTCTATCAGAGAATTCACCTTGGGCAACTAAGAAAATCCATGAAAATACGCAGGGTATCTGGCTTCCGGGCAAAGCATCGAACACGGGACCCAAACAATAACAAACAGGGATGTTAATCACTCGACGACGACAGTCTGTAGTGTTGTGTATCGGCCCATCAGAAGACATCAACATAGCTTTGTCATACTAGCAGGTTGTACCCCTGCGAATAATTCGGACGCAGAAACAACGAAGCGTTTAATCAACAAGGAGTTATTTGTATATATTAAATTTCAGAGCACTTCTCGAGAAGGGCGCACCCAAGGGCAGCCCCCCAAATCCCCCCGAAACTGAAATTTAAAAAACACAGGTTTTGTAGATATTATGATATCATAAGGTTTACGTGCTTTCCCCTTCAGCCGAAATCAGCCCCTGAACTCGGCCAAAGAGTAGTACTCTAGAATTCTGAAAACTAAATTAATAAAATTAAACGAAAAACAAGAAGATGGGACACTGTGATTGAGTCACTGAACATTGTTTATATTCGTACGTATATAAATGCAGCTGCAGACAGTGTTATGTTGTACTTACAACATGATTTTTATAACATATTTTTTAAAATCAAACATAAATTATATATACCCTCAGTGTCAGCCCCTAGCAAGAAAAAATTCTGAGTGTGCGCCTGCTTCTCGATATAAAATGTCTGATGATATGAATCTGTCATTTTCTGTACGTCCTCTGTGCCGTTCAGTAATTGTAGCAGCGACGTTTTCAAATGAAGAGAATAGGGAAAATGACATATAGAGCTGGCCGTGTGAAAAAACGGGCGATAGTGGATATATTCCAACAAGCTTAAGCATCTTACTGTCAGCCTCACTGGTTGTCATGGCAAACGAGATTTTGATCGGAAATGTTCTTCTGCTCAGTTTGAAGGGAAGGGTAGGATCTGATGGGCATAGCTGAATCCTGGGTGTAAGGATAGTTTTGGTAGAGCCAATAACTTCCACTGCTATGCAGTGCTCGTGCAAGCCTCTTACGATAATGTGCTGCCACCACCGGAGGCCAAGGGAAGCTAACATATTTTATGTACTTGTAATGGATTCCCGTTAGAGGCAGCACTATCAGTTTTTAACTTTCACTCTTTTGTTAAAACGATTTTTTAGAATTAATGAAAACAGATTTATCATTAGTGCCGAATCACAAGCTTTCTAAAAACGTGTGTCTTGAAAAGATCCGTTCGGTAGTTAATTAGATCATGAAGTCTCAAACAAGCCTTGCTGTACTCATGTATATGGTTTATACTACATTGTAAGTACATAGACACGCCTCTGTTGTGGAACGTTTCCTGCCCCCGTCATGCCCACAGAGACGTTATTTGTTTCGTTGCCTAGCCACCGCACCCACAGGGCTGTCATTAGTCCTGGCGGTGCTAGGCTGCGGACTGACGTGATACCAACTCGGTCGCTCTGTTGTTGCGTGGTGCTGCCTCAGCTCTCCAAAATTAACATTTTATCCGCAATCGTGCTTTATTTACTGCTCCAATGTAAATTTGCAGTAGGAGGCGAAGTCAGCTGCAATTTGTTTCAGCACCTCGCCTGCTGCCGCTTCCTCTTTGTCTATCAATCCATCACAGTGTGCCTGCGCATCCAGCTTCCATGAATCCATTTGTCAATATTCAATCATCAGACGGTTGTTTATTTCCTTCCCTATCTAGTCACTAATAAATATTTGGGCCTCGGAGAGTGGGAGTAAGGATGGCTGGGGAAAATCGCACGTTGAGGAGCTCGCAAAACATTAGTAGGTTGATAAAATCAAGTACCAGATGGGTGAGCCAAGTGGGGCAGATGGGACAGAATATAAGTGCGTACTTCTGGTACGAAAACTTGCGGGAGTGAGACCAGATGGAAGAGTTAGACGTAGAGGGATGATAATATTAGAGTGGATCATGGGCAAGAGTGGACTTGATTCAGCTGGCTCAGGATGGGAACCAGTGGCGAGATATTGTGAAGACAGTAATGCACGGCACTTTGTATAACATGCAAGGTGTTTCTTAACTAGTTTAAGCAACTGTCCGCTTATGAAGACGGACTCTGCTTCATGAAGGTACTTGTTTCCAATTTAATTAGTTCTTTATTCTTTCATTTTATTCTGTTTTATTTTTCAGTATACTCAAGACTTTAGTATCTCCCCCTCCCATTTAAATTTTGCTTCTTTCCTCTCTCTAGTTTATTGTTGTGTGCGCCCCTCTCTACTTGTGTGTGTGTGTGTGTGTGTGTGTGTGTGTGTGTGTGTGTGTGTGTGTGTGTGTGTGTGTGTGTGTGTGTGTGTGTGTGTGCCTTACGCTGAAATACGTTTTTCAAATAATTCAGTTGATCCAGTAATTGGATGAGGAAGGGAATTGCTGCCACTCCCTGTCGTGACCGCTAGACTCACTGCAGTGTTGAACAGACATACAATACTGTTTATGTTCGGTCATGCCACTGTACGGTCAGGTACTGAAAAGCCGTTTAATTGACTTTCCCCCATATAAGTTGTACTGAAGCGTAATAAAACGTACTGTCTCCCTCCTTGGAAGCTGGAACAATTTCTCGGTCACGTGTAAAAACAGTGGAAAGGCCTACAACCTACAGTACCGTGCGTGTTCCTGACGCTTTTCTTTGTGCATGTCAGTGACCTTTAAAGAAAATTTATTGCAGGTCCAAGTGCGTAGTTCCGTAGCTGATCACTGCGTGAAGGACACGTGTTTTTCATTGTATTTCGTCAGATGTTTATGATACCGAGAAATGTTTAAGGTGCGTAAAGCAACCGATGGTCTAGCTGAGTTCTGTACTTCATATGCTACACAAATGGTGATGACCCCTTTGTTAGGAAGTCATACCAGGTTTGGTTTGCTCGCCATGCAAGTTAGGGATTGTTCACAGACGCGAATTGAGTTTGTCTAGCAGCTAGCAGTGTAGATAGCCAGTACCATATCTACGTGAAATTTTCAGTGAGAATAAAGTTTGCGGGCAGAAGGAGATCCTACAGCCAGTTGTGTCAACAGCACACAGACGTGGTTACTAAATGATTTCCTTTACTGGTTTTTAAGTTGTGATTTTTAAATTGGAAACAACTTCACTCAACCCCGAAACTGGAAAAAGACAATAAATTTCTAGGGAACATTTTTCCCGGTTTCTGTAGGAGAGCGTTAAATGTACGGCTGTGCTATATTTAACCCGCAATTTGTGTCGTGGCTGGTACGACCCATCTGGAATCTCCAGCTGCTTTGAACCGCTGTGTAGGCGTACTGTTGTGATCTGGATTCCGCGAGCTGCAGCGGCGACAGTGACTGACGGACACGTAAACTCTTTTGATGCCTGTAACTCTGACAGTTCGACAGCTGTCCTAATCCTAATCCTAATCCGCACTGTAGTTTGAAGCTGAACAGTCTCGGTATTTAGTAGAGGGTCATTTCTGGAATGGGGTGCGTGCAGGTTTTCGAATCCGTGCATTGTTACTCTGACTAGAACAGTGTTGCCTTCCGGACACACTACATGCCACAAGTTACATGAATGACACGTGACAAAACTATCACTGGCAATGGTAATCAGCACGAAGAGAGCGGGAGGAGAGCCCACCCCGAAATACGTGTCTATCGGATATACTTCAAACTGTGGACGGAGCGCAACGTAACATTCATATAATTAATGAATGGATCAACCATCCTTGTCACTGTGTGTGTGTGTGTGTGTGTGTGTGTGTGTGTGTGTGTGTGTGTGTGNTGTGTGTGTGTGTGTGTGTGTGTGTGTGTGTGTGTGTGTGTGTGTGTGTGTGTGTGTCGGGGGGATGTATTACCACCGTTCCAGACAGCTTGTCTGAATATCGGAACAACAAAAATACTGCAGCACAGCTCCGTTTATTTGGGGCTCTCACCCAAAATCAAGATCAAAATTGACATGAACAGTTGCGAAGCCCTGAAATAAGAACTGTATAGAGAATAGGTGCTGAGGTGCAGGGAGGGGGCACGGACACACCTGACCTCCAGCCATGAGGGGGACTGTAAATGTTAGCAATACTGCAACTTTATTCTTGTTTGTTTTTCGTGTTGATTTTTAACGCCAACGCCCAATGTCCTTTCCATTTCTTGCTGAAATTGCACGTAGAAATATTAGTTCAAAATTAATTAAGCATTCCAAGTGTAGTTGTGACGTTTATAAAATAAGATACAGTCGAACCCGGTTATAACGAGATCGGTTTAAGCGACACCTCGCATATAGCGTCAGATATTCTGTGATACAAATTAATTCCTCACTGTTAACCATGACATTATATTCCTCGGTTATAACAACGCTCGTTTATAACGACACAAAATATTTAGTCCCCTTCACGACATTATAACAGAGTTCGACTGTACTTATGGCTGCTATTCTTGGATAGCCTTGAAGAAGACTACGCTGCCCGGAAATACTGATACCTATCTACTCGCAATTAGCCCAGAAAGACGGGAATCTTCAAAAGAAAGACTTCTGTAATTTAAATTGTTGGTAATGGGCTTGTGAGAACGCCTCTTATAGGATTCTCACTGGGAGGGTTGAAGGAATATAAAGGCATGAGGGTACGAGATAGTGGGCTGGATTTTTTGTAACGGAGAGACTGACACTTTTAAGCTACGCTTACGCTCCGAAACACGTTGCTACGATAGGGACTTGTCTCACACACTTGCCGAGAGTCCCAGCGTTTAGAATTCGTAGCGCGTACTGGACTCATTACGTGCCTTACGGGACTGCGCATTACAACTGTAGGCAGAATGTTACGTTTACTGTGCAGAATTATGATGTCTGAATTGGGGGGGGGGGGGGCGCCTGCACTTCTGCTAGGAGCACACGTATTTTGCAAATATGCTCTTTGAAATATGTATTATTTTAACCAACTTGTACACTAAAAGACACAATGTATCAGGTTTCACATAATTTCCCACATGTTTCGGTGTAGGCTACACCATCTTCAGGGGAAAGTATATTAGAACACTTTGAAACAACGCAAGAAGACCAAAGAAGAACACTGGCTTTCTTCAGTGGTTTCAAAGTGTTCTACTATAGCTTCGCCTGAAGATGGTGTAGCCAACATCGAAACATGTCGGGAAGTATGTGAAACCTGATATATTGTGTTTTTTAGTGTACGAATTGGTTAAAATAATACAAATTAGATTTACACGTACACAGTGTGGACAACTTCAAATATGCTTTTTAAATTTTGCTTAGGTGGCCTGTTCCCCGTGGCCTTACCAAAGTCCGTCTGTAAAGACGCAAGCATATTTTTTTTAAAGACTAATCATACAACAGACTCCAGTTAAACAATTCTTGTTATATTGGGGTGAGTGTATGTCATGTCTAAAAAAAATAATTTCAGTTAAGCGTTTCAGATCTAAATGAGATAGAAGATTCTAATACTGTATACACTTACTACTTTTGTGCGTTATGCTTTTTTCTCACCTTTGGAAAGATGCCGGTTCGATTTGAGCATCATGTAAAGTAGGGTCTGTACTGAATCGATACGGAAGAAAATTAAATTTTCCTAACAACTTGTAGTGGATGCCTGTCAGTACGAAAGTTAATCGAAATGTTGGAGGCGTTTTGCATGTGAAAGTGTGTGGGAGCCAAGCCCTCCCTATGACGTGATAGTGGTGCGCTGCATGTAGAGGACAGCATTGTTATTGAACAGAATGTAAAACTTCCAACCAAGCTGATCACAGTCATCGACAGAACTTAAAACACTCAGGACCTGCAGTTTACGGTGAGAAACAGACGTGAAATTTGGCTTTCTTGCACGTGGTACCTCTGAACATCAGTCTTCAAGATCCCATTGCTATTCGTAATAATGGACTACGTATTGTTATTAATGTCGTCTCGGCTACAGCACGTGACGGTGGTTCAATGACGCAGTTTGCGAATGATCCGTCGCTCTGTACTCAATAGAGTCTGACGTTGCCAGGGCAACGTTACGGGAAAGGTGCTGTGGGGAGAAATGTCATTGCATATATCGTGTGTTTCAGACGATATTGGAGTGTGTGTGTGTGTGTGTGTGTGTGTGTGTGTGTGTGTGTGTGTGTGTGTGTGTGAGGGCGGAGGGGGGGGGGGGCTTTCGCAAATGGGTTTTGTTCATTATCGGATCACGTTCTGACGATTGTAAGTTACGGGAAGTGTNTTGGGGGGGGGGGGGCTTTCGCAAATGGGTTTTGTTCATTATCGGATCACGTTCTGACGATTGTAAGTTACGGGAAGTGTTTTCCTTGTTCTAACTGACTGATTATATTTTATATTAAACTATTTTCCGTCCTCCTAACAGTTTCTATTCAGTACATATCACGCAGCTCATCGAATGTGACTTCGTATTATAAAAGCTGTCGTATGATGGGTGGATGGATTGAATTGAGTACTAGGTGGGTTTATGGGATGAAAGGCTCGATTGTTGAATGGATGTAACTGCATTCGAAGTGCCTGTATATTAAAAATAATTTTATATAATGCTGCCAGTGTCAATTCACAGTTTATCGCATTGGAAGTACAAGGTGAGCGGAAAGTGCCTGTGAACCTATGCAAGAAGGGGGCAGCACTGTGTTGGAATTCCCGCACATAAAACACTGTAGATGGCAAACGTAACCTCTGTCACGCAGTCTGGTAGTAGTAAGGTATATGCATTCACCGTGACTTCCAATCTGACCTATATCCTACTTCCCACAGGTGCATAGGGACTTTTCACGCACTCTGTATGTCTTACAAGCTGTCTTATGAAGTGCCAATTTGAGTCAGTTTGTATGTACCGGTACGTAAAATGAACCGCGGCCACTTTGTATGATGTCCTTCACAGTTCATCATCCATGACCGTTTGTCCCACGTCGCTCTCTCGCTGTATACTCCTATTTTGCGATCGGCCAGCACATCTGTCCCCATAACGTTCAGGGAAATGATTTCTCTCAGTTCCTCCCGGCAGATGGTGAACTTTTAGGTTAAAATAGACCATTACCGTATCCGGCATATTTCTCAGTTACTACGCAAGATGTGAAGCTCTGCACTGCTTTTGGGTGGCACGCTATTCGGATCTTGACCAGGCTTAGAGCTATCCGCACTGAGGCTATTTGTGATGTTATTCAGCGTTTACGTAACGCCTGTTGGCAGATGCCTTCATATATGTCACGTGGGGCTGTCTGTCCTAAATCCTACCTACTAACCGTCCATGGACGTCTTCCCATCTGCGTCCACGCTAATATTGCCTGTACTCGAAATATAGGCATCAGACTATTAACCTAAAAATGAACTGGTCCTTGCATATCACCATTCTTATTCAACCTGCAGTTTCTGTTGAAATGACTCGTAGCCTTGCAGTTGACACATATATGTTGAGTAAACAATGACGTCGAAGGCATTTTGTCTCTGCCCGGAGCCCAGAACAGCGCATACCACGCGATGTGCACATAGTTTCTGAATGTTCTTTGCGCCTTTGCATACCTGATGGCTGTTTGTGTTCACTGCTTGCAGACACAAGCGTGTTATTGCATATCTAAATCTACGGTCCCACAACGCTGGCTCTGAAATTATTCTTTTCTTAACTTATATCGTGAAGTAGGCCTGTTCACCGTGCGGGACAGTGATTAAAATGTGAGCAGAAGTTACGTATCTTCGTTTGTTTTGTATTGTGTACAATATATACAGTTATTATGTACGGCTAGTTGTTTGTGGGATGGTATCGGTACTGTTGGAGTTTGAGTTTATCAACAAATACGCCTGTGAACTTCAATTGACAAATCATAATGTAGAGCACTATATTCCACGTTTTGTCAAAATCCGCTCATTAAATTTTAAATGTTATCTTATACAGACCGCGAATCTTGTCATACACTTATTAACACCAACAAATACACATAGTAAATAAATATATAGCGTGTATTAGAATCCCTTACATATGTTTCGACAAATCTTTTTCATCATCAGGGGGTTCAAGTAGAGGTGTACGAGAACTTCGAATCCGTTTACATGTTAAAATGTCACACATTAGAAAATCAGAACATACAATTTCTTAGTGATAGTTCATGAAACAGGATGTTAAAATATTAAAATGCTAATATAGTAGTTTATCCGCTCATCAGTTACAGAGATTACGCATGTGTACAGACGGACGGATGGACACGACATTCCCATTATTCATTTGTTTCAAAGAACGCCTAACAATAACAGCATTAGGTCAATTTGTCACACAAATTCTTGGCGTGATGCTTCCTTTGTCATGAAATGTTATCGTGCCAATAAATTTGCCACATATTATTGTGTCTCCATTTATGTGTTGCAAAGCTCGGGGAGTGTTCTTTTGTGGCAATTAATTGATTTATCAGTGAACACAGTACGCTTTCATACGCCCGTGCATTGTGAAATGGCTTCCGTTTTGCGTGTTCATCATTTAGACCGAGTCGATGAACAGTACAGCGTCGGATGTGCCGCTCATTTGTGGCGTGCCTCGCTTAATACAGCACCTTGACTGTTCGCAATATTGTGAGAGAGTGAACCATATGCATTTACATCTGCAAAATGGAAACGTAAGCAGACTTTCGGTACGCCCGACTAATGATGATGACTGCCTGCAGACAGGGAGACTGGGGTTCGATGTCTGACAGTGGCTGTAAACATTCTTTTCTTCCTACGTGCATTCATACAGTTGGCTGCCTACGGGCTGGACAAACGACGTTAGATTCGCATCCGAGGCAAAGACTTTTCTGTTTGCCACTGCATTCAGGCTTGCTGTGGGGTCCACCCAGCGTCTTTTCCGGCTTGTACCGGGGTCTCTTGCCCTTGCGGTGAAGCTGCTGTTGCCTTAGTGTGACCACTCACTCCCAAGAGAAAGTGTGCAGCTACAGGCCTGCTTCCACTCCCTCAGTTGTCATTAGACGTGGTCCTTAAGCACAGGGACAACTTACACACACACACAGAATCGAACTCGGTTATAACGTCATGAAAGGGACTGAATAGTTCATGTCGTTACAAATGAGTGTTGCTATAACCGAGGAGGACAGTGTTACTGTTAGCAGTGAGGAGTTGATGGATGCCACAGAATATATGAGACTGTGTACGAGGTGTCGCATAAACCGATGTCATTTTAACCGGGTTCTACTGTGTGTGTAAGTATGTATGTATGTGTATGTATGTATGTATGTATGTATGTATGTGTGTGTATATATATACAGATATATATATAGTTATTTTGTTACAGTTTCAAAACTCGATGGAACATACGTTGACTCTGCCCGACGGAGACTCGGTCTTCAGATCAGTTTATCCGAACACGTATCAAATCGGGAGAACAAAGTCAGGTGACCATGTATGGGCGTGCCGTGTCCTGAGTCAGACGAACGGTCAGAAGGGTTCAGGTCTGCTGTCAGGCCGCTCAGCTGCCTGTAAAATTTGAGCTGTGTATTTCGAAGCCATATTCGTGGGAAACGGTGAAAACTCGTATTTGTGGTAATTTAATGCACAATGAAGTTTCGAAAAGGTTCATTTGAAGGGGGAAAATGTTTAGCAAATCAAATCATACACACACAATTTATTGAATAGGTTGTTAGTGTACAATAAACAGCCGTCATTTTATTAATCGTTTGTGGAAGTCTGTATTTAAGATTCTGTTACTTGTCAGTTTGAACTTGCGTGAACATAAAACGCATTCTTCTTTTTCGGGAGGTGTTATACGCTCGAAAATATTCGCATAAGAGGTGGCCTTGTATTTTGTTTCAGAGCCTGTTCCCTCGACACATTGATTCTTTTCTTGTGTAACGACGCTTCTTAAGTGCATAGCCTGTATAGCATGAAACTGAATATAAAGAATTAATGATATACTGTGAGCAAAGTTGAATGACGCAGCAAGGACCTGTTTAATGGCGGTCTTCAGAAAGGGGGATGATGATTTTGTGTTATGAACTGGGAAGATCGCGACCGAAATAAATCAGGAATCCGTTAAAGCTCTATCCCCGATGTTTGCCTGGAAGAGTTAAGGAAAATCACGGTCATAGTAAAGATAGCCAGTCCTCGTGCAAAGATTCTAACCCGGGCCTCCGGAATGCGAAGTATATAGTAGTGCCAGTGAGGAATGTACAGGATGATTGTAAAGTAAATACTTAAACGTGTGTTGATCATAAAACTGCAGTGCACAGTCTCTAACTTGATGCAAGAATCATAGCACAGTGGCATTCCCGTTAGGAGATAACAGCCATTTAACCTTATCTACCCTTATTTACTCTACAGTCCTGTTGACCATCATTCTCCTGGTCGGTGGATTGCCGTCGAGGACCAACAGAATGACCTCCGGTAAGATCCAATCTTACTTCCTGAGAATTATTTTTATGGGGTTGGTCAAAAGAGGAAGTCTACCAATCACAACCAAGAACACGTGATGAACTGGAACAACAAATTCGAGTTACTTTTGTCTCTGTTTCTCTTGACTTCTTAACACATTGCCGTCGGGGTGGCCCTTTAATTAAATCCCCCCAGTTCCCGGACATTTTACACACTTTAAATATGAAACCCCTGAATGGATTCTTAGTTACGATTTGACGGTATAGATGAAACTCCTGAACCCAGGACTGAAGAAACTGCACATAGAGGTTCCAGTAGTTCCTCAGTGAGTGGCGTCGCTCCAAACAAGACCCTTTGTGAAGCCGAACAACGCAGAATTTACAAATGTACGTAGTTTCACTTCGCTTCGTACGTTCCGCGCATCCTTTACCCTGTCTTGCAGGATACTTCTTCTTGCCCTCCCCACCAGCAACAATTTTGTCCAGCTTGTGTTTGCTGAAATACCCGAACGGTCTGCATGGGGGGTCCTGTTTAGGCCTCCTTGGCGCTGGTTGCCTCTCTGGCCATTGCAGTTCATCAGAACTGGGCTCGGTTGTATTCTGGACTTTGATATCCACGACCTTTCTACCCGGTGCAGGAAGCTCTTGAACTTTATTTTTGTGTGTGTTTAGTGTTCTGTACACAAAAAATGCATTGAGCAGTGCACGGTTTAGCAGATACAATACCAACTTTTTCGACCATTTGACAGTTTTCCTCAAAACTGAGTAATAACTGAGGTACTGGTCTGCCCTTCCTACGCCCTTCCTGAATTTATTGCACTGGACAACGGCGCAGGGTTTCTCTATTTACGGGTTTGTTTTTCTGTCTTTCCTTCCTGTGTTCCCTAATGGTGCTTCATGTATCGTGCTTATCACGGCGCAAGTCTGTTCTCCTTCCACGCTTGGATCGTGGCGTCACCCTTCCTCCATAACGCTTGACTGCCGTTTTTTCAACTAGCTGGCTTCCCGTTCCAGGTCTCGTGGAATGCCTCTATTAGCCCTCATAGTGCCACCAACTCTCACTTTCTGTCTAGCAATGTTTCAGCTACTTTCACACTATCATAGAAATTGTCTAGATAGATGTGATGATTCTGGCCTAAGTTTCTGTCTAAAAGTGATAACACTGTGTCCTCCAACTTCTTCACCTCGGCTGCATACATATCCATGTTGCAGACATAACCCGATAGTGCCTCCCACACCATTCTCACCAGCACGCCATATTTTGTTATTTTCCTTGGATTGTACGTCAGAAATTTCAGGCGACCCCACTGTGGGTTCATGGCTTCTGCAAGTGACAGTTCTGGCTTTGGGCTGTAACCTGACCTATATTTATGCAGAAAATAGTGATTGTAGGTGCCACTTACACGCTCTTTTTTTACTTAACGTTTTCAGTGGTTCAAAGTTTTGCCTACGCTTCTGGAAACAGTCGGCCTTCGAGTGCCGAATCGAAATTTCAGGGATCTTAAATTGCTTCATGTTGACTTTAGCCGTCGCAACTGCCCTTCCACTAGATGCGCTTCGGCGGCTAATGGCATCAGTAGCGGTAGTTGTACATTCAGTTGTAGGCCAGTTTTGATTAACGATTTGTTACCAGGTTTCAGGGTGTAGGGGTTTTTGCCCCAGTACTTTTACATTCCTTTTTTCCTGCAATATTGGTTTTGTTTTGTTCTGTTTAGTGTTTTGTGTTTTGTATTTGTGACGATGTGCTTTGTTTGTGTCCTTTGAACTAAATTCAGTTAGATTGAATTGTAATTGTTATTAGGGATAGCTGTATATTCAATGTAGTTCCGTTTTAATTAATGATTTGTTATTATTATAACAGATTCTGGGTTAATCTGTCACATTTTTAAATTAATTTATCTGTGTCTTTCCACTTTATAGGGGTTTTGCCCCAGTACTTTTATGTTACTTATTTTCTGCAATATTGGTTTTGTTTTGTCTGTTTAGTGTTTTGTTTTTGTGTATTTGTACTGCTTTGTGTTTTATTTGTGCTCTGTGCTGGCTTTGTGATTGACACTTGTGCTGTTAAGCCTGCACATTAATAAAAACCATTGAATTGAAGTGAATTGAAAATATTCATACACAGGCCGCATTTGGAATAGCCTCCCTGCATCTTGTGTTTTCTGGCTGTTGTCACTACAAATGCCAGGCTTGTCAAATAAAATCAAAGTGGTTTCTACTCAAGGGACAAGGTTGCGACGGTTCACGTGAACTAATTGTGGGGACGCCACTGTCACTTTCCAAAGTTTCAGATTCACTATCATCAGAAGCGTGTGGCCGTATATAACTCCCACATAATATCTTGGTCTTTTAATACCCTCCTACGCAAAAGCCAGGATTGTAACCGAAGGACCTTATGAAAGAAAGTACAGAGCGTATATCGTTCTCTGGTCTCTTCGTTGCAGCCGTATGATTCTACAAATGTGGGGTTGGAAGGGGTCAGTGTGTTTCTAATTTGAAACCCACACATCCTGCTTCAAACCGCCGGTAACCTTGACGCGATTATGTGAGACAGAACAGCCCACAGACGCAGGTACACGACGTTGCGCATGACAACGTCGAAATACGTGACCCGTCGACAACGCGTGACTTAGCAATTACGTCTTTATACGTGGACCGACAGCAAAGTGTTAAGGGAAGATGTTGAGTTTGTGTCTTCCACTTCGGAATCTGACAGTGCATGGTAGTGTGTGGGCTTTGAAATGGTGCAAAAATAGTAGCAACATAGCATTCCGCTGAGGAGTTAAAACCACTTAATACTACGTGTTTGCTTTCCAGGCGCCCTGTATAATGAATACAGGCTCGTAGTCTATACGCTAATGGTTTCCATTTCTGCTACGTGAATGACCTTGGGAACATTCCTAATGCTGCTCTGTTCGTCCCCAGACCGCGTGGCCGACTTCTCAGACGACGAGGAGGAGTTCAGCAGCAACGAGGAGGGTGAGGCCGAGGGGTCAGACTCCGAGCCAATGCCAGAGGACGCCATGGGCAGAAGAGCGCGGAAAGCGTCCAGGGCGAAGATACCTGCAAACGCCAGGGTAAGGTTTTTCTTATATTTTGCCGTTATTTGGAAATCTACTTACAGTAAAAAAACAAAATTGTTTGTCAAAAGGGACTGGTCCAACTCAAGGTCTGTAAGGACGCGCCGTGGCCCACGCGCTTAGCGGCGTCCTGGGTTCGATCCTAGGCCAGTCCATGTGGATTTCGTGGTGGACGAAGTGGCGCTGGGACGAGGTTTTCTCTGAGTGCTTCGGTTTTGCCTTGGTAGTGTTGTTCGACCAATGCCCCTAACATATTTCATTCACCTGCCACATGCGCTATATATATGTACACATACAGCATAATGTTTGTCTCACTTCTGTAAGATGAATTTTAATATTGCAATCTCATCTCCAACTGTCTTGGCCGCATTTTATCCTTCTATGAGCAATGAAGCATCATATTTGGTGTGTCCTGGATCTGAGTCACTGATATTTTGTGGTTTTCCTCAGTTTTCCCAGTTAAATGCTGCAATATGTCCTTATGGCCATGACTCCTTACTTCCATATGCTTCCCAGTACATCTGTTACTACCACTGTCCATTTCATTGCTCTTTAACCCTTTAAAGACAAAGCGTATCTGTTTTATATAAGGACTCAGTGTGTACCGCGCTGTAAACACTCTCCACTTCGGTTATAAAAACCAGTCTCTTAATGTTTTATAAGGCAAAAGTCGCTGTTTGTTCTGAGATCCGTACAAAACACATAAACGCAATGTGGGCACCACGTAGAATTTTTTAATGTTAAACCTGGTGGTACGTAAAGTTACCGCTAGGCTTTAAAATGTTAAAGACGAAGCGTATCTGTTTATATAAGGACTCAGTGCGTACCGCGCTGTAAACACGCTCCACTTCGGTTATAAAAACCAGTCTCCTAATGTTTTATAAGGCAAAAGCTGCTGTTTGTTCTGAGATCTGTACAAAACACATAAATGCAATGTGGACACCACGTAGAATTTTTTTATGTTAAACCTGGTCGTATGTAAAGTTACCGCTAGGCTTTAAAAGGTTAACTTTGGTATGTGATGTAAGTTCTTGCAACCCAAACTGTCCATCAGATATTTCAACCAGTATTTCATACACATTTCTCATTTCCTGCAATCAGTGACTCACACATTACCCATTCTTAACAGCATTCGGTGTTAGGCGAATTCATAATTTTAATGAAGTCTAATGACAAAGTTAATATGATGGCTTCCCACAGTTTCTAATAACACATTTATCTGCAATTCTGTTAACAGCAACGTAATTTGAAACAGAAATTCATTGCCCTATTGAAGAGGTTTCGTGTCAGCGAAGATCTTCAGGGACTTGATAATGACCAGGAAGCAATTGGGCAGCAGCTTACAGGTAAGTGCTCCTTACAAGACGTGACTCAAAGCTCAGAAATTTCTTCATGTCACAGATAATATTGTGTATTATCGAGTGTCATATATGTTTCACCCATGTGATGTTCAGGAGTTAGCTGTACTTGTATCCAAAGGTAGAATGTTCGTAGTTATACTGACTTAATATTGTCTAGTGATATGGATGTTGATCTTAGTGGTAATGGTCAGGATAAGATGTGGAAGCCTTTGTGTACAAAGTGTATACATCAGCTGTTTGATTATTGAGCAGCACTAAAAATAGCTCATCAGTACGTATGTCTCTGTGTGCATGCATAGATGTATGTTTCACTTACAATTCAAAATACTCAGTCTGTCTACTCTGCTGTGTTTAATGTGAATTAACCCTTTAAAGACGAAGCGTATCTGTTTTATATAAGGACTCACTGCGTACCGCGCTGTAAACACTCTCCACTTCGGTTATAAAAACCAATCTCTTAATGTTTTATAAGGCAAAAGTTGCTGTTTGTTCTGAGATCCATACAAAACATAAATGCAATGTGGGCACCACGTAGAATTTTTTAATGTTAAACCTGGTGGTATGTAAAGTTACCGCTAGGCTTTAAAAGGTTAATGTTATTCAATGCTGCCTCAGGAAAGTGACTGGTTTATTGGCATCCCTCAAAGTGATATGGGTTCATGGGTTTTTTTTTTGCCTAGGCATTTGAGAAAATTACATAATCTGACCACCCCTCACTCCCTTCTACCTCCATGTGCCCCTTATCACTTCAGCATTCCATTCCTCAGCTGTGATCTGAACATACTCATGAAACCATTGTTATCAGATGAATGTAACATAATTGGACTGAGAAAGTAATTAATACAGGAAATTTGATTACATTCTTCATTGAAGTGATCTGCCCTGGTATAACTGCACACAAGGATAACATGAGAATGTAAAGGACATTAAGT
>BLKM01001521.1:146219-197658 GCA_013340265.1 Coptotermes formosanus
CATGGGTTTTTTTTTTGCCTAGGCATTTGAGAAAATTACATAATCTGACCACCCCTCACTCCCTTCTACCTCCATGTGCCCCTTATCACTTCAGCATTCCATTCCTCAGCTGTGATCTGAACATACTCATGAAACCATTGTTATCAGATGAATGTAACATAATTGGACTGAGAAAGTAATTAATACAGGAAATTTGATTACATTCTTCATTGAAGTGATCTGCCCTGGTATAACTGCACACAAGGATAACATGAGAATGTAAAGGACATTAAGTTAGTAATTACTGACAGGTCACATACAGTGACAAGTAAGTATCCTTCTTGCTGTGTGGTATATCTTGTATGGTTCCAGTCATACCTGTCACTCTTTTGGATAAATTTGATGTAGTTGCAGTACATTTGGCACTCAAGTTAGATTCCAGTAATTCCAGTTTCATAGAACTTTTACACCTGTCATGACATCATGTGACAACCATGCAGATAGTGGGACTGTTACAAGAATGCACATGCAAGGGGAATCACTTCTTTGACATCTGCTAGGCAACCGTGATCAAGAATTGTAGAAGTGGAAAGCTGAAGCAAAACTTATCTGAATGTATGCTTCAGTTGCAAAGTGAACACCCACAATTTTGTACAGATAGTTACACTTAATAGGGTTATGATAAGGCATTTAAATTGAGGAGAATGAAATTGTGCTTTGTGTGTTCTCAGGCGGTGATGTAGACCCGACAGAGATAGAAGATCTGTTTGAAGAGCTGGAAGATCTGAGTGATTCTGGCCCTGAGATCGACACAATGAGCATCTCTTCAACGCCCAAACCTTCCCTCAGGCCATTCTTTTCCAGTAGTCGCTCATTACTGCAGGAAACACTCAATGTACCAGGTGAGATTTTGCCTTCTGCCTTAGAGGGGGTTTCCAACAAGTAAGGAGATCACATGTATTTCTACTTTGTTTTGCATGTTGGTGGGAAACCGCACATTGCGGTGTTGTTATGGATCATTATGTACTGTCTGAAATACAGATTATAAGTTGGCATCTGCATATGTCATTTGCATTCATATATCCAAGTACTAATACAACAAATTCTTGAGTTGATGTTTTTATCTGAGGATACTGTGGTAAGGTGAGAAGACCTTTATGTCTTTTGTCCTGAAAATGGACACATTATTGGCCTTCAAAACATGAGAAGCTCGCATTAAAATTTGTTGATACACTCCAGTCTGTGTAAAGTTGGAGCAAATAATATGAACACTTGACACCAAGACCCCCATGCCATCTGTTTGTATATTGAGTGTACTTTGCTTGGAACTCTATAAATATTTTGTGAATAATACTCTAAAGTTGTAGAGAAAAATTAAACACGTATGTCGTATCTAAACACTGTTTCGTTAATCTTAACAGACTTCAGTAGTGAAATGAAACAGTTTCCTGCTGGGTTATCTCACAACTGTAGAAACACTGGCGTGTATTTGATAACATATTATAATAGTGGGCCTTGCACAAATTTATTTAGGGTCGTGTGTGCGTGCGTGCGTGCGCGCGTGCGTGTGTGTGTGCATCTGTCTGTCTGTCCGTCCGTCTGTCTGTCTAGCTAGTTGACTGGCTGTCTGTGACCTAGTAGCAGCACCTATGTCATTTGGACAGATTTCCACAGAGTATGGTATGGGAGACTCTTGCTAAAATTTTTTGGCCATTTGTAATTTTCAGTTATGTTGCTTATAATACAGTCCACTTCACTTGTTTTCATCAATGGGCTGTATGTGGTTATAATGTACTGCAACAGCATTTGCCTGAAGAGATTGAGGACAAGTAGAGAAAGTCTACTTATATATCTGGTTATGAAGGCCATACTTTCAGATTGAGACCTCAAGAAACAGCTAAGTGTTAGCCACAGCACTGTGATTGTTGGAGGGGAATTAAAATAAGATTAATTGATGTTAAGGAAGTAAAATAAATGTGGAATTTGAATGCATGTTGCATAGGTGTTTTGGTAATTTGATGGCCAAAGGTACTGGATGCAAACCCTTGTTTGGCATGGCCTTGCAAGTGACTTGTTAAGCTGGTTGCATGAACCTCAGAAAGACACATCTTATTTTAAGCACTGTATTCACCTGCACAGTAGACTCTCAATTATGCTCTTTAAGATTCAGTCTGCAGAATAATGGTGGATCTTAAAGCCCCCTAGTTACTAAATTCAGCTTACCTGAATGGTTTAAATGTTGATGAATGCATGTGTTTCTGTAATATGTCTCAGTGGTGCTGTATAACAGTATGCAGTGACTGTACATGTTCTCACATCACAGAAAGTTCCTGATTTATTATTTTATTGCTTTTTGCACTGAGCTGCTACCTCTGAACAAGAGTTGCCTTTTTCAGTTGAAGAGATATTTGTCTCATTGTTTAGGGACCAGTAGCACAATCAGTGGATGGTACATCTAAAGGCTTTCACAGGCTCTAACATCACACAGAGTTTGTTAGTTTTCATACTCTATTTAATTTAAATCTCAGCAGGAGTGTCAAGGTATGTTACATAGTGCAGTTTTTGTCTTAGTGTTATTCAACCCTTTTCTGTTTATTTTATATTTAGTTACAAAAGTGGCAGAAAATGTAAAACATGGTTTTGTAATGAAATGGAAACCAGGAAACAAGACAGAAGCTTGAAGAAGAACGTTATCTCTAAAGTACAGCAGTGACATTTGGCACAGCAGAAACAAGTGTTCATGACATTTGTAAAAACAAAAATAAATTAATAAATTACACTGTGAGTTCTGATTGTGCCCTTGTTTTTAATTTATCTGCATTGTTACTCCCCATCATTACTGCAGATAATTGAGAGTTCACTGTATTTTTTCTTCAAGTGCTTACCTCTTGTGTAGTTACACCTTCCTTTCTGTTTAAGTTATTTCCACCACTGCCTGCGATTTCTCTTTTTTCGCTCATTCTCAATCAGTTTAGGTCTGAAACATGCGTTTGCTGTTTGTAAAATGTAGCTAAGCATCCACTGAAAAACACAAGGCCAGAGCCAACAAAATTGCAAGCAGAACAGACACAACAAAACAATGTCACCTAGCCAGTGTTAACATTTAAAACTGCATTCATGTCCCCCCCCCCCACCCCCACCCCCCCACCACTTTTTCTGTTCCATGCACTGTCGTGAAATCCGTTGTATTTGTATTCAACCAAGTAAATGCACACACACTTCACTTCTCAATCTATAAAGCACTCCTACATGTTTCGGTGCTGTAGCACCATCATCACGGAGTACACCATTATATAGTTATCCGTCTGTAGGTGCAACATCTGCAAATGATCATATCTGTGGTTTCAATCTCATTGTAGGTTGTTCTCTTGATAAAAATAACCATGTACACTAAGTACAAGCACATTAATGTACAGTGCTCAGTGTACAAGGTTATTTTTATCAAGAGAGCAACCTACAAAAAAGATTGACACCATAGATACGATTGTTTGAAGACGTTGGACCTACGTACAGATTGATGATGTCCTCCCTGATGATGGCACTATAGTGCTGAAACATGTAGGAGTGTTTTACAGATTGAGAAGTGAAGTGTGTGCATTTAGTTGGTTGAATACAGTTACAATTGATTGAACTCATGTCGTCTTGTGAGAAAAATGGTTGGGGAGGTAAGTGCAGGCAGCAAATAATGGGTGTATTGGGAACTGATATGGCATTACCTCAGCTCACGTTCTGCAGCTATCATTTATTGCTTTGAATCTTTAACTTTCCTCAGTCGTGAGCTTCGGCCACGTGATTTATGCAGATTACATCATTCCAGATACATGGTAAGTTCATTCATTTTTTTTGTACCTCACAGCACTGTATTTATTACATAGTTACCATTTCCACATGTAGAGGAGGGAGTATGTGCCAAATTCAACAGTCTTACAAGGTGCAGGGGCATTTCATGAAATCACCTAGGTTGCAAAGTGACAGCAGTAAAGCTGGAATACCCCCCCCCCCCTCCCTGCCCATCTGTTTAGCCATCCATCCGTCCATCCATCCACATTAAGTCATTTCAGATTTTTTGCCTGTTACGACACTCAAAAGACTCACCACGGTCCTCAACAAAAGCCTAATATTCAAGTCTGTTTCACATCCTTACAATTCATTTTCCATCCCATTACCATCATACATACACCTCCTTCTCTTTCCATAGATTTTGGACTGTAGATGATGACCCACACTGTAATATAATAACTTGTACATATTGATGCATTTGTCTCTGCATGTGACAAACTTCCTGATCTTTACAGCATAGTTAATACAGCATTATTATCAGCAAATGTTTGGTAACATAATTCCTCTTTGTGGTGCTGAATAAGTTACCAGTTGCTGCTACAGTTATTTAACTCTGTCAGTGGTACATTTTTTTCTAAACAGCAAACCCTTCCAAGTCAGGCTTTTTATGTTCCTGTCACAACCGTTGACATCTAAATAAATAAATAAAATAAGAAAGGTATCTACTGTTCAAACTAAGTAACCTGTGCAGTTCATAAACTGTTATTAAACTTTTCATATTTGTAACTAGTATCATCTCAAGGTACAGTGTCATGTCATGTTGTGTACAGTGCAACTGGGTTGTTGAGAAGATTTTAAAATGACCCTTGAGCACATATCAAATGGGTGATCATAATATATATGAAAGTGCTGGATCAAAATCTGCATGTCATTTTTGCAAGAGCTTTGTGATACACTGTATAACTAAGATGTATGCATTGTCTATTGTACTTAATTTATGCATACCGCATGATAGGTGTGTGGGAAATTTCAATTTCATCAAGCAATTTTTACAACATAACCACTGTGAAACGCCATGCTGAGGTGCAAATAGTCACTTTGTGAATGCAGTTCCTTAGATTTGTTCGTAATATGTTGAAAAACAGCCCTGGGATGGTAAATTGCTATGAAACCTGATATGAAAGCAGTCGGTATATGGAATGCATCTGTATATCTTTCCATAACAGCTGATCATGCAAAAGTAGGAAATCACCTCCATCTGTTTCATTATTTCAGTTAACATGCATTAAAACTCTAGTGTTGGTGCAAAGACATTTGAATACAGCGTATGTTTGCACTATGTGACTGAATGTTGCCTGTCGTATTGTGCTGTGTTGTGCTGTCATGTGCTGTGTTGTGTTTGCATTTGTGTTTGTGTCTGTTAGTGATTTGCTGACTTAGTTATTGTTACATACAGGCGGCCCACAAGGCTACGCACGTGTTTGCCTGCCCCAAGGTAGCCAGCACGCACAACAGCCTTACTGCACAGGTTAGACAACTGTTGTTCATTGCATGTTGGTAGTACTGGTTTCTATTTCCCCAGATGTTACTGGTGTTCATACTGCACCTGTATGGGAGTGTCTTAGAAATACTTCTGGATTGTGAAAGGTTACAAGGGATGCCCAAAGTACCCAATCAGTTCCTGTAGGTAGAGCATACAATTTTACTTTAGCCCGTGTTTTACTGACAGATTGCAACTTGATGTTAAGTTCTTCGTTATAGGGTAAGTGTGTGTATGAAATTTATTTT
Organism: Coptotermes formosanus; assembly: GCA_013340265.1. Lineage (NCBI taxonomy): Eukaryota > Metazoa > Arthropoda > Insecta > Blattodea > Rhinotermitidae > Coptotermes > Coptotermes formosanus. The sequence goes on from BLKM01001521.1 coordinate 151,767, forward strand.
TTTCAATCAAATACCCATATTTTTTAAAAAATTCAAGGTCGCGTGGCACATTTCTTGATCTTGCAGTATTCATTTCTCTAAACTTGGTATGCAGCAACTCATTTGAAAAGTAAATTTTATTTGGAAGGTTGCCTCATCAGAGAAGTAGACCAAATTTAGATACGAATTATTCTTCAAAGTGCATGAGAGCATCTTCATCTTAAATTTCATCCTGACATGATGATCCCTGGGCATGATGTGTTAATGAAGCTGGATCTTGTATGCACCTAAATGCAGATGCTAAAGAATAATGTCATGAACACTGAATGTGAAAGCTGCCTTGCCCTTCCAACTGACCCCATGAGCATCTGCAATATGAAATGTGTATGCGTTAAACCACCTCCTCACATATGACTCATATCATACGTTTCAGTCTGTGACACCATAGTTCCTTTTTCTGTCCCACTGGAGAATTGACTAATGCTAAGTTGCAGCCATACCCATGAACTTGTGTGGAACACAATGTTTCACATGGGCAATCAAGTTTAAGTTCCAGTAACCAGAGCACCCACTGCATGCTTCATTGTGGAATCCACATGTTGCTGCATTTTATCATCATTTCTGCTGCTCAAGTAGTGACATTTCTTTGTTTCACATAACTAAGATTTGCTATAACTACCCACAGCTGCAAGTGGCCTTGACATGGGGGACGTTTATTTATTTATCTATTTATTTATTTATACTTGAAGCCTGGGCATTCTGTATTATGTTCTATCTGGCTAGTTGCTCAGAATAGTGGAACTGCTGGCATAAATTTGGAATTCCTTTTGTCTGTGTTCAGTATGCACTCTCTTTTATAGTTAATGTATATTTACTAGAGCAGGCTGTGTGCAGTATAACTATTTGAAGCGTTTTGCTTTTATGATCAATAAATCTGTTGACTGTAGTGCACATAAATAGCATTTCTACAGTTTATATTGTACGTCACTGTAATAAAATGTCATGCAATGTAATTTTATGTCAAGTGATATACTGTATTGGTCCAGGTACAGGCCACAGCCTCATCAGAGTTCAGTGTTTATAAAAACAAGGTGTGGAGCCAGGATAATGTAGTTGGATGTATTGACTAGGCTATGGGCTGGATGATACAGGGTTTGAATCCCAGCAGGGGCAAGGGTTTCCCTCTTCTCCAAATTGTTCAGACTGTTTCTGGGGCCCACCCAGCATGGGGTTCCTTCCCAGGCATAAAGCAGCTGCAGCGTGATTGACCAGTTACCTCCATCTAGTGCCGAGATTAAGAATGAGTAGAACTTTACTTTGTGCCTCCCGTATGGCTTTATGTCAGGCGGGCATAATGTTACATTTTACTTTTATAAAAAGCAGAATATGGTCCATGATCTTGATGTTGACAAAATTTTTCTTGGGATGCAGCCTACATTAAGTGGCAGCTTTCACTCAGGCTAATAACGTGATTCTAAATATTTTTTGTATGTCCTATAACAGGAGGGTACTAGTACAGAAATTCTAAATAGTGTCTGGATCTCCTGTAATAGGAAAGTACCAGCACATAAGTTCTAGCTAGTGGCTGGACCTCAAATATTCCAAGTACTGCATGTAACTAGCTCCTGTGCCCACATAGCCTCCTGCACAGAGAGTGGCTTTACCCTGCAAAAAGACATGACACAGGCATGTGAATCTGGTCACTCACATCTGGTACTGAAACTGAGGAACATGGAGCTTGTATTCTACACCATGTCTGCCTTCATGGTGGGCTGCTTTGCCTTCACCTTACGTGCATTCTGTAACCATATTTAATAAGAATCGTCAGGTTCATTCACTAATTATAAGTGTCTTGTGGAGGTTATTTCAAAACCATTTTAAGAAATCTCACCATGTATCTTAACCGACTGTCTGAAGAACATTTATTATATAAGAAAACACAAGTTTATTTTCATAGATCAATGCATAAGATCCCATAATTACAGCTTTACAGGTTTTATGTGTGGGCTGTCCTCTTATGAACAGTAATGTTTTTATTGATGTATATAATTACAGTATGCTCACATCAGATGTGGTATCAGATGAGAGTAAGTGACATATTAATTGTTAGTGAATTGGGCAGAACTATTAAGGGTGGTAATATAGGCCAGAGATATGGCATGCATAGTAGAGTTCAGAAATACTCACAGAATTTTAAGTTAGGAAACCTGAATTGTAGAGGCCATTCATACAGCCTAGGTATAAATGGAAGGATATATTAAGATGGATCTCAAAGAAATGTGATGGTAGTATGTGGACTATTTCACCTGGTTCAGAATATGGTCCAGTGCTGGACTTCAGGATTCTTCTGGAGGTGGCATACAGATCAGCAGGTATGTCTGATATGAAATTCATTATGTTTACAAGAGATGGAAGTGTCTACACAGCAAGTCTGAACACATTCTGCAAGTTGTTTTAGGAAAACATGTTTCTAAAGCCACACCCATAATGACGCAGGCACAGAAAAGACACCATATTGCAGACACCTGTAACATTATGTGCCTGGCACTGTAAAGGTTAATAAAGGGGTGTCCAGCCAACAGTTGAGAACCAGTAGAGTATAGATTCCTCTGTGGTCCTGTGTGGTAACTCATTATGCCTTGGCATTGCAGAGAAAGGTGCTGACAGACTAAGTGATGAGAGTTCCAAAAAAGCAGACTCGGACTCACATCCTGAAAATTGGACAGACCATGAGCATAGTGACCCACAGCAGCCTGCTGCATCTTCTCCCCCTAAGAGTTCTGAAGAAAAGAACAAGGTGAGTTAGGTTGGTACAGTAGACTGAGAGGCAGCTTTGCTTCACAGAGAGTAGAATATGCACAAACTTTGCAATAGGCAGAATGCATGCACACATGTGAATTTAGGAGTAAGCTTTGTTCTGAGGTCATACAAGATGGCCAGTGACTGCTAGCAGAGCAGTATGAAGAATCGCTGCATGGTTAGCATTAAACCAGTCAGTATGATGCAAGATTTGACATTCTTTTAGCAGTGGCTATGAAGATTATTGTCTTCTGGGATGCAATGCCATATAATCAGGTAGAAATTTATCAGCTGTCTACATCTGCTACCTCAAGGGGGGATAAAGTATGGAGAGAGTGCATTTCTCCAGAAGTTGGTCAATTTCTGTCAGACTACACGGTGTTGTGTCCCAGAAGACTATAGTCTTCATTTATCATCTTTTTGCAGTATAAATGATATCTTCTTTCTTGCACAGTTTCTACAACTTACTGTAATGTGGGTATAAAGGTTATGAGTTTCAGGCAGTTGTTTCAGTTTAGTGACAGTCTACTGTGGTTTCAAAAATGGAAGACCAAGGATCCAGCATTAAAGTTTGCAATTTAAGCTACAGATGTAGTTTTAACAGTCTTACATTTATTCCAAGCAAGAGTTGTAGTACATTGCTAAGTTGCAAGAGCATGCTGCATATGCATGTGGTATCAAGACACACACCAGTCAGTTTTGAATGAAAGATTTGACAGTCTTTTGTTTGAGGTTTTCACAGCACTGTTGCTGAAGATACAGGAGATATTTCTGTGAAATTTGATATTGGGGACTGTTATGAAAATCTGTCAAACTCCAGATTTGCTTAGAATGGGACAAAAATATTGGGCACATTACCTGAAGACCTAAGTACACTTTAGTGTTGCCAGTGACACTAAATCACCTTTGAAGCATATCTGTGCAACACTCATTACTTTTATATTGGTTACAGTGACATGTAGCTTAACCATACACATTGGTGCATTTCCATTGGAATGATGGTTACGCAAAAGCACCAAAGTGTTATTTGTACGTGGCCTATCTTGTTCTGTACGGTCTTCCGATTACCTCTGTTATCATTAGTTTCAAAGGAAATACAATTCTGTAAACTGGTGTTTGAGTTTTGATGGCAGTGGATTGTTGTCTCTGGGATTCTGTTGCTACCTTTATCATCAGATAGCCCAGTGTTGGAGTTAGCAGGTTTCTGTGAAAGGGTAGTATTCATCTGTGAGGCTACCTGGCATCTCATCTGAGTAGACTATAACCTTCAGTGTTATAAACTGCGTGCTTGACCAATTTCATGTGGCAGTAGAGTATGGAGTCATAAGGGCAGCCAGTAAGTTAAGAAAACTGTTTCATTTTAGTTACACCATCTGGCTGAGAGAAGTTATAAGACCTTTGCGTAAATGAAACGTTAATATGAAGATGGATCTTACATGTAATATTTACAGGATGGTGTAGAACGAGAACGCAGGAGTCGGTTGTTTGCCAGGGATCGGAATCCTTCAGCAGGGAAGACCAAGAAGCAAGCTGAGAAGACTTTGAGTGTGGAGCAGAAGCCCCCCACTGTAAATCCAAACCCTGCTGGAGGTGATAGTTGTTTTAATGAGGTCAGTTTATGAGTTATGTTGTTTGTTAATTTAACAACCCTGTCTCAAGTATGCCTAATATGTTCTTGACCAGATTGTACTACGTGCTTTTTTGTGCCTGTTGTAAATGAGAGACGTGAACATGGCCATGAATCTCTCACGGATATGTTGTTTGCAGTATTGCTGTTAATCAAAATCTGCTTACAGAAAAACATGGTCTTAAAATAAAATTTCTGTGGTCCCATGAATATAGAAAAAGACAATCCAACATTACCTCAAATACATGGAAATAGTTTTAACTGCTCACTGCTCAAGAAAGACCTTGTATCAAGGAGTAAAACAATCTGTTTTGTATTACCCAAGTGTTGTTTTCTAGGCGCCACGGAAGCAACTCACAGAGCAACTGTTGAAGGTGCTACCTACTGATGATGTCTCAATCCCAGATCACATCACACTGGTGAATGTGGGTGACCCTCAGGGCTCATTATTGGCAACAAGGTTACAGGAGCGACAGCAGAAGGTTATCAGTACTCTTGGTCCAGCAGACATCAGAGCAGCTGTTACGTGTCTAGTCAGCAAGATCCAGAAATTGTGAGTAGCAGCACATGTGCTATCCAAACAAGTTTAATCAGATGTTGAACCCTATTCCTGCATGGTTTCTTGCCACTTTAGCTTCAATCCAGCATACATAAAAGATATATTTAAATCTCCTGTGACAGTACAGTCAGATTTCTAGACAGCATGACCATCAAGTGAGCTTATACTCTACAGGCTGACTCACTCGCACATCTCATGCCTTCATATTGATTCAACTCCTGCTGCCATACTTGGCCTATGCAGTAAGCATTCATGCACTAAGTTGTGTTAGTTCCTCTGTCAAAATGCAAGATTTGAGACTTTCATTGAACAAAGCAGTCATGTGCAAATCATATACACATGTGTATGTACGTACCTGCATATATACATATGTTTGTTCATTCATTTGTTTGTTCGTTCATTTGTTCCACGGAGCCATAAGAGCCATAATTTTGTCACAAGACAATAGGATGTGAATAAGTCATAAACATACAAAAACATACAAAATGGTCAAGGAAATGGTTCTGTAGGGAGAGCAGGCAGAAGATTAGGTGTAAATTTCAGGCCCTTGCAGTTCAACCTACATGTACTAGTTATATGAATGTAAATAAATGACACGCAGGATCACAGTTGGACAAAAGAAAACCAAATTTTGCTATAGAAAATGCAGAGAAAATCAATGCTATGCTTAAGCATCGCAGAAATTGTGAATTTTGAAGCTTTCACAGCAGTGTAGTTGATGTCACTGTTCTTGTGGATGTCAGCCTGCATCACTGTGTAAATTAGTGTTTTTGGACATTGGGACCCTTGAAGATGAGACCACTGTGTTGTTGCAAAGCACCAAGCACCAATTACGCAGTGACATGGCACCACATCCAAAAAGGACAGAGACTTCCTCTTGGAAATCTCTCAAGTGCGTCGATTACTGACATGATCACAGTGACAGGGTGGATTTTTGTAACAGGATCTTTCGCCTTAGGGTTTACTTTTTTGGCAGGATCTGTTCTCATTTATACAGGGAAGTAGATTCACAGAATATCAGGTATTGGATTTAACACAGACAAATACGTGAGGTTTCACAGCATGATTCTAAAACTGTTGTATAGTTTGGTATGAGTAGAGAGAGAATAATTGGACTGATTTCCTTGAGGAGACAGTCCGTTCTGAAAGCTACATGGATCGGGTACTTCACTAATTTTCCAAGCTGCTGACTGATGAAGAACTGCAATTGTATTCCACAATTGTCTGTACAACAAGGACATCTGTGGATGCTCTGAGTGAAGTATATGCAGACAGAAGTATCAGTAGTGATTTGTGACCAGCACAATTCCTTGACCTGAACCCATGTGATGTTTGTGTATGGAAAACTGACTTTAAATGAGACTTTTTAGGTATACAGCTTCAAAACCAAAATAAAATACAAAGAAATAAATGTTTGTAGTTCACAGTGAAAAAATTAGTGCATGTGCATCAACTTCATAAGGAGGTACCTGCGATGCATAAGGAACAATGGACAGCATGTCCAGCATGTGCTGTAGTCTGGGCAAGTTGTACTTGTGATGTGCACAGGTTGTACGTGTGACGGTTCTGTTGGTAGGCAAAATCTTGTTAAGCCTAAGTTATGAGAGGAGAGACAACCCTTTCTGCCTGCCACCGGTTGAATGATTTGCATTGCTACTCACAAAAGTCCCACTGTGATGTGATTTTCCTTGCTGTGCAGGGTTTGGATGGATTTGGAGATTATGTCTGTTATCATATGTCCAGTAAGGTTTGTGTAATGAAATTTTGTTTATTATTCAAAAATCTTGTAATAATTTTTGCCAAATATCAATATTTCACTTGCATGGCGGGATAAGTTTTGGACATTTGCAAGCGTGAAGCTCTGTCTCATGCCGCAGGATGGAGCGTATGCAACTTCACATCCATGTCCTTTATTATACGGTGCCACATTACAGCAGAAACTGCGCCTTTAACATTTACTTTCTCACTGTTCAGGAAGCTTAAAAGGGGTATCACTTGGATGTAGTTATGAACTGAATCACTCCTGTTTCAGACTTGCTGTATCTGTAGCAATCACAGAATGTCCTATAAATATTCTCTGCATTTGCATTTTCAGGAAGTGAGCAGTGAATTACACTTTTATAGTCTTTTATGGTGTATTAACCAAATATATATTGAATTAAATAGAATTATAGGTATGGGACTTTCAAGCATGACTTGTGATTTAGGGATCCAGCTCTTTGTATTTGGCTCTAACACTTTTATTGCCAGATTTTCTTCTGTCAGGCATTTATCCCGTTGGCACTGCATTTGATTTTGTGTAGAAGGCTAATTAATAGCTATCACAATTAATGAGTGCTCTTCACTTGATAGTTTTCTGATCTTTTACAAGACACCTGTACAAAAATTATTTTCACAGATTGAGTTATGACTAGATTCGTATTTGTAGTGTTAAAAGTTTATTTAGCCTTGTGAGACATTGAAACACCATAATATTTAATTACATTCATGACATGTCACAGCATTTATTATTAACCATCTTCAGGTAAACTGACACAGTTGACACTCAGTTATCTATTTATAGTCACAGTTAGTTGCATGTGCTGTTCCTCTAACCTATTTCACTTACAAGCCATGTCACACAAACTGCAACATTAAGTAATTTACACACAAACATGATCTTTTTTTTTTAATTAGTGGTCACAGAATGAATAAATTCAGAACACTGTGCATTAAGCAAGGTGCAACAAATACTATATCCCAGGTTGGTGTTGCACCTAAAATTTCCAGTGTGGCACCCAGTACTGTCTGGAGTGCTGTTCTGAAGTCTTTTATACTGTATAATCACGTATGAAATGTTTTAAAGTCACGGCTCATAATTTGGATTCTGTCATACACCTTGAAATTTTGGCCGGTGATACCATTGTAAACTTGTATATGGGAGGTAAACATGAAGGTCACCCTATAATATTTCATGAAGACACAGGCAGGAGGTAAAGGTACGTGTAGCTCTACCCATACACAACTTCAGCACTAGAATGGTGTGGGTGGTGAACACCGTGCCACAGCCACATTACCCCTAGGAAAGAGACCTAGTACTCATTGTACAGGAGGCTCAGTGGCCACGGCGGCTAGTCTGGACAGGTCTGGCCTCCACCAGGATTCGAAGTCAGGACTGTCCAGCCCATAGCGGGTTACTGTCCCAGCTGCTTTGTATTTGGGAAGTTCCGAGTTCACATCTCAGCTGGGAGACCAGCTGTCATGACTAAGGCTTTCCTCGTTTTCTCCAGTCCTTCCAGGGAAGCTCTGAGATATTAACTGACTTGGGCAATGGCCACTTCCTTCCCAATTCATCATTCACCAACCATCCTACCCCTCTCAGAAACTTACAGCATCAAAAAATAACCCACCCAAGAAACCCAGGGAGAAGAGAAATGTGTAATGTCACAATTGGCATAACCAGTGATTAAAAATGGATCACTGTACTGGGTTGGTACAAGTACATGTCGAAGGATATTTCTTGTCACAGTGTGAAACTTCTGTGAGGCTTGTGAATATTCTGGAACCCCTGAACACAAGTAATATGTTTCATATTCATTTCTATTTCTTCCTGGCTCCAAATTTTTTTGAAATGGTATCTAAATCTGTATAAAATTTCGTTTCTTGGGCCAAGATGTGAGGCAAGTGTCAAATATGCATGGTTAAGGTTCAACTCTATCTGAATATATTTTTCTCAGCATTTCCCAACATGTTGTACAGAGTGGAATGTGTCATATTTCTGTTGGGGAATGCTGTTACCAATGCAGTACAACACCATCCCAATATGGGGTAAGTCGGGCGTTGTTTCAGCTGCAACAGCAACGCGAAGCCACCACCTCCGATCAAGGTGCTGTTAGCAGGGTCGGACAGCTTTGTGAACTCAGTGCTTCGGAGCTATGTGGAACAGCTGTCAATCAAGCCTCCCGACTGGCAGAGCTACATAAAATTCCTCATTGTCCCACTGGGTGAGTTACTGTAATGGGAACATGAATGCTTATGCCTCTGAATGTAGATATGCTTGTAGCTGTCCAGTAACTGGGTGTGCTAGTCAACGTGTGCACCCAAAATTTTGCTGGGGTGCGCGCGCCCCCCCCCCCCCCGCTGACCCTGTGGCTATATATAATGTATGTTTGATTTAAAAAATTATGTTATAAAAACCATGTTGTAAGTACAACATAACACTGTGTGCAGCTGCAAGTATACACATACAAATATAACTACATGTTCCATGACTCAATCACAGTGTCCTGTCTTCACGTTTTTTTATTTAATTAATTTATTTTTCAAAATTCTAATGTACTAGTCATCACCTGATTTCAGCGGCTGATTTTGGCTGAAGGGGAAATCACATAAAACTTTTGGTACCATAATATCTACAAAATCTGTGTTTTTTTTATTTTCAGTTGGGGGGGGGGGGGGTGCAGCCTGGTAGACCCCCAGTTGGGTGCGCCCTTGGTGCTAGTATTTCAATTCTACACACCCTAGTGGCCTTCATGTTTATTTTCTGTAAAGGCAGATCTGTACACTGCAAAGAAGACACTGGCTAGAGAAGTAGATGATTTTTTAAATTTCATTAAATGTACAAAACTGAAAAAAAATATCTGTTGTGTGTCATATACAAATTTCTTAATGCTGTGCCATTTTTTAAAATACAATGGTGCTTGATTTGAGTTTAATTTAATGTGGTTGTGTTGGACAAATATACATATTCAAACTAAATAGTACATGTAGGAACTTTTGAAGTAGACGTCAGTACCGATCTGTCTGAATAGTTTTAGAGTTATGTGAGTTTCACTCCGTAGAAAATTATTTGGATTGGGATCTGTTTGAGCCACAGGCTCCAGTAATAGGAGTTTGTGATTGACTCAAAAGTTTGAAAAATGTGTAAATATTATAAACATTCTTTTACTTTGTTTATGGGTGTTTGGGCTTTTGTTTTCACTTGAGCTGTTGGCAGCAGCCCAGTACATATTGTAATCACAGTCCCTTGAATTCACGTTATATTATACAGCAGTTGAAGGACAGTGAAAGAAGCACACACCAACTGTCTGCACAAAATCCAATTCACAGTTAGGAAAAACACAATGAATTAAACAAGGTAGGATGAATAACATTGCCGTTTGTTGGGTAGGAGGGCCTAGGCCTTGTTGTTCAGGTTCGTTATCTGGTAACATTGCATTTTACTTCAGGTTTCAATTTCTGTGGCTGCAGTATGTGAAACTGTATACAAACTCAAAAATAACTGGCCTTGTACAGAGATTCTGTATGCTGTGAGTGTGGATGAGTGAGTGTACATGCTTGTGGGGAGAGTGCATCCTTAATAACTGTCAGACATTTACAGAACTCAATATAACATCATGCCATTGACTGTACTAACTCTGTGAAGTTGTGAAACACTGTTACTGAACTTGGAATGTTAATATGTATGATGAATAAATATATCAACGCCTCACCCATTACTACATAGGGGTTGACGCTTGGCATTAAATAACCAAATAAAATCACAAGCAGTTCTACTCAGTTGATTACAGCAAGCAGTTAAGTGAAGTGATTTGATTTTGTGTCATTACTTAGGACTCATTACAGTATACTGTACAGGAAACAACTCTCTGGCTCGCTACCTCAGCAGTCTGGATGGCGTGTACGCGTCGGCTTTCTCCGCCGACACGTGGAAGGAACTCCTAGAACGGGCAGAGCTGCAGAAAACAGACTGTCAGGAGATGTTAAACAGAGTCCATCGGTATCTGCACAGTGCAAGTGCCACAATCCAGCTTCCTATAGCTGAAGCCATGATCACATACAAAGAGAAGAGGTAAGGCCACATAGGGTTACTTCATTGGCCTCTTGGTATTTAACAGTATAAGAGTGATTCCGACAGTGGTGAGTGTCAGGATCAAAGTCTTATGTGCAATGACTCTTTGTAGCTTTGTCAGTCGGTACCTCCATTTCAGAGGAATCTGCTGCCTCCATCTTCATGGCAGAAGGGTCTGTCCATACATGTGTTTATCCATCCTCTACCCCAAGGATGAGGCAGCAGTTGCCATGGAATGTTGGTAGCCATCTACCAATGTACATGACATCTCATCCCAGAATACCTTAATCATACAAGCAAAAACAGTCAGTAGCATACACAGATGGGAAATTTTTTAGATCACAGAGTTTGATGGTGCATGTGCTGTTATTTACGTTCATGACAGAGTACAGAGTAGGTTGGTGTAGTGGTGATACTCTGTGCTTGTGTTTAGGAGGTATCTGTTACAATCTGACTGTCTGTCCTCACATTTTTCTTAGTTTTTCTAAATCTCCCTCGTGATCAGCATCCTGTCTGATTTGTTTTTTATGAGTCCAAGAATGTTGCTATAATTATAGCATTCACTTTATTCATTTCAGAAGAGATTTAAATTGTATGTACAGTGCCACACACAGCTCAGTTAACAAAATAATACTCTTAAAATTACCTCAAAATGGGCACCTGATATGAGAGTTTGTAAGCAGTATTCCATCATGCTGATACTGTGTTTGTTTTCTTTGTCCCCAGTTCTGATGAAGAGTCATCTCAGATTTTTGTTCCCTTTGTTAATGTAAGTATTACAAGCTTAATGTACCATATATTAATTATTAAAATAGGAAATGTTTTGTATTATTATTCAGTTAGTAAACTGCCATTGTGTTCTTCACTTTTCAGAACACCTAAAATTTACATACAGTAACTGTGTGCCTATTGTTTTATAACTTTGTGAGTCAGTCTTATCTTGAGAGAACAAATTTAAGTATTTGAGAACAGAATGTTCAGTACATTTGATATGTACGTAATGTGTACACAGCCAGGCAGTGTAGTACCTACATGCAAGATCTGAAGTTCTCAGAGCAGTGTTGCTGAATATTCAGCTCTTATGGGATGTGAGCTGCGTTGCTCAAAAAATAGTTTCAGACATTTTGCAGTACCATAGAGCCTTCATCTTCAGTGTCCAGTAGTGTCCAGTGTCCAGCCTTCACAATGCCAGTGAATAAACCTCAGCCATCTCCTTGTGACTACTCTGTAATGGTTTGTTGTAGGATGTTCGCCTTGGATCACCTGAAACTTCAGCATCTGCGTCTGTGGATTTGGATGAGACCCAGCTGAATGTTCCCCAGTTGTCTGGCTCACCCCCCTCCCTTGTGTCTCTCCCTGATAAAAAGGACCGCATTACACCCCCTAGTTCACCAAACATTAACAGCTTATATATAGGACAGAACAGGTGAGCAATCTCTGTGCATGTAGGAATTATTTACTTTTTATCTTTGAATGTTTTGTGCTCACACTAAATTTCATTGCCACCTACAACTACACAGAATTTACCTGATGTAACCAGCAACATTCAGGGTGACTGGTACATATCCCTCACTATGTTTTTAATCCACTGAAGTTTCTAACAAAGTGTATAGTTTTTATCAAAGCCTTCTCTGTTTTTCTCTGTCAACTGTTATGTGTGTGGTTTTAGATCTGGTTTGGTATGTGACATGCATTTATTGAGACAGTTCCATTGACAGAATGTTAGGGTAACAATCATCAGCAGCTCATATGTAAGGCCTGCAGGGCTGTAGCCCTCCTAGAAATTTTAAGAAAAATTAATTTAATATCTGAACAAACTCTTTCGTTAGGAGTCATAAGGAAAACTTTTATTTGGATATTTAGTTTAATTTTTCTCGAAATTTCTAGGAGGGCTGTATCCTTGCAGCCCTTATGGATAAATTGCCCCTGCTAACAGTTACAGTGGGCAAGTGAAGTGATGAATATCTTGAAATTCTACAGGGACCAGTCACTCTCAGAGCCCATGGAGCTGCAGCTGGATTACTGGTTGGTTCCTGGCAAGGCAAGTGAGGCACCTGCAGTTGGCAAAAGTAGCAAAGGTGACACCACAAAGTCAACCTTGAAGACAACATTCCGTTCCCTGCAGATTCAGAGACTTCCCCTGGCTGGGGAGCAACCAACACAGCATTTCCTCATGAGCTATTCCACAAAGGAAAAGAAGCAGAAAAGTAAACACAATCGCTTGATCCACTTTTCTTAAGTAAAACCTTTTCATGGCTACATTTGTTAACATAAGAATTTTTTGTGCCCGTATTTATCGTTTGAGGATTTGAGGAATTGGCTTTGGCCAAATTCATAGTTGAATGTATTCGTTATCGTCATGTTCATTCTAAAAAATGTTACAAAATAAGTAAGGTCTACTAATGAGGGGGTAGGTAAATATATCGTTAGACGCTGAATTTGTTTAGGATAAGCATAAGTAAATCCATGGAACAGAATCCTTCCTGAGAAGCTCATAGTTTCCCGGTCAGTCACTAAGTTTCCACCTTCTATGGAACCGAAATGTTCATTATTACACTCATAATAGCTTACCACTGATCCCTGTCCTGAAGAAATGAGTACAGGCCACATGGTCACCAGAAAGTCCATTGACATCCAGCTTTTCCACTTGAAAATTTTGTAGACGTTTTTGTCTCTTAAATGTGCATGATACCTTTTCTGTCGTATTGTCCCTGATGTGCTCACTCTAATAATATGTTTTGAGGAGTACAAATTATGAAGCTCCGCATTATGCAGTTTTCTTCATCATCATGTTACTTCCTGTCTTTTTGATCCAAGTATTTTCCCCAGAATGTTTTTCTCATACACTCCAAATGTATGTTCTTTGGGTGTGAGCCTATGTTTGCACCCATACAAAACAAGAGATAAAACATTCCAAAATATGAGGCATAGTGTACACCTTTGACTTATTTTTCCTTATTAAAAAAACTGTGATGTTTTCTCGTATTTAAATACAGTTATGCGCCTGGGTAAGAAGAAGGAGAAGGAGAAGGAAAGTGAGCCTAAGAGTCAGGTTGTTGAAGGAGTGTCACGACTCATCTGTTCTGCCAAAACTCACAGTGTTCCTCTGAAAGGTAATACTTCTGCTTTACAGTAGTGCATGTAGGTTTCGAGATAGACTGTTGCTGTTCTATCAACAGCGCTGCAAAATACGGTGCGATCTCTGAGACGTGATACATATCGCAAGGTAAGTGCAGAACTTAATTTTGAAACTGCATGACTCTGCACGTTACTGGCTTATGTTTGACTGTGGGACATTTCAAAGTCTATTATGTTTTGCAATAAAACTCTAAGGCTGCTAGCCACAGATGGTGGTTGAAAGGCAAATAGACCAGATGTTTTAGAACTATCTCTGTTCTTGTCAACACAGAACTGAATTCTGTTCACTTATGACTAGAACAGAGTTGGTTCTAGAAACGTTGGTTTATTCGCCTTTCAGCCACCACCTGTGGCTGGTAGCCTAAGAGAGTTTTATTGGATTCAGTTGCCATGAAAGCTTCAGATTATATATCAGGTATGTTTTATGAGTAGACCTCTGAGGATCTAAAAATGGACCACGTTATTATTAAAGTAAAGGTAAGACTTTTGTCATAACAGTTAAGTTACAAATTGCTTTAACTGTCACATTTTAGAAGACACATGACTAAGACCTTCACTCTTTTGGAATGTTACGCAGCATATGTTGGTAATTGTTTACTGACATTTTTGGTCAGCTGCATGTCCTTCAAGGTGGAGTGGATAGACTGTCCCAAAATGACAGTGAAGAACTACCAATATATGCTGCATAACAGCCCAGAAGAGCAAAGGCCTCAACTACACCACAGAGGAAGCCTGTAATCTGACACCTAATTACATCACAGGCCAGTGTGTAAAAAAGTGGAACGTTGACTTCATGTAGTTGGCACCGTCAGAAGTAACACGCTGCAAAATGTGCAGTCAGTTCTTAATGCTAGACGTGCTTTCTGCAGTATGTGATTCACTCTGTTTATAATAATTTTGTAATGAACTCTTTCCCTGCCTGTGAAACCATTAGGCCAAAGAAACAGGGTCTGCTAGGTTTGCTATGATCTGATGTGACCTGATCTGATATTTATCTTTCAGCTTTTGTTTTTCTTATCTGTACAGAATTGTAGTAAATGATGTGAAAACTTTAATGACAGTGAACATCCATATTGTTGCAGTGAGCATTGATGGAACAGAGTGGTCTGGGGTTAAATTCTTCCAGTTGTCAGCACAATGGCAAACACACATCAAACACTTCCCTGTAACACTCTTCAGCTTCCCTGAAGCAAATCTGTAGCTGAAGGGCAACCCGCAGCAGCCGTCAGTGAAAGCAACCCGGACCAGCAGGATGCGTGCGTGGGTCACACTCTTTGTTTTCCCTGGGTCAGGCTCATAGATGGTTATTATACTGACGTAAGTGCTGTGAATGCGTGACTTGAGTTGGCAAGCCACGATAGGACTATATCGAAGTAAGGTTCAGAGTTTAATCTCTACAGGTGAGTGAATGAATGAATTAATTAATTAATGAATGAATGAATGAATGAATGAATGAATGAATGAATGAATGAATCTGTGTGCATGCATGTGTGAACTCTAGATAGTTCCTGATTTAGGTTTTAATTCTGAAGAAACAAATTTGTAAAAGAAAGCATTAAATGTTATAATATAACAACCAAATTGAGGGACCAGCATCCAGTCATTAGAATGAAGGTAAAAATGGACATTTTCAGTTCTGTTATGTTTGTAAGTCTCCGCAAGAAATGGAAACTAGTCATGTCATGTTTTGCTCCATGCCATGAATCATTCTCCATATACCATGTGCTGGTCTACTCAGTGACTTTCCCTCGTCAAGGATACATGAAATGTGCCCCATAGGCATAACTTTGTTATTAAGTTATGTGGGATTTGTTCAGTCTTGGTGGCCAATTAGTTACATGAGAGCTCAGTCTTGTAGTTGTAAATGGTGAAAAAATCTGGTCTTTTACACAGCATTCAAAGGGATCATAAACTTCCCATACTGATGCTGCATGAATCCCCATTTTTAGTGCATGGACAATACTCGTTTGTTGTTATTTCCACTAAAGGAAAGTTGAAATATTTAAGTATTATAAAAATACTTTCACCCTCTCCCTCCTACCTGTTCCCCAGGAGTGTGAATTTTGTTTTTGTTACTACAAAACATTTTACATTATGGACATGTAGCGCATAAAGATGTGGTAGTGGAATGATGACTGTCATAAACATATAGTATTCGTCAAGTTCCAAACATGTTTCAAACTGGTACATAAATCTCAATGTCATATCCTGCTCCACATGCTGTGTAACTCTGTTTTCATTAATTCACCATTCCATTGGCCAGACAATTAGATAATTAGAGTAGATTTGTGGACACCACATGCCCTGTTATTGCTCAGGATATGGCAGAAGGGAATTCATACTTTGATAAAGAGATTCAAGAACCACTGCCAGGCTTTATCACATAAACTGTATTCTGACTTGAAGAGTGTGACACATCATTTTGGCTTCCAGTTTCTTAATTTGAAATTATATTTTCATGTAAACTTATTACATTTGTTGATAGAAAGGGTGAAGCTTTACAGTGAGCCAAAGATATAGACAAAATAGAAATTGGACTCGATACTCAAATGAATACTGTTTATTTGCAGTATTGCTATGCTGTGATCAATAATTTTCAGTGTAGTCAGAGTCAAATACAAAAACATTCAGATTGACAGATACATGTTGACATTGGTGTGTTAATTTGTAAACATTACAGTCTGTTCATTGAATTTTCTAAAGCACGCCTCACAAGAATTTTGTAATGCAAGGGACATTCCAAAATATGAATGCCAGGATTTCGTTTCCCTTTTATATAACTATACAGGTGGTGCAAAACCCAAGTTTAATCAAATGATACACAGCTGTAGTCTGACTAATTTTGTGTTTTGAAATGTGACAAGCCATAGGCATGTCTGTAAAGGAAAGATGCTGTACTAATTGTGTATGCTGTACAAAGCTATGCTGTTGAATGTGATTGTGCCCTAGTGTGTTTGTATATTTGTCAAAGTGTTTTTCTTCCCCATTCAACTTTTGAGGTATAAAGTTCTTGTTGAAACTATCCTTTATAGCCAGCAAATGTGTAGTGTCATATAAACATCCTGTACTTACCTCCACTAAAACTGTCAGACTTAACTGTATTATTTCAGAGCAGAAACAGCAAAACCAGTTGGAATATGCTGTATTTTTGTGCTTTACTTTAAAAAAAAATACACAATTTTTGAGGTCATATTTAAGTTAGGTAGTCTTGTTCCAGTGTTATATTTTATACGTAAATATTGTATAATTTCTTTAATTTTATAAGAAGCAAATTTTGGGAGAAACTGCTTTAAATATAACAAAAAAGTTCAGTAAAAAGAAGTCAAGTTAAAAAGGAGGAAATTTACAGGTTTGTTAGGCATGTAATTGGCAGAAGCAGTAATCAGGTTGCTCAGTCTGCAGTATCCATACAAGTGCTAACCTTGAACCTTCAGTGTTCTGCATACAGTGTCCTTGTTCATTGTGTAACAAGCCTAAAGTTACAGTTGCCATTACAGTTCTGTAAGCAAATTGTAAGCTGTCTGACATAGTAATAACAGTGTTATAAAAGACAGAGCAAAACAAAAGTTGTATTTATATGTACAGTCAAGATAATGTACAACTCAAAAAAGAAAAGACAAAGAACAGACATAAGAGTGTATTCTCATTTTTAGGTACTGAGCAGTATGTCCCTTTGTATATCATTTTCCTTCATATTGGTGCTTCCCAGTTTTCTAAATAACCACCCATTGCAGCTTCTTTACTGTTGGATTTCGACAGGTAGGTTTAGAGTTCATTCACATATAACATTATACTCCTTCAGCAGCACATTGAACACGAATTTCCCAGTTTCTATATTACCAGGAAACCTAAGAACATACTCCATTAAAACTGGCAGGATTCTTTACTCTGATGTCATGTGGCATATGTGTAGATTTATTTTGATGCCAACTTACAGTTTCATGAATGCCAGTTTGTGACACATAGTGTTTGATAGTAGTACTGCTTCATTTTCATTTTCCACTCATGAGACCAAGACAAGGTGGTGAGAACATAATGGACCATAGGACAGTAGCTGCAGTGATATTTTGTGATGCTAGCTCCTTAAGGAATTCTTTGACAATAACTACATTACTTAGGAATGATCTTGTACCAGGGAACTGATTTGTCAATGATCACTGATAGAACCACATATACCATTCATATAATTCCATACTCTTTTCTTTTCCTTCTCATTTCTCACAATACTCGATATTATTTATCTCTAATTGTTTTTTATGTACATGTCTCTACCAGTATAATTGTGTGCCTGTTTTATGTTCTGTTATGTTGCATTACCATTCACATTGTGTTCTTTCCTCTTGTTTCTTTTCTTTTTCATCCCCCTTTTCTTCTTTTATTTTCTCAGTTTACTGCAGGAGTGGGAAAACTTTGCTTTGTGGGCCTGATTCAAGTGCACACTAGCTTTTCTTCAGCCCCTGGAGCCAGTGTGAAAACTTTATCTACAATGTTACTTTTCCGTTTATTTGAAAATGAAAATTTGTAAAATTAAATGGTTAACTCAGCCAACACTGTAGCACATACAACAGGAGTGCAGAAGCAGGAGGTTTTTGATATCCAAGCAACTTACTCTTCCTGAAAATGCACATTCAGCATCTTTGTGATGAATGTGTTTTCATACCCTACTGTATGTGGCAGCATCAAGATTTGTACTGTTTCGCACCCCTTGCAGTTGAACTTGAGCTTTCAGTTACCATAAGTCTAAAAATCAATGATTAACAAAGACAGACTGGAGATAGGATTATTGTGGCACCTATGTTTTGGCCTCCGTGCTGTGTACAGACCACTCTCAGTTAGGTCTTCATGAAAACTGGCTTAGTGACATACTTTACTTAAGGGTGTAAATCAATATATCCCTTTATTTCCTATATTTTTCAACCTTGTAGCCTACTCACTTGACTACAATGTTCAACAGGTTTTTTAACAGTAACAACCACAATGTGTGCACCTCCAATTACGCTTCAAAAGCTATGTGAGATCTTGATTTTATTTCGAACAGTATTTCTACTAGGAAGCCCTGGAAGATGCAAGATTACTTCCACTATTTTATGATGAGTCTGTGTTTATATTGCATTTTGTGTAGAAGGTCGTGGGGTAAGACAGTTTGTAGTATTACACAAATCCAGCATGGTCAACTGAGGGTAATGTGGAAATCATGTACTTGATTCATTCATTTTATTCTATTCCTTCCTACGACCCTGAGCTATTTACACGTTCTGCAGCATGGATCAGAGGTTCTAGCACATGGACTTCTTCACAGACAGTGAATTTGCCAGATGAATCCCATGGAGACTATTGGATACTGACTAGGTGAGTTTGAAACACATTCGTTTATTAGATGTAGTAAACAGAATGTTAGGGGAAAGAAGCAGACAGCAGAAAGAGGTATCAAATAATTGTCATTTCTCGAATCATATATGCTGTGAACTTTGTGTATATAATAACATTTTAGTTACATCCTAACTAAGGCCAGTGGTTAGGCTCTGGGGCACTTGAATATATGGTTAATAACAGCGAGGTGATGTAGCAAGTTGTTTTTTGAATGAATAGTCCCATTTCTCACTTTGTAACCATTGTCCTTGGTTGGGATATACATTGTACATTCAGTGTTTGCAGTTTATTGAACCACACTATCACTAACCTGTACTCCATAGCATGGTTGATCTCTCTATGCTACATAGTGTCAGATAATGGCATGATGATGAATAATAAATTACAAGAGACTTAAAAGGAATTGGGCATGACCTAATTTAAGGTGCTGTCAAAATGTTTGCCAGGACAGACTGAGGAGCAGGACAAAGGCCTCAGTATAGTTAGCACACTGACTGAGATTCAAAACCAGCACCACCAGAATAGTCAGAAGACGTTTGTGCTAGATGCACAGTTACAGTTTGCACACATACATCACATACTAGACATAATCTCCCATTCCATGTCGTAGAGTAAAACCTAAATGGAATGTATGTCACTGATTTTTTTGTAATTCACTGCACTAAAGCTTTGGCATTTCACGTCAAGAATTCATTACGTGAGTAGAAGGAGTGAGTATTTAAGAAGACATAGGTCTTTTAATCATGCTGTCAGGCCCAGGAAAATAAGATGCTAAGTATGTTGATGAGCTCAGCCCTTGTGGCCATCATCTAATTGGCAGTGGAATGTCAACAGGTTAACTCATGTATCAGGAATCTAGAGACAAGGTGGTTAGTGCATGTGTGATACGTATTCTGTTAAACAAAGAGTGTCTATCTGGAGTACTTCTGCAAATCATGCATAATGGAAAATATGTCACCAAAAGGTTTGTTAGAAAATCTTGCATCAACAGTGCCTTGCAAAGAAACAATATGCAGTAGTGGAAAACTTCTGACTGAGAGGTTCAATGCTGGATGTAAAGGTATGCGAACATCACATTTTAATTGAAAATAAATTGTAAAATGTTGGTGCTTGAACAGAAGCAAGCCCTGGAAAATATTTGTGCTGGCTGGCTGGCTGGCTGGCTGTTCAAAGTGGGGTGTCAAGAAACTCATTTGTCTTTGGTAACAAGACCTCTGATACTACACCTGTACAAAATTAGAGACAAACAAAAACTTTCCAGGTTTAAGTAAAGTGTGTATCAAAATTATTAGCTGTAATGTCAAAAATTGTTGAAAATGCAATAACTCAAGGCATAATGTACAGTGTTCATGAAGCTGGTGTCAGCACACACAGAACACCAAAATACACATCGTTTGTAATAAAATAGAAAGAAACCATACCATTATAATTCCATAACTAACTAACTAACTACATGGAGCAGAGGCCTTCTTGAGAAGCTAACAGTTTCTCAGCTAGTCAAGAAATTCCCCGCATTTTGTGGAACCCGAAGGTTCATTACCGCATTCACAAGAGCCCGCCACCGTCCCTATCCTGAGCCAGCTCAATCCAGTTCATGTCCTCCCATCCCACTTCCCGAATATCCATCTTAATATTATCCTCCCATCTGCGCCTGGGTCTCCCAAGTGGTCGCCTTCCCTCGGGTCTCCCCACCAAAATCCAGTATGCACCTCTCTCCTCCCCCATACATGCCACATGCCCCGCCCGTCTCAGTCTTCTCTATTTGATTACCCGAATAATATTTGGTGATGAGTACAGGTCATTAAGTTCCTCGTTATGTAGTCTTCTCCAATCCCCTGTCGCCTCGTCCCTCTTAGGCCCAAATATCCTCCTCAGCACCCTATTCTCGAACACCCTCAGTCTTTGTTCCTCCCTCAGTGTGAGAGACCAAGTTTCGCATCCATACAGAACAACAGGTAAAATTATAGTTCTGTATACCCTAATCTTTGTGTTTTTGGATAGCAACCTGGAAGACAAAAGATTCTGCACCGAATGATAGCAAGCATTCCCCGACTTCAATCTGCTCTTAATTTCTTCATGAATGGAATTTCGATTTGTTAGGGTTGCTCCCAAATATTTGAATTCTTCCACCCTTTCAAAGGATTTATTATCTATATTTATGTTGTGATTGTGTCATGCATTCTGATTTCGAGACATGACCATGTACTTAGTTTTCTCAGCATTTACTTCTAGACCAATCTCCTTACTAGCAATAATTAAATCTTCTGCATTTTTCTTTATGCTATGTACGCTTCCGCCCAATATATTAACATCATCAGCATAAACCAGAAGCTGATGTGTACCATTCAATTTCAAGCCCTCCTGGTTTGCCTGAACTCTCCTAATGGCATATTCTAAAGCAAGGTTGAAAAGCAATGGCGACAGAGCATCTCCTTGTTTCAAGCCATTCTTAATAGGGAACGTGTCAGACAGATGTTTGCCTACCCGAACTCTGTTATACGTTTCACTTAGGCACATTTTTATTAACCTTACTAGTTTCATGGGGATACCGAACTCAATGAGAATATTATAAAATACCTCCCTCCTAACTGAATCATAGGCTTTCTTGAAGTCTATAAATAGCTGATGCACTGCCTCATTGTATTCCCATTTTTTCTCAAGTATTTGATGAATGCTGAATATATGATCAGTAGTTGACCTGTTACGTCGAAATCCACACTGATGATCCCCAATAATTTCGTCTGCATATGGAGTTAACCTTGACAAAAGGATGTTGGATAGAATTTTGTACGTAGTCGACAAAAGTGATATGCCTCGATAGTTACTGCAATCTGTCTTATCACCCTTCTTATAAATAGGCACAATGACCGACTCCTTCCATTCCTCAGGCAATTCCTCCTTATTCCAAATAGAAATAATAAGTTTATGGATTTCAGACCGAATAATCCTACCCCCTGCTTTAATCAATTCTGCTGGAATCTGCTCAATACCTGGTGATTTGTGACTTCTTAGTTTTTCAATAACCATCTCAACCTCAAAGGCACTGGGCTCAGGCACTAGTGGCTCTGCTGTGTGTACTTCAATCTGCCTAACATCATTAACCCCGTGTATATTCAACAGCTGGGAGAAATGATTCCTCCACCTAGCCAAAATACTGTGGGAGTCTGCAACCAGGTCACCCTTCTGATCCTTTACTACATTTAATTCTAGGCTGGTACCCCCTCTTAAACTCATTGATACCCCTATACAAGTCTCATATATTCTTGTTCTTACTGTTTGTTTCAATTTCATTAATTTTAGCTTTCAGATATTCCTTCTTTTTGTGCCTGAAATGTCTACTAGCTTCACGTCTTACATTGTGCAGATTATCTCCATTATTTTGGTTTGGATTCTGTAACCACTGAATTTTAGCCTGCTTCCTTTTATCTAAAAATTCTGCACATTCTGCATCAAACCACGGTTTATGCTGCTTCCGTTCGTGTAGACCTAGACTCTCTTGAGCCGAGATTTTGATATTCTCTTTAATGTTTTCCCAAGCCCTATTCATGTCCTCACTAACATTTAAGTTTTCCAGAGCTGCAAACCTGTTTGAGATCTTAAGCTGATACTGTTTCCTAGCCTCTAGTTCACTTAGCTTCTTGAGATTAAATCTCTCTACATCAAACTTCTGTGCTGCTTGTTTACTTACTGCCAGTCTTTCCCTAACTTTCGCAACCACCAGATAGTGATCAGTATCACAGTCAGCTCCCCTGAAAGATCGCACATCGAGTATACTGGAATGCCGTCTCCTATCTATCAATATGTGATCGATCTGATTGTGAGTCTTCCCATCAGGAGAGGTCCAGGTGTATTTATGAATGTTTCGGTGCAGAAACATAGTGCTCTTAACAACTAGATTCTTTGATGTGGCAAAGTTTACTAATCTAACACCATTATCGTTGCTATCCTGATGTAAACTCTCATTCCCAATAGTCGGTTTGAAAATATCCTCTCTCCCCACTTTTACATTAAAATCTCCTAACAGAATTTTCATATGGTACTTAGGAAGATGATAAAAAATCCCTTCTAATTCCTCATAGAAGCTGTCCTTTGAATCATCACCCTTCTCTTCCGTTGGTGCATGCGCATTCAGAACAATGATATTACACCAGCGGCCTCTCAGCACTATGTATGACATCCTAGCACTAACAAACTCCACTCTCTTGATTGCTGATACCGTTCTCTGGTGCACAAAAAAACCTGTTCCCAATTGATGATTTTCCTGCCCTTTGCCATAGAAAAAAGTATACTCCCCGGCTCTTACAGTCCCTTCTTTGTCCCACCTAACCTCCTGTACACCCACTAAATCTAACTTATACTTAGCTAATTCCCTGACCACTGTCATAAGTGACCCTGACCTATACATGCTCCTCACATTCCATGTTCCAAAACTCATATCCTTTTTCCGTAGCTGGGGTCGTACCAAAGAATCGGTCCAGGTCCGAGGCTTTGTAGGCTGTTTCGTAACATCATAATTTTTTACGGTGAGGAGTTGTTAGCACCTCGCCCAACCCCCAAGCTGGAGGACCACCCCTTGTCGGCTGTCCGCGACTGCTTATTCAATGTATTCGCAGCTACCCTCCATACCTGGAGGCCGTTCCTCCATCCGCAACCTGAGGACGCGCCATGCCGTGGTGACAGGGACCCACTTAACATGGATTATAATTCCATATAAAAGAAATAACTTGCCAAGTGAAGGCCCAAAAATAGTTTGTGTCACAAACCATTGGAACTGATTGAAATGTTAGCACCAGAGGTTGAAAATGAGAAATATATTTATGAACCAGGTAATTGTAACTAAAGCTAATAACGGAAAATCAATAATTGTACTGTGTAATGACAAATGTAGCAATACAAAAAATAAACACAAATGAAATTAAAAAGAAGAGCTACAACTAGCAGCATTTCAATTAAATAAGGTTGCAAAAAATATTACATGAAAATTTCAGTTGCTAAAACTGAGGCAATGGGAATATGTGGGAAAAACACACAAAGAGTAAAAATAGCAAGTGAAGGAACAATAATAGACTAGGGATCTGATTTTCATTACCTCAGCAACCAAAAAGGACATAGAGCTAAGAATCCAAAGTAATAAAATAGAGCAATTAAGACATTTTGGCAAACAGATGACTACAAGAACAAAACTACACCTGCATAACAACATATCAAAGGCAGGACCTAGATATGGTTCAGAAGTTTGGATTTTAAATAAAACAATTAGAAGCAGCACATATACAGTTTGCAAGACCACTTTTAGGTTTAACCAGGCTTCACAGGCGAAGAAACACAAGCATCCCTGAAAGATTACAAGTAGCCGAACCAAAAGAAATGGACGAGGCACATGGCAAGAATGGCAGGTGACAGAGGATTATCTGAGCAGATGCTGTGATTGTGGGGAGACCAAAACAAAGATGGAAAGATCGAGAGCATCTTACGGATCTTACTGGACCGCAACTGTTCGTCATCATCATCATCAAGACTAACCACTGCACGTAAATCCAGAATTAGTGTTCAGAAAGATGTATGGAAGTTGCAAGAAATAAGGACAACAAATGTAATAACATCATAGACAAGACTCAGAAATTGAGACTGGTGAACCTGAAACCCCAGCCCAAAATGATTAGTGAAAGAACACAAACAAAACTACTCGGTAATAAGTCCATAGCGAACTGCTGTAATTGAACTATACTGATTTGACATTGTTAAAGGACAGTGAAATTCAAAAGGGATGATACAAAATTTATTGAACTGAACATTCAACATAAGGAACAACTACTGAATAACAAACGAAACAAAGGCCCAGTTCTGGGAGTTACCACAGCAGAAATGTCTCTTCAACGCTTGTTGCAAAGTACAAACTAACTAAACAAACACCATGCACTTATATTTTGGAAATGCACAAGGAAGAATAACAAGAGCATGTGAAATTGTTGTCAGTGCCAGTTGTCAGTGTCTTATATTATCTTTTATAATTTATCTTTCATTAATTCCATTGCACTCCATTCACAGGACAGAACAGGGCAAAATACTTTTTTTTTGTAAAGCACACTACACTCCTGAAACCTGAATGCATTTAAATAACTTTCACATAATTATTACCAGTTTGTGAAGCAATTTCATACCAAATAACTTTGATTTATTTTTGTTGATTTTATTTTTGTTCTTTCACTCACAGTCCTTCATAAATGTGACTTTGGTGTGTATCTTCTGTACTGTGCTACATTCTGCCACCTGAAAGTGAACTGGTAAAACATTTCTGATACATCAGTGCAACCAGTATTGACAGCAACAGTTACACAATACGTTATGACTGTTCTTTAAAAGAATTTATTTCCTGAATAAAATATACAAACTGGCAAATGTACATTATGTAATATACTTTGGTGAAAGGTTTAATGTGCCTTTAATCTCTCATACAAAATTGAATTGGCACATTTAATCTATCTGTACAAAATTATTATAACTTCCCACTGTGTTTCTTTATGTTCTCTATGTGTAATTTATTGAGTCACTAGCTTGAGTCTTTAATATTTATGGTGGTGGGAAGGAGCATAGGCTTTGTATTAAAAAACTCTGCAAATATACTGAATTTCATATACACCAAAATTATATCATTTACAGGATTCATGGCTACACAGAACAGTAAATGCAACAAAAATTACTAAAATGTTACTGCTCAGATACAACATATCAAAGGCCTGGCCTATCATACATCCAGCACTGACACAAAAAGCATACAGTTTTACGTCAACTTTCCATTGCAATAAGAGGTATGACTGTTCGATGAAGGAGGAGTAGGCCAAGCCCAATGATGCAGAATATGAGGTGTGGGAGGCAGCACTATTCAACCCCTAGGTCTGAGTTTGGGAATTCTCAATTCATGTAACATTATCCCATGCCGACTGCTCTCATTTTTTCATGAATAAAGCTGTCATAAAGTGCTGAGATCTGATATTAGCTTCCTTTGCTTGTGTTATAAGGAGAGACAGGTGTGTCCTGAAAAGATTTACCAGGTCATAGACATGGAAAACTTTTTATTCGTAGACCATGTACGAGAAGAGCGAAAGACCTGCTTAAATTAAGTAGGCATCAACTAAAAATGACAGTTGCAATCCTCATGGGACGTGCTCCTATGAGGAAGCACCTGCATGTTATGGGCCTGTTTGATGAAGATCCTACCTGCAGATTTTGCAGGATGGAGACTGAAACAGTGCAGCATATTATTTGCTGCTGGGAGGTGCTGGCTTGTCCACACTATAACTTCTTTGGGAAGCTGTTTGCTGAACCAAAAGATATAAGTACAGCTTCAGTAAGGGACCTTTGCCTCTTTATAAGAGGCACAGGATTACTGAATCTGTGCTGAATGGAGTATTTAGAGCTGCACAATAAGCCTAAGGCTGAGGTGCATCCGGGGCATAAGCTGACGGGCCCTAAAGAAGAAGAAGAAGAAGAAGAAGAAGAAGAAGAAGACAGGTGTATAGTAACATCATAAATATGAATTTAATGATGTTTGAAACAAATGACATCATTTCACTACAGACCACCCCATATTTGTAGCTCTTAATTTCAGTATTGGTAATATCAGTATAGTGACCATGGGAACTTATAGGGTGAGAGTGATCCTTGTTCTGAAGTTTGCATGGTAACAGACTTAGAGCATGAAGCTGACCATACATGTCCAGCTGATGCTGAGGTCTACAATGATTGATTTACTCCACATACATGGTGGTCAGACACAGAGGAAATTTTGCCTTTTAGTTCATTATGGGAAGTTTACATTTACCCTTTTATTAGACAGTAGGAATGTAAATGCATTTTAGATAATTTAAAAATATTCATACCATTTTCAAGTATAATATATAGGAGCGAAACGAAACAAAAGAAAAAACCAACTTCAAGCCCTTGACAAGAAAAGAATAACAATTAAAGCAAGCTGCTGAAATGAAAATTAGGCCCATTGTTTCTGAAGAAGTTGTCTGAATTTTTATATCACAATAAGAATGTTAGCAAAAATATAGCAGATCCTACATATAAACAATGCCTTATGCAGCCACCAAATAAACATCCTGAGGTTGGATCACTCAGTCAGTATAGGTTAATTTATATACATATATGTATAAACACTGGAGGTATAAGTGGACAGTAAATAGTACCAGTACAATCTAGTAGCCTGTATCATTTGTGAATGCATTTCATCAAAGTTGGAAACCCGATGTTGCAGTAGAGTGTCTAGCATCCCTTCTTCATGTACAGTAGGTCCCAGGTTCGGATACCATCCCAGAGAATAGGTATTCTAATATTCCTTTTGGTTTTCCTCTGTGCCACCAAGATAATGCCAAGATAGTTCCTCAAACTATGACACAGATGCTTCCTTCAGCATCCTTTGCCATTCATTGTTCCACAGTCATTGCTATAGCTACATATGCCTACATAATGTGAGGTATTGATAGCATCATTAAAGAAATCATAAATAAATTAAAATTGATTATACATACACGTATCAAACTAACTAAATGGAAACTCATACTTTAATCTCAAAATGTTTTCACCATTTATCACAGTCTGATAACTATTAGCAGCAGAAGTTGCAACATATCCAACAGCTCATTTAATTGTATTCATTTTTACATTTACATTTTTTAAGCACACAGTATTAAATTTAATTTTTCTGTCATAATAAAATCTGAAAACATTAACTACTAACCATAAAATAATACTGAACTACAGTGACGTCAATTTATAACCAAACCCAGATGCACAACAAGGTTAATGGCCACATTCCTTTGCATTGCATGTATAATCTATAACTTAACCACATATTAGAGTTGGTGTTGGAAATGACCTCTTCTAGCTCTCAGACTTGCTTGACACCTGTCAGCAGATTATAAAATACTGTTTGGGTTCTTTTTAGAAACTGCCGATACTGCACAGCAAGTTTAACAGCAGCTGCATGACTCACACAGTCCAGTTTAATCTGCTGTGTGCAATGCACACGTGAAGTACAGTGTAATGCCAATTTTTGTTTGTGCGTATGCAGTACACTTTAATACAGAGAATTTTCATTGGAAACCTATATAATAAAGAAACTGAATGAAAAGTGTCATAGGAAATTTAAGGTTCAGTTTACTGCTGTTTCACTTCCTTCAAAATCAAGCATGCCTGCCAGTTGAAGGACACTTCCTGCACTTACTCTAACATGCAGTCAGTTATATATTATGTACACTACATGTGGAAATGCAAGGCCATTAACACTTGCCATGCATCTGGGTTCAGTTTTCATTTATACATCCTGTACACATTTGGTAATACACTACTGCAAATACATCTAAAGAGCTCTGCATGTTGCTGCAGTGTTAACTGCAGCTATTTCAGTGCCTTTTGTAACTCGGTGTTTGCAGTGGCACAGCCCACACATTGAGGTACCCAGTGCTGCCTTGCAGTGCTTCAGAATACAACACTTTGAAAACTGCAATAGCACATATGACTGTCAAGCAGAATTACATTATAACCTTTTAAGTAACAAAAAAGAATTGTTTATCTTTGATCCATAAAGTTTATATCTTGGAGTGAACTGTGAAGTAAGCACGCACAAGCAAACACAAACACACTTGTGCACATGCATAAATGGTTATTCACAGTATTATGATAGGGTGTTCATTAGGCATAACATCATGTTAGGACTGACTATTCAGCTGCAGTTACTGTTCTTGCAGTCAGGTTAAGATGCCGTGGGCTGAGCACGTTTACTATGTCCTGCGTGCAGGGATGTGGGTGCGTGTCTATTTAGTGCCTCAGAGTTCTGAGTTGTGGCCATACATGTAACTGTTCACTTACAAATGGTATTTCATATACATGACATGTGCACACAGATATGAAATAATATTTGAAAGTCAACGACGACAAATATGACAACATTGCAAACTCTCATGTTAAAAGATCATAATTTCTTGGGCACCACCTGGTTTGTGTCCATGTGTCTGCATATATGTGTGCGTGCACATGCGCACATGTTGGTGAGAGAGGAGGGAAGGGCAAGAGAGTGCTCATGCGCACATGCACACACACAAAATCATGAAAACCAGCATGTAACTTTAACCATCGTTTTACAGAATGAACATGTTTTAAAACGACAACTGTCAAGAATTCAGCTCTTCCCTTCCTCCTGTAGAGTTAAACTATATTTAAAAAATGGGAACACAAAGACAGAAAATACATGGCAACTCAGAAACCACATGAAATGAAGGAACTACGTGTAACAGTATTTTGCTTAAGTATAAAACAAAGCATAAGGCAGACGTATGAATGTAAGACCACCATACTGACTGCTTATCATGCAACAGTAGCTGTACAAAACATGTGTGTCTTGTGACACAAACTGTAGCCTAATGACATTCCCTTCACTTGGCATTAAGTAATTCAGACTCACCACTTCATCAGTCTTGCAGTAATACAAAGGGGCCAAATTCGTGTTAAGAAACTGGAAGCCCATCAATGAGCCATATGAATTACACCTACCACCTTATTTGCCGCTTACCTTTGTATCATTGTGGCATTAAAAGTTGGAATTCTCTCTTCTCTTTTCATCACAGTTTGTTCACTTTATACCAATTGATACCAGTCTCACCATTGTTTTGTTAAATAACCATAAGGGTAAGGCTGGGATAGTTCAGTCAGTATAATGACTAGGCTATGGATTGGACAACTAAGGATTTGGGGTTTGATTCCCTGCGTGGGCAAGAAAATTTTTTTTTGTACAGCATCCAGACTAGCTATGGGACTCCCAGCATTGGGGTAAAGCAGCCAGGGCACAAAGCTGACCACTTATGT
Organism: Coptotermes formosanus; assembly: GCA_013340265.1. Classification (NCBI taxonomy): domain Eukaryota; kingdom Metazoa; phylum Arthropoda; class Insecta; order Blattodea; family Rhinotermitidae; genus Coptotermes; species Coptotermes formosanus. The sequence goes on from BLKM01001521.1 coordinate 181,935, forward strand.
CCCCACAATGCAGAGGTTAAGAATACATGGAGATGTATCTCCACTCTCCCATACACCTTCATGGCATGGCGCTCAATTACGCATAGGAACAACGTTCCGTTTCTGCCATAACAACACGTTTAAGGCACAAAATAAAATCTTGCTTGTCTTGTCTACATGTGCTTGTGGGTGTCTGATGTTTCTTTTACATTCAAAATCTGTGCTTCTGCTAAACGCTTGTGCACTTGTGCTTTGAAGGTTTGATTTGATAAACAATAACAGTAACAGGAATATACACAAAAGAATTAACAAACGATCCCATTATCATATGGTAAAGTTGCTTCTCTTAGCAAAAGAAAACTGGCTGAGAAACTTCCAGTCACACTTAACTAGTCATATTGTTTCCTAGTTTGTTCATGCAACAGTTACACACAAATTTTAAATTTTAATTACTGCAGTTTTCATTTAAACAAAGTTCAGGTTTTCTTAATTTCCCCCCCCCCCAACGTCCCCACAAAGTCATAGATCAAGTATACCAGATGGTGTTATTTATGGTGTAAGATAAATCGTAAGTTAGTAAAATTTTTATTTTAATTTTTCATGGTTCTCGAATTACTTTCACCATCTCTTTGTTCAGCATCCAGGTTGATAAATTTTAAACATGAAGACTTTGTAGGAAAGCTTAAATTCCAGGCTTGTATACAGTATTATTTATAATTCTGATTTTTTTGTATTGATCTTACCCAGAAAAACTGTCAGGATGGGAGGTGGATTGAACAGCCTCACGATTGTGTCCAATGGCAGGTTGTGGTATTGGCAGTGTTGAACTTTCAGATTCTGCTACAGCACTGTCAGTTAGTTTTGTATTTATACTGCTTTGCTGGCTGTTACTTTTATATTCAACAGTAGTATATTTCTAATCAGCACCAACATCTCAGTGTTTCCCTTGCAGTTGTGTTCTTTCTCCCCATTCTTTCAATTGAAATTTAAACTTGTGGACCGCCCTTCAGCACTTAAAACCAGTTAATGGCTTCAGTGTTCTTTCCAGTGAGTAGTGCTGCAGTAAACAATTAGTAATTGAACATGATAGTGCTGAAATCAATTCATTCATGCAAAGCTGAAGTGTATGTGCTATTTTCAGATGACAGAAGTGCATAAATCACATCCTGAAAGTTTGAGATTTTGTGTTCTGCTGCAGTGTTGCTACTCCTAAGATGCTGATTTAACAAATTAAAAGATGCAGAGAACATAAATACCATACAGTACACTTCTTCAGTCACATTTAAATAATACACTCTTATACTCAAAGTTTCATGTTGGCAATTTATATATAAGCACTTTTGTCACCCTACTGGTTATTTATATGAGTACTTCTGTTCACTTTTGGGTTGTGATTAAAATAATCAGTTACACTATTCACTTTTCTTTTTGGTTTTCTTCATAGTGCTTCACAAACATCTCCAAACATCACAACAGTAAATTTCTTCAAGTTCTGTCCTTTCACTATGTCACCACTCTCATTTCTCCTGCACGTACCACTAACATATTCTTTGTAAGCTATGCATGTTATTTAACACATTCAGCACCAACTTGAATCTGGAAGCTACCTGCGCATCATATCATAATCCACTTTCCACCCCACTGCCTACTGTGACCTGCAGTCCAAATCACAGCTTGCTCAAACTTCTGTAACCACAGTACTGAAATGAAGGATGGCAGAGATGTTCCTCTGTCAAGAATGTAGGAGAGTCTTTTGCCAGTTTAAAGTGAAATAATGACAGTAAAAGTGCTTATTACTACATGAAATGCAGTTAATATCTTAACTGTTCCATACGAATTATACCGCACATTAGGAAATCTGGCTTATTCACTGTTTTTCAAATGAATTGGAGGAGGAGAACCAATCACATACAGGAATCATATTTCAATCTTTCAGAAGAAAATACAATTTGTGTTTGCATCTGCAGATTTTAGGGCTTTCATCTGATGAGTAGACGCAAATGGGGATGGTTCATGATGCTTCAAATATGTAATTAATGCATGATTTGAGGCTTCCGCTGTGATACTGATGAGATGGGACCAATACGTCGTCCCAAATCGTAGGTAAAGGATTACCATTCTGCACTGCGTAATATCCCAGAAGAACGCAGATCTCATATAATTGATGCTTTGACCAGCCACTCATATGCTTCAAATGCCATTGCATTTGTATTTTCATGTGTTAAGCACGTTGTGTTTATCTTCAGGATGGTATACACAATGTGAATTTTGCTGCATGCATGAACATATCCCCAGTTGCGCTGATTACACATTACAGCAGTTTGCCAGGCATTTAAAAACCCATGTCCCCTGCTGATCCAGTTTAAATCCCACTGTTATGCTATCCTGTGCTCATGTTTGGATAAGCCACTATCATCAGCAGCAACAGGGTACAAGCCATTCCAAGCTTATTCCATCTTTGTGGGTGCAGGTCTCTCCAGCTTTTCCTTGGTTGACCCATCTTTCTTTTTCCAGTCAGAATGTATTCATGCATGTATTGTTCATTCTCAATAAATGTTGTGTCCACTTGCATCTGTAACTCATAATCATTTCATTCAAATTGTATACATTACTTCTCTTATTTCTTTACTTTATGGTCATATAATGTATATCCTACAATTGACCTCAGAAACTTCATCTCTGCCATCTCAATTTCTCTGTCATGCTGTTTCAGTGAAGTCCAATTCTCACACCTGTATAGTATCATTGATACCACCTTTCTTCTTCTTCCTCCTCTATGGAGCTTCGGCCCATACTTGGACCATGGCCTCCCCGTTCTTCTTCCTCCAAAGTCCTGTGTTCCATGCTGGTCTTCCATGGGACCACCTTCATCTTATATAATTTCACTAATGTTTCCTTATTACTTGTTATAAATATGCATTGAATTGTTTCATACATGCACTGAAACCTTTGCACCTTAAAATTTCATTATTATTTATGTACAGTACACAATATCCGAAGTAGTTAAATTCATTTATTTTTGTTTAATTACCTTGCTGTTGACAACTATTTTGCCCTAATATGCGCATTTCCTTTAAATGCCATACCTTCTCCTTAACAGCTGAAATTTTAAAGCCCGGGTCCTTACAAATTATATTTAATATATATAATGCCTGCTGGAGGTCATATTCTGTTTAGCAATTATTGTCTAATCACCAGCAAACAAAATACTGTTTAGAATATTCTCATTTATTCAGAAGTGATTCCATAATTTATTTTGTCACCATCTTACAGTCCTGTTCATATATATTAAAATAGGGTGGGTGATAATGGGCACCCTTATCCCACCTCCTCAATTTATTTCTACCATTTTTCCTATTTCAAATTGTTGCTTATACATCACATTTTTTGTGCCTAGATACAAGCATTGTACCACTTTTATTAAGTGTTGTGGAAAATCTCTGTCTGTCATTACTTACTGGACAAATGAAGAATACCAAATGCCATGGTGGTTCATTACAGTAATTTTGAGCATCAAACATGAGGTTGATTTATGCATGAAGATGTACAATCAAGGATAAAAACAATGATGCAGCGACAGTGATCTGAAATCAGCCATCATGACAACCAGCATGATGCAACCACCCCCTAAAAATGGCATCCCCTGTACCCAGGACAAAAGCAAGTAAGTGTGAGGGTGCTTTCATACAATTTCTCCCGTGTATTACTTATCCCTGAGCCATGTTCAGCCATACTTTGTGTAGCATGACTGTGGAAGCTTACAGTGTGCAGCAACACAGAAATGAGCAATGGGAAAAACAATGTCATCAGCAGGAATTATTTTAGTGTCCCTCCACCCATGAAGCTAGCACATATTCATAAACAAAAAGATTTAGATCATTATAGGAGGCTTTGGAGCCTAGTAAAGCAACTGAGACCTCAGTGTAACTCCTACCATAGTAACTGACAGTCAGCTGTGAACTGCATTTCCCTTTTCAGGTTAAGTGCAAGATATTTTAATTAATATTATTGAAGCTGTACAGCTGGAACTTGTAACTATGTGCAAACATCAAGAAACAGAACAAAGAGTTAGCCGAGCAAAGTGAAGGAGAAAACAGAGAGATTATAGGAAAGACTGAATGGAAAACGAGGAACTGGCAGGGAAAATGGAGAGGTGCCAAGAAGATAACAGCTGCATAGAGAACTGAGCATGAGTCTAAGCAAATGAAATGGAGATGAGATTGGTAAGTTATTATGGATTACTACTGAAGTCAAGAGATCAAATAGCAGACAGATTCAAACCGTTACAGAGTTTGCACTTTCTTTTTCAGAGTAATATGATACCATCATGTATGTCAAAGTTACTAAAAGTAAAAAAGTGTTTACAATATTGTTATCAAAAACTATTGCACATCTTGAAAAACATATTGCTACTGAAAAACTTAGCAAGGATATGGATATCTGGACTGAGGAGTTAATGACATTACTATGAAGAGAGGCAAGATTATGGTGAAATACAAAATTTTCTTAACACAATGGAACAAAGTGAATGGTGGAAATTAAGTTTGAAAAATCCAAGCTTAGGAGAGGTGCACCCAGTTAATCTAGTATGGTGTGCAGTGACTGTTACTACTGAACTCTTGAGACATATCAGGGCATGTTTTCAGATTCTGGGGAAGCAGAAAACATGCATGCCAGATGTCATGAATGCTCCTAGTATTTTGTTAATTTACAAGAAGAATGGAAGCCACACAATATGCACTGTTGGTAATGCAACTTAAGCAGCAAGGGACTAGAACACCGTCGCTCATTTATCTAATGCATGTATCAGACAGGTAGGCTGAGCGAGCAAGTTTTTTTCTTTGCTGAACATGTTAATGTAAATTAGAATTACAAACAAACAGTTAAATAATATGAACTATCTACAGAGACTCCAAATGCAAATGTCTCTGTGAAAGTTCATTTCACTACTGACCTGTATTATCTTCACTATCCAGTACTATTTGCTTCGATGTTGGAACACACCGTACGGATAATAAGTTAGCAGGCATCATTCACTTGCTAGTAGAGAACATATCCTCTAACTGAAGACAAAGTTCCAAGCATACCTTTCAAAAATCTAACCCTAATACCCATAATGGAATAATTAATTTGTAGATTATTTAACAGTGATGTGTCAACTACAAGAGTTTAACAGCACTTGTAAATAGTAAAGTTCATTGCACATATAAAACAGAATTTATTAAGTATTTATTAAGTTCTGTTGCTGAAAAATTTTAGCTGCCTTTTCAAACACATGCTTAAAACTTAAACTGGCCTATTTTATGCTGCTCCTTGAACTCCATTATGCAAGAGCAGGGGATTTTAAATCCCACAGTACTAGAGGGCTGACAGCTAGATTTCAACTCAGTGGTAATGGTATTAGTACTGCAGTGTGCTTAGGCATCTGAACCATATATGCTGTTACAGCAGTGCAAAGCACAACCAACAATCAAGGTTAATTGACAAACCTCTTCTGGTATATTTGCTTCAAAAAGTAAGGCATAACTTACAGTACTGCCAGTCCCTTTACTGGAAGTGGATTACTATTATTTTATAATGTAATGAATGTGGACATACTAGCCAGTTTTTCATCTGTGTCTAATTCTTCCATTACATTTTCACAACATAATCTTAAAATACATTAGTATATTAGCACCTCATCTTCTTCACAAGGGCAGAAAATAATATCATGGACCTGACTAGGCAAATCACTTTCTAATAAAATACAACACTTGTTTCACTTTACCAAATGATACATGTCCTTCCTGTGCATCTCACAATGTCCTTCCCGTGCATCTCACAATGTCCTTTCTGTGCATCTCTAGTATTTTTCCCCGCCAAAGTTCTCTACTGGCTAAAATACTGAGTAGAATGTGCCAGAAGGTAAAAGCAACCTGATGCCACAGACATTGCCATCTCTTTCACAAGCAGCCTGCCATGTCACATTGATCTACTCCTAGACCATGAAGCAGGATGGCTCTGCCACCCAACCCCGCAGCCACTCCACCAGGTGGCAGAACATAAACTCGACCATCAGAAGCTCTACCTGGGTCCAACTCTACTAGGTTCTCATTGCTGCGCTGCAAATCATCATATGGCCATACAGCAAGGTGGCGACTCTTGCCTTGGCGGGCCAGGAGATGGCAGGTACGTTGTGCTGTAGCTGACAGGATCACTCCTGACACCACAGCCCAATGGGCCTTGTGGCCACGCCGGCAGCATGGAGAATGGTTGGCATCTGCATCATAGCTGTAACCCTGTTAAGGGTATATTCTATACAAAAATATGTAGCAGCTGCTACCTGGCAGGAATTTCCAACTAGAATATTTGTCAAGGATAATACAACTATTAAAAAAGGTTCACGATGTGCAATGTCTTTGAGTTCTGTGGCCTGTCAGAGAAGCATGCTAATTTTAATTGTTTCTCAGTTTGCTTTTAAGTGAACTATGTAAAAATTCTTGTCTTCTCAACCATATGGAATATCTAGTGTCACATGGGAAGATGATTGTGAATGATGATTTTGGAAAGCGTAGTAATGGCCTATCAAAGCATACCCCTGGATGAACTGGGGAAAGCCATGAAGAGCCCCACTCAGGATAATTCGCTTCTGCACTGAGATTCAATCCTGGTCCTCCACAGTATGAAGCAGGAGTCCTATTTCTTAATATTTTGGTAATTTTGTATATTTTTTTTTTTTCCTGACAAATCTTCCAGCCATTATTTACAGGCACTAAGCAAGCATGCTTTCATATGGATTAATGGAAAAATTTCAAATGACAGGTTCACTGCTGGAGGAGAAGAAAACATGAAATGTTATACATTTCAACTGAAGAGAAATTGGATGATACTGGTGCTCAAATGAAAATAAGCCCCAGAAAATGTTTATGCTTGCCAGCTGTTCAAAGTGAGGTGTCAAAATGCTTGGCTTATGGGCAATAAAACTTTTAAAAATACCCCTATTCAAAATCAAATCCATGCAACAGCTCTTTCCTCTAGACTAGGAAGTGGGAAGTCAGTATTGCAGGAGGTTTAAAGAATCAGTAGTCCATGGATTTCTTGATCTGTAACTCATGTTTTTCACCGATGAGGCATGGTTTACATTAAACAAAATTGTAAACAGCCAGAATAACAAATACTGGTGTTCCAAAAGTACCAATACAGTCCAAGATTTTTCCTTTGCATGACCTTAAAGTTGAAGTATGGTATGCAGCAAGAGGGTGCAAAATCACAGGAGCCATATTTTTCAAAGGAACAGTACATAACTTGTGGATTGTGGCCTCCTACATCTCCAGATATGAATCTATGTGATTACTTGTTGTGGGATAATATTTGAAGATAAACCGCTAAACTCTCATGACAAGAGCTCCATCATGTATACAGAAATATTTTCAGAAGGTGCAAAGCCTGCTTAGAAGCTGGAGGTCAATATGCTGAGAGTCTTGTACAAAATATGACAAGTTTCACTGCAGGGGAAAAGTATACTCTAAATTCAGGGCAGATGCAGGCTTCCTATGCAGTAAAGCTCCCATAAGAGCTGGTATGGTCAGGAGCAGATTAGTGGTAAGGTAAAGGTAAAGCAATCCCATTCCAGGCCTGGACAGGGCCTAGGGCTCCAGGAGGCTCAGGCTGCCAGATTTCAAGACATTCAGCACATGAAGTTGGTAAGGTTGTCAGCCCTCTGTACTGGCCGCCTTTACCTCCCAGGAAATATTCCTGGTACTCATTTCTGTCAAAGGCTGAGTCGACCCCAGGGCCATAGTGCAGCCAGAAGGATTATAGCAATGAAAAATCCCAAGGACACCATTGGGAATCGAACCCATGACCTGTGGACTTGTAGCGCAGTGCCCCAACCAGCTGCACCACTGCATGCCCTAGGGAAAAACATAGCTACAGCCAATTTTTTTAGGTAAGCAAGCATGCCTTTATTGCAACTGTAGACTGACAGGCCTTCCACAGGACAGTATCTCTACTTACAGCACTGGATTAAATGGAAACATAGGCTTTGTATTAATCATCATGCAAATACATTTTCAAGGACACAGCCCTTCTGTAACACAATGCATGCTGTATCAGTTATAAAATTTACTTATTTATTTATTTAATGTCTATTTAATTATTCTGTCAATAGCTTAGACTGCATAACATCAAATGGTGGTATGAATCAAAAAGGCTGTGGATGGAAGTTGTCATGTCCTAACTTACAGTTATCCTAGCATGTGCCTGGATAGATTGAAAAAACCATGAAAAGGGGCAGGTCAGCCAGTCTTGGAACTGATATTTGAACCAAGGATTTCCCAAAAATGCAACAAAAGAGTCATCCACCTGACAGCAACATTTGGTGCTGTGGCTGAAAAAGAAATGTTAAATAACCCAAAAATCAATCACTGAATCCCAGCGAATGGAGTGATTCATATGGTCCAACCATACATGGAACCTTTATCTTTATTGTACCCCTTCAGAGCACATCAGTACTTCGACAATACCCTCAATATTTAAAGGATACGGTATAAGAAGAATGCTGCCCCGTGTCAGTTGCTTAATTACATAATCCTTATCTTGTCCCAGACCGCCAGGCAGAACCTCCACTTCGCGACAACTATGTCGAAACATCTCCTGTGCTAATGTAGCCATGTCATCCACTGAGAACATTTCACCATGATTTGTAAAGCCATGCGCTCGGGCTTCCTGAAACAGCTCCTCCACAGACAGAGGATGTGATGTGCATGATGAGGCCATACTGAGAGCCACCAAGCCACATCTATATAAAAATATACAAATAATTTACTGAAGCCCTGCTTATTGCATACATAAAAAGTTAGGCACATACTCAATACTTAAATCCTTACTTTGGTCCATCTTGCAAAACTGGCTCAATGTATCTGTAATAAGATACATGAGGAGGATCCGGTGTGCCTTCGTACTGCCATAGTCTGTTTCGGGTATCAAGAAGCTCCTGTTCAGGGTTTCGCCGACATGTACACGGCAAAACATTCACCACAGTACAGTTGGTATGCAAAGGGATAAGGGTACACGTTGAGGAAAACTGCGGTAAATCATTAAACAGTAAGGGTAACACAGGTGGCGGGGGTGGAGGGGGTGGTGGATAGAAGACTGCATCCCTATCAGATGACATTGACGTAAAAGTTAATAACCTGTAATAAAATGAATGAATCGGCGTCACTATAACACTGTGTCTGGTAAAGAATCTTTCAGATGTTTTATGTAGCGACACAGATATAAGCCTTACGAAATCAAGGCGAAGTGCAAGGCCCCTTCGCAAAACTGATAATTATACATCGCATGGTATAGTGACAGGTAGACGTTAACAGCGTATAGAGTCACCTTGAATAAGGTATGTATATTGCTTGATAAATGAACTATGTTTTACTTATACAGACTAATCAAAAACCGGACTACTTGCCTACTGAACAAGTACAGCTCCGACAGACGACAACAGCAGGCCCCTAGGTGATCTGTGATGCTAACTAACTACAGACGAATTTCCACATTTATTACGACAGTTATCCTCGGAAGATCGCGCAACGATCACAAGTGGATAGTGTTACCAATTCATTTGCAAACAAGCATCAATAAAATTAAAAACAGTGCCTCATTATACTGAAGTTCCGTAATTCGTGTGTCACTTATACCAAGCTGCGTCAAGATTTCACGGCACTGGAATCCTCTGTCTGTTATTATTCATCAAAACTCTACCATATGTAACTGTACAATGTTGGTCGCATTGTGAAGTTGTGGCTGTGACTAGCCGTGCATGTTAGGATTATAAACAGTTAATTGAACGGGTAAAGAACGCAGTGCAGTTGCCATTGAGGACTTAACAGTGTTATAAATAAGTAGCTGATCACAGAACGTTATAAACCAGTACCAGAAGCTCAGATTACAAAATTATAGGTGTCCTTGCATACCCTGTTGGTTGTGAGACGCATTTGTTCAAAATAATTTGTGAACTTTATTACAGTGGGTAACGAGTAATGTCTTCTGGTTGTTAGTGTGTCACAGTGTAGTTCAAATAATTTGCAGTTTTGTGAACTGAAACTTAGGAGGAATAGGTGGGACACATTGTTGAAGTGGGCTTTATTGTATCAAGCGTTTTAATAACTTCAATCATGCCGGCCGTTGTTGTGGGACGCCCGAAACGAAGTGAAGCAATGTGGGAAGCCCTCAAAAACCACATAATAAGAGAAAGACAAAAGAAGAAGCAAGGTACTCCTATGAATGGACCATAAACATGATTTGTAACTTACGTGTAAATAAAATTATTTCGACATTCACACCACAAACATTTTTGAGTGTCAGGAGTATTTCATTTTTGATGAATTTGCATTAAGCTAATCCCATTTATTTGTTAATCAGTTTGATGTATATTTTGCGTGTCGCTTATAAGTAGCAATAGAGTCGTGAATCTATTGTTGTTATTAGGACAAGGACACATTTGTTACTCCAAGCAGTGCAGATGCAACTTTAAATTTAAGTGTTTGGTGTAATGCTGTCTCTCCTTTCGGAAACTAGCCTAATAATTTTACTGCTTTTCAGAACAAGAGGCCGATGCAGAGGTAGAACGTCAACGGAAGGAGCGTGAACGTAAACAGAAGCAAGATGTGATGACTCTAGGTGAGACTAGAGATCAGATTTCACAATTGGAAGTGCGATTAGCTCAACTTAAAGATGAGAAGCACCAGCTGTTTCTGCAACTTAAGAAAGTCCTTAATGAAGATGATAATAGGAGGAGGCAGTTGGTTAAGGAATCAAAGTATGTTTGTATTATAAATATGTAAAACTTCTTAATGTAAATAATTGGGGATTTCTGCACACTAACTAGCAAAATGAAATTTCCTGAAGCAAGCAGGTGTTATATGTTACAGTGTACGATGCATTTTTACCTTCAAAAGAAAGTGATAGTACTTGAAATTCAAAATAGGTAATCTGAAGCCTGTATTTATTCTACTTTCTCTCCATAGAAAATAGGTTTCTGTGCTGTGTTTATTTCATATCATCAGACAGAAACGCAGTTTTTTTGCTGCAGAGGGGCCAGCTGATGGAAGAGTACAGACCCTAGTTTTTGCAAATATGAATGCCTGAATTTGTAAGACTGTGCACATTATTTGTGAATTAACAGTTTTCAATCATTCCTAATTATGTCTTTTGTTTCCAGTGACAACATGATGAGCATGCATGGTTATCCCACTGTTGCTTTGAGTGGCCATCCTCAGCTCTTCCTGCAACAGAATTTAGCTCTCCCTGGACGTCCACAAATTTATAAGGTTGCCCCAGCACATGGAACACAACATTCATTATTGCCCCCTGTAAGTATTATAGGGAAACGAATGATCAAAATAATAAAACATGATGGTATTACAGTATAATACACAGAATCATAAAGTATTCATTTCTGCCAGTTCTGAGTACTGTTGAAGATACAGAAGCAGTAATACTAAGTAGTATTTTTTGCGGTTTTGTCAGAATGGAAGAACGTGAAAATGGCCCCCTTTTTTGCCTACAGTGATTTAAGATGTCCTGACAGCAGGCATTTCTGACAAGATTAGATGTAATCACGCCTTTATTTTAAGGGCTGATAATGTAGGTGGCACTCATCATCAGAAGTACAGCATTTAAGTGTCTCATACAGTAATGGTATACATTTTTGTTTGTCCATTACAGATGTAGTTGAATTGTAACAAGGACACTTATTCTTACAGGCCTTTGAGTTACATTTTCATCTACTGATTTCATTGATTACAGGGAGCTTTGAAACGATCACGAAGCCCCTCTCCACCTCCAACCAACTACCATCAGGGCTATGGCTACAAACCAGGGACTATCCAAGCCTACTCTCAGCCAAGTATGTATAAGTGACATTTAACTTTGCATGATTTTATTTTATTTATTGCTAGTTTGTGTCACAGTTTATCTTATTTGGACACATGTAATAGGTGAATGCTGCGTTTTTGTTACATGTTTCTATACATAGTCAAACTCGGTTATAATGTCATGAAAGGGACAGAATATTTGTGTCATTATAAATGAGTGTTGTAATAACCAACGAGTATACTGGTATGGTTAACAGTGAGGAATTAATTGGTACCACAGAATATCTGACCCTATAGGTGAGGTGTATAAACCAGTGTCATTATAACAGGGTCCAACTGTACGTGCAATGGAACAGGGCTCACGATTGACTATGTGGGTGCTACCGTATTGACAGAACATGTAGTTTGTACCCACATAGAGTGCAATATAAATGTAACAAGAATTTATGAAGTCTATCCAAGTTTTTCATCTAACAGACATTCAAAATGTCAGAAAATTGCTGAAATATGAAACTAGAAGTCTGCTCCTAACGTCATATTGCATACAACACAGAACAGAACAGGGTTTAGAAAATAGTGCAGGTGTGGCAGTATTTTGTCCCTCAAGTGGTTGTTGCAGAGGTATGACAGTAACAAAGAATAATTCATCATTCTCAGTAGTCAATGTCATCAGCATTTTCTGAACTGGAAAGTTCAACAGTTTCTTATAGGTTCATCACTTCTTGTATTTGCAGCTGACTGCCTATTTGGAACCATGCCTTAGAGCAAAAGTCCTGCTCTGTAATCACTCCATGCCTGAAAGTCCTGCCCCCTAATCACTGCATGCATGGAAGTTCTGCCACTAATCACTTCCTGCCTAGAAGTCTTCCCAACTAATCGCTGACAACTTTTTAGATAAGGATTGTGCTGCATGTACTGCACTTGTTCTGAGACTGGTTACCAGCAGTCTAACAGGATTAGTGAATACTCTTTTCAGTGGATGCATAGCTTTTCCTCTTTTTACCCCTGCTGTTATCCCAGTAGGCCTGTGCTATCATTTGGCCTCAAACTTGTCTCCAGATGTAGAATACCCAAATTCTGTTCTGTCCCCCCCCCTCCCCCCCTCAGGAAAACTAGTTTTGGCTTTTAGATGTTCATTCCACAGATAACAGCAGTGAAGGTAGATGTCTTCCATTTTGGGTGAGGTCTTAAGCATTATTTGTATACCTGTGATAGATTTTTGTCCCTGCAATATGGGCAACATCTGATGCGTTAAAAGGAGGCTTGGTCCACTTGGGTTGGTATTCTACCTTTCAAGACATTTATTAATTACTGCACCTTATAATGTATGTGACATCTAACAATATATTTCATATTGTTCAATGTATATCCACTGTGTTTGGTGTTGTGCCTTTGTCATGGTATCACAGTCCGTGTTCCTATCAAAATAGCTTAATGGAACAGGATTTTAGATTTACCCACTTCTTGTCCAAAAGACTGTGCAAGCACTGATATGCTTTGTTGCAGAAGTTGATGATGGCAGGAGAGGTCATGAGTGTGTGCGAGCTGTCTTGTGGAACAGTAAGTATGAACATTGTTATGGTAGAAACTTCTGTTACCACATTTTATACAGGCTACTAGAGTGGCCAGCATGTAAATAGTCCCATAAAGGTCACTGCCTATGGATGCAGTGTTGCCATGTCTATGGCAGTCTCTTGACAGGCAGTGTGGAACTAAACAGGGAAGTGGCACCTCAGAGGAAGAACTGGCAATAACACAGGGCAGCGGGGAGCATGGGTGTAAGTCAGCTGCTTGACCTTGATGGGACAGTAACTCTAGTGTATTCACTGGATGTATTTGTTAGTGGCCTATTGATCTATGAATAGTCTCTAGTCAGGCCACTTGTTATGATGTCTGTAACAGTCCAGGTTTGTTCAGTAGCTTATTTGTGTGTGTGTGTGTGTGTGTGTGTGTGTGTGTGTGTGTGTGTGTGTGCGCGCGCCAGAAGTTTCCCCCAACCTTCTTGTATCTGCAGGAATTCATCATAACATTGTATACCCATTAGGAGCATGTGGAAAGGATTCAGTGAAACAGAAACTTTCAAGCTTGTGAAAAACAAAAAAATAAAGGGAGGCATGTGAAGATTGGCAATATATTTCCAGTATATGTAAGTTCACAAGTTTGCTTGTAGTTGTTATTAATGGCAGGTGCTGCATTTCATTTATTTGGTATCTACTTTTGAAACTGCAACTACTGTCACACCCCAGTTTTACATTTTTGTGGGGACCACATAAAAATTATGTAAAAATCTGGGAAACATTGTTCTTATGGGCATTTGGTAGGGACCATACAAAAAAAGTGCATAAAATCACAGAGGACACAAAATGCAGGCATGTAAAATCAGGGTTTTGCTGCATTTTTAAATATGAATATTGTTTATCCATAGAGAATACACAGTACGCAGGATCACAGCCATTCTATGCACCTCACGGACCCCAGCAGGTGCCAGCAGCCACCACAGTTAGTTACTCACCATCACCAGCACAGCAGACAGTGTACACTTATGCAGGACCACCATATGCTCAGGCTGCGCTGGGAGCAGCAGCAGCACCGCCCCGTGATGACACAGGAAAACAATCACAGCACAGTGTCTACCTGGGTCAGCCTTCTCGAGCCAGTCTTGCTGCTTTGCCACCACATGGTCAAGGTGAAATTCAGATCCTTAGGCAAACCTTGCCACTTTTAAATTAAGGTGCAGTGGTGTATATCAAATGAGATTTCATAGAACGGCAACAGTATATTCACTGAATCTTCATGTCCTGTAGCAAGGAAACAAGGAACAGAAAACATAAAGATTAGATTATAAAAAACTTTAATGTCACAATGAAGTTCCCATCAAAGGTTTGCTGTAGGGAAAATGTTATGTACTTTGAAGTTGAGAAACTCATGAAATGGGTGTCATGTATAACTGAAACAGAAAATGGCACAGTTTGCATTAGTTTAACAGGAAATGAACACTTCAAAAAAATGTTATTTGTGAACTTTCCACCATAACAAGGGACTCTAATTAGGTACCATCAGCATTGCAGCAGAGCAGTGCTGCTTGCTAATTTTTGTTTCAATTTCTCCTTGCCGCTGCATGTTTTTCCATTGATATTTACACTCTTGTCCTGCAATAAGGAGCAGAAAAGTGCTCTCTGGTCTATTAAAAAAACATCATTAGATAGCATATTGAAAGCTAGAGGTTTTAAAATCAGTGTGAGAAATTCTTTAGTAAATTAAATTGGTAAAGTTCAGCCAATAACCTGCCATGAAAGCACAGAGGTGGAGTACCATGGTGCTAGGTGGAGGTGGGTGGTTAACACCACTCCATGGCCATTTTACCTACAGGAGTGACCCAGGACCCATTGTATAGGAGGCTGGGTGGGCCCCGGGACTGGTGTGGCCGGATGCAGAAAATCTCACCCCCATGGGGATTTGATCCCTAGACCTTCCAGCCCACAGCAAGTTCGTATACTGGTAGAGCTATCCCAGCCCATGGAATTCTTTTAGTTGAGAAGGTTTAAATTAGGATTCTGCTAGTCCATTCTATATTGTGTGGTTTTGTGTGTGTTTGGCTTCATCTCTTACCGTAAGCAAAGAACTTACAGCCTGTTCAGAAGGATTTTACTGTTTCATCTGGTTTTTAGCCCCCCCACCTACAACATAACAGGTGGCTGGAGAAAAGTACGTTATGAGGAACATCTTAATTTGACACTTCAGGGTACATTCTTAGAATGATTAAACCAAGGCAGATGAAGCAGGAATTTTGTGTGTATTAATGAAATAAGAAAGCATGCATACATAATTTCTGTGGAAAGTGTAATATGACTTAGTCAGTTATTATTAATGTAGCTATTAAAGAAATAGGACTGTGC
>BLKM01001521.1:200288-231713 GCA_013340265.1 Coptotermes formosanus
GAATTCTTTTAGTTGAGAAGGTTTAAATTAGGATTCTGCTAGTCCATTCTATATTGTGTGGTTTTGTGTGTGTTTGGCTTCATCTCTTACCGTAAGCAAAGAACTTACAGCCTGTTCAGAAGGATTTTACTGTTTCATCTGGTTTTTAGCCCCCCCACCTACAACATAACAGGTGGCTGGAGAAAAGTACGTTATGAGGAACATCTTAATTTGACACTTCAGGGTACATTCTTAGAATGATTAAACCAAGGCAGATGAAGCAGGAATTTTGTGTGTATTAATGAAATAAGAAAGCATGCATACATAATTTCTGTGGAAAGTGTAATATGACTTAGTCAGTTATTATTAATGTAGCTATTAAAGAAATAGGACTGTGCACTGGATTCATCTGCCTCAGAATATGGACCAGTGGTTGGCTGTTGCGGATACAATAATGAATGTTAAGCTTCCATTAAAGACTGGAAAGCTCGTGACAGCTGAGAAACTGTTGCTTCTCAAGAAGGATTTTCTTCCATGCAGTTTGCAGGACAACAGGCCTCCATGTACTTTTAATGAACAAAGAACTTCTGGAAACGTACAGTGTGTACTTTGAGTCAGCAACAAATCATATGCCATTGATTTTTTCCCCATATATTTTTACGGTCAGAAAATTGGACATATGTTGTATATGGGGTGCTTGGTATTTTGATAAAATGTGGTATTTATTATTTTGAAAGTGTATGATGTGAGACATTAATGTGTGCCATGACATTTGAACTCAACTGATAAGCAGGAAGGAGTTGCACATCATACTTTGAGAAATAATGGCTTATATTTCACTTGTCCATAGCATATGTAACTCCACTTCATCAGTCCATGGAACATGCAGCACAAAAGACCGGATATCCATCTGCCCAGGAAGCAGCTGAGAAGTACTACTCAGTTGCTCCTATCCGGCCAGCAACTCATGTCCCACTGCATGGTGGCGCCATTCCAATACAGCAACCACCTCAGGTGCAGGTCACACATGTTTACAGCATGAGGAAGTTGTATTTTGTGAATAGTTGCCCCAGGCCCTTCGTTCCTGGATGTCTCCCCTGTTTACGTCTACTGCATGTGATTGAATGATCCTTTCTGCAGTGATTTTGTGAACATTGCCATAGTTTAAGACTACTTGGTTTCTTGACTTAATCCACCACCTCTTGTTTGAAAGTGAATGGAACATCATATATTTAACATCTTACACTTAATGTGTCACCTGCAACTAGAACATTGCCACAAACAAAGAATATCCTGGATGGTGTATGAGAAGAAATGCCTGTAGCTTTTATTCATCTGCAGTGTTGATTAAAAACCATAGGAACCTTATCCTGTACTTTTTGTCTCATTCCTACCAAATAGTATGCAATCTCGAAGCCTGCCCCTCCCCCCCCCCCTCTCTCTCTCTCTCCAGATAATGTTCTGTTTTCAAGGAGTTTTGGAAAACATCAGTAGTAGTGTATAGAGTTAGCAGGTTCTCTCAGATCTACCAAATTACGCTGTGTCACAACCCAGAACAGCATAATATGAATCAACAGTAATTTTTATTTGTATATTTATATAGACCAATGTCAAATTTTTTTGTTTAATGCAGTACATTGGTGCTGCAGAATACAGAAAAAAGGAGGAAATTGCATTAGTGGAGGACAAGTAGTATCAAGTTAGACACAGTAAACAATAATGGTGTTAATTGTTAATTTGTGGGTTGTTGCAGATTTTGAGCTCATCTCAGACACAGAGCACAGTAAATATTGCTTCCAGTGTCCGTACAACAAAACTGATTTTGGGTCAGAATGCTAAGAAAGCAGTATTAAGTACAAAGGTGTCACTTGTACCATATTTCAGGGTGGTTTGTGGCTGTAGGCTGCAAATTTCCCTCTTATTTTGTAGTATCATCATCATCTTCGCCTCCTCCACTTCTTCCTTCTTTTTCTTTTTGTCCTTCCTCCTCTCCTCCTCCTCCTTATTCTTCATCTTTTCTTCTTCTTCTGCTGTATGTTTAACTGCATTACGCTTCATGACAGTTGGTTTATGTTCTTTCTGTTCAGGGTGCCAAGACTGGTGGTATAACTTCAGGATATCCAATTCGGGCCCAACCTGTGCCTGCACCTCCCCATGCCCCCTCTCATGTCACTACAGGAAGTTACCAACCTAATGTCTCTACACCTCATGTAAGTGCCTTGTGTTACTAGTGTTATTACCACAAAATGATGGCCACATTCTTAGTTCTTTGTGGTTAACAGACTCTGAATTGCAGTGGAGCTTTTGTAATGTGTTCCATGGCTGTCAAAAGACATCTCAAAATATGCATGTTCTTATAAGTTCAAACTGAACGTAGCTTGGAGTGGCATGTCATATGTTGCAGTTACTTGGTAATTATAATTATGTTGGTATTGTTAGACGTAATATGTAGTCTATTTGATATGATCTAAGGGTTTTTTTCTCCTCCCTGTAGCATTATTTTTCCGAAAAAATATGGTGAAACTCGCTTAAGAAAAGCCCGGTTAAGAAAATTTTCCGTCTAAGAAGTCAGGATAAAAAAGCACCAAAATTCTCCCATTTCAGTGAAATTATCCTTTTAAGAAATTTCCCACTTAAAAGTAGGATTTTTTGAAATTTTCAAAATTTTCTTAACAGGGTTTCACTGTATTTAGATTTATGGATTTGGTGTGCTGTGAGTTCTAGCAATGTTAAATTTTTGTGTAGGTGATGTTAGCCTGTTGTTCCTTGTAACATAGTAGAACATAGTAAAATAAAAGGAACCTAGTCCCTTGTAACCTAGCAAAATGTAATAAAATATCATTTAAAATTTAAACAAAATGAGTGAGCTCATATTTCAATATACAAGAGTTGTAATAGACTTTGGTGTCTGCAAACATGAGATCTTTTTTAAGTTTTGGATTGCTTTTAGGCATCTATTCAGTAATCCAGATCACTGGGTTTTATAGGAAATGTTGTGCCACTGTTGAGTGATAAATTTATAATCATAATCCATGAAGAGGGGACTGAATTAGCTTACACTAGGTGACATAGGAAATTACATTTTGAGAGACATAAGATGGAGCAAACATGAGAGAAACACGTTTTGTCACTGGAAAGGGTGATCATTAGCAAGAAAGATACAAAATGCACTTTGTGTTATTACAGTAGTATAGTGACAGAGGCATTCCTGCTCTCACAGTTTCAGTGGAGAATATGTTGAGGATGGATTTTTATGTCTTCTTTTGCCATCCATCTTTTCCCCTTCCATTTGTGTCCCCTTCGTTCAGTGTCAATATGATTGTTGATAGTTTGTTTTCTTTGTTTGCTAGATGTACAAATGATACACAAATTCCTGAAATCAGTAAGGCGGGTATGCGAATCTAAATCTCACATTGGCTCCCTCCTCCACAATTCGGTTTTGGGGGGGTTGGGGACCCTTTCTTATTTGCTCAGTTTTACATTACAAAGGTCCTTGAATAGTTTTACTGAACATTGCACGTGTGTTTCATTATATCCCTCTCAGGAAAACCAAATTCATTAGAACCATCATTTACTGTACCCCAATTTAAGGTCTGTCATCATTAATTCTTAATTTCATTGGTCCTGGGTCAATTGTAATTGTGATAGATGGATTTAGTGGACTGAAATTCAGGCATAAAGTAAAGTGGTCCTGTGCATGTCATGAAGGAATATGGGGAAGTGGCAGCAGAACTCTACTTATTCTTGACAACAGCACTAGATGGAGGTGAGTGGCCAGCTTTGTGCTCCAGCCACTTTGCCTTCAGGGAAAAATTTGCACAGTACCCATAGAATAGGAGGCTGGGTGGGTCGCACAGCTGGTCTGGGTGTTTTGGAGAAGAGAGAAGTCTCTTGCCCTTCCAAGATTTGTCAGTTGGCTTGCCTGTAGCCTAGTCACTGTAATGACTGCTATCCCAGCACTGGAATCTAGGTGTAGTGTAACATTTTTCTCTCTTGTCACCATAGACTTACTAATCGTATATGAATATTAAATTCAGAAACCTGTTCTTTGGAAAGGAATTTGAGATCATTGAATTGAGATTGTATTTTAGTTACATGTGTAAGCTTAAAAACTCCCATTATTATTGAATATGGTTCATTTTGCAGTTCTGATTATTTTATTTTGGAGATATGTAGCCTAATTTTTTCATGTGACATTTGGGGCTTTCAAAGCAGTTTTGCTAAAATTCAAGTCTTTTTGGGATACTATGGTTTGTTCATTGGTAAATAGTTACCAACATTTTCTGGAATCTAAATGCCTTAGTCATCAAGGTCAAGCAGCCTTGAACAAATTGACGCCGTTTTAATATAGCAGAAGACTTAAAGCTTAGTTTTTTCATGTTTGTCATAAGCAAGTGTGACCTTAAAATTATGTTATTTTTGTGTGTTCTCTACACACTGTGCATAACATGAATGTTTAACATGGAGATTGTGTGTTTGTCTGACTGTCCAGATGTTTAATTTCTGAAATTACCCAACAGATTTTGAGTAAACTGAATACTGGAGATATATACCAAATATCAAGCATGCTTAATTAAGCGCTATGCCGTAAAGGTGTGTGGGGAAGTGGCGGTAATGCTCCATTTTTTAACCTTAAACACAGAGTGCAAGTAGTGGACAGCTTCATGCCCTGGCCACCTAACCTGTGGTACCCAGTGGACAGGCGGGTGGGTGGGCCCCAGATCAAGCCTGGATACATGTTAAAGAGAGAACTCTTTGCACCTGCTGGGAATCAAATACCATTTCTCTGGGTGTCCAGTCCATAGCCTAGTCACTGTGAATTTAACTTTGGTCTGTCCATCAACTTAATGTTACAGTAAAGGATTTTCATAGAAATAACATGTTGTATGGAAGCATTGGGGTGTGACAAAGTACAGAGCTCATGAATGTATGTACCTTATGTGGGAATCTTACTTTGGTATGGTGTACATTTAATATTGCATGTGAGGAAAAATATTTTATCACTGTATGTAGTGTTACATCTGTAGTGTAATGAGTCTTGCAGTAATGGTTTTGCTTTTGCAGTAAGTGACTATCAAAGCCAGTAACATACCAGAATTGCACAGAATTGCTTTCCACTCTCATTTTAGTTTATTTTGAGTTTGGAATAAGTATAAGGCTTTTTTGTTTCAGTGCACCATTTGCAGATATATTACAGGCATCAGTGTTAAAATGTGATTTGACCGATGAGTTTTAACGCAATAACTTACCTAAGAATCTGTCACATGTGTGCCTGTTGTGAGTGTGATATTCTTTGACTTGCAGAGTGTGTACATGACACAGGCACCAAGTGGACGGTTGCTCTACAATCAGGCAGGTCCTCCTGGACACCCTCCACCCCCAGGACACCCACTACCCCAGCAAAGTCGGTACACAGTTCCTGGCTTGCAACGGGAAGTATGAAGTCAGCTGGCGAGATGCAAAATGGTGACACATTAAATGTCTGGGGTGTGAATTGCCATTACATGTAAATGTTTCATTATATGGAGGCTTCAAAGTAAGAACAGAATGGATAACATAATCAGAAACAAGATGCTTGTTGTGAAGTTGTGTGTGACAGAATGCAACGTAAAGTTGTCCAGACCAGATTTAGATTTTTCAGGCTCTAAAAATTTTACAGTGATCCATCTAATTTGTAAAAACTTGCTATTATAAACAAGGCAGAGGTTATACAAGCCTGTTCCTGCTCTTAGATTGGTCATAATTTGTACAAAAATAGAGGACATTACACAAGGCAAAAGAGATGTAAGTAATTTGTAAGAATTTGATGTGAAGCATGTGTGGAAGGTTAAGAAACAGACAAGAAGGAAGAGAATCCAAAACAAGATCTGAAACTAGAAGCCTTACACAAAATTATTTGTCAGGATAGCCAGAAGTCTGACCCAGTCTTGAACCTGGTGTCTCCTGAACACAAATGTAGGACATTGCAACTAGACTATATCTGCCTCATACCAGCAGTAGAGATGACATTTGTATGGAGAATTGAGAACACAGCAAGAAGGGGTTAAGTCAAAACCACAGTGTGATGCAAGATCTGAGTAACAACACTCAAAGAAATATTGGTCAAACTGAGTGGCATGAACAGGGGTAAAAATGGAGGTATCAGTTCTTCTGGGATGTGATGCTGCGTCCAAGACCTTTTGACCCTTGAAGATGACACCACTACACTGTCTCCAAATGTCAGGAACCAAGTACCCACTGACACAGCGCCACATCCCAGAAGAGCTCGTACCATATAAAATTATTATTCATGTTATTTCCGATACCAGTGATGGTGGCTGATCAAACGGCACTGAACAACCTTAACAAAACACACAAATCTAGGTTAATGTGTATATGTCTGTACTGCTTAAGAATCACACAGAAAGTGAGTCCCAGCACCCTGCATATAAGTGCTTGCCTTCCCCATGTCTTTTCCCTCCAGCTATAACTATAACTACTTTAATCTGGAATGCATTTGGTAATGAAAGGCTTAAACTGCACGTCCCATGTGCATAACGATACCTAAAGCCAAATATTCAGTTACTCCCATGTCTTAGGAAATTTTGTCCCGGGGATTGAACCAAGGACAGCTAATTACAACTTTAAGTTGTGCAAGTTGAATAACTGTACAGATACTAGCACTTGAAAATAGTTGTGGGATGTACTATAACTACAAAGGGATTTTTCTTATAGTACTATTTCTGGCAGTGGATGTATGTGTGTATGACAGTGCGATTCATGCAGAGGTGGGCTCTGAAGGTCACATTCCTGATGGTGGTGCTTTAAAACGTACATGATTTTCTAAGAAGGTGCAACAAAACAGCTTACAACTTTTGATTATTAATAATAATAATGTTACAGATTTTAATTTACGTGTAGAGTTTGGCTGTTGTAATAAGAAGGATGATGATAGGCAAGGTATTATGTAGTCATATAGTGCAAAGGCTAATGGATCGGAAGGATGGACACCAATTGCAAAGATAAATGAGGCTCCGTTTTTAGAGATGAAAGATACTCAAACCAGCCTTTCTGGAATGAACTGCTGGAGAAGAGATACAGTGGAAAATTCCTTGAGGATTCAGCCTTATGGTTTGAATTGAGTCCTGACTGAGATTAGTGCTAGATTGGAGATTATATTGAACAGCTCCATCTCTTACTGAAATCAGGAATGTGACATTTTGACCTGTGACCTCACTAATGCAGTTGTCACCAATTTCTTCTCAAAGCGATGTACAAGTAATGTTCAGAATACTATTAACAAATGCGGTAACTATTTACAGAGTCAAAGGAAGGCCAGAAATAAATATGGAATAGGCCAACAACTGTATACATGATCTAAGAAATTGGCATCTTCATCATATCATATAATGTCAAAATCTCAGATGAAGAAAATCTTTGTAAGCCTCCTAACATTATTTATCTACTACATTAAAACCTGTGGAGTTGCCAAGAGCAATCTGTTTTACAAGAAGTAAGTGATGTTAACTTCACGAATATCACCGATTGCTTTCCCCCATCATTCTTGGGTGAGATTGAGGCTAAGATTGGGTAATTAAACCCTTTTCCTTGCCCAGTGTTGATGGTATTTGTAGGAAATATATTATGGGGAAAGACGTGGCAGCTTTGCTGGCCAAATTATTTAGTCTTATAACAGTTGCTGGTGGCTTCCCCAAAATTTGGAAGAGGAGTAGGAGCATCTTTATTCCAGATCCCAGCAAGAATTTATTTGGAGCAAATGGATGGCAACCAATAACTGCTGGGTCCTGGTTGGCTCATACCCATTTGGCAATCCTTCATGGGTGGTTAAGGAAACATGTTTCCCTTTCATCCAATCAGCTAGGGTTCACCGATATCCAGAAGTGTCATGTTAATTTGACACTCCTAATGGATGACATAAATCGAGCTAAGAGATGGAGGTGGTGTTGTGGTCACAGTTGACATTGCAGAAGCTTTTGATACTGTGCCACATGCTGCTTTCCTTTCCATCTCAGGGAACAGGGCACCCACCTGCTTGTTGCTGGCGTGATATCCAGTATGTATCGGGGGGTCACCAGTACCATTCCGCAAGGAATGACGGTTCCCATTAAGAGAGGTGTTAAGCAAGGAGATCCTCTGTCTCCTCTTTGGTATCACATTGCAATAGATCCAGTTGTTCGCAATATAAAACCTTTCAGTGGGCGGTTGGCCTATGGAGATTGGAGATTGAAGCCACTAGCATTTGTGAATGAGATTGTTCTTGTTGCACACTCGGCTGTAGAGGCTCAAGAAATGCAAAGTATTATTACCTTAGAGTCAGGCATTACTGAATGTGGCCTTGAGGTATCACCGTTGAAATGCGCAGTTTTTTGAGGTACTGTGCAAGAAGAAAACATGGGCTATTAGAGATTATCATATACCTTATAAAGGTGTTAAACTTCATTTGTTCAAGCTAATGATAAAATCCTGTGTCTGATTATTAATATTAATCCTTGGAAGAGGAAGCCAAAATTTGATGCTGGTGCCAGATTGTTATCTGTAGCTCAGTGATGTCATAATTTACCTGTAAAACCACATAAGAAAATTAAATTAATTAGTCAGTATTTAACACTGAAGTTTTGTATGTTCTTATCGAGGATCCCCTGTCTCCCCGTCTTAACTCCACTGATCATAGTTTATGTTACGTCTTTAAAGCTAGATTACGTCTTCCAGCCAGCTCCTCATCTGGCTTTATTTATGCCAAAATAGAGACGACAATCTGGAGTTGGCCAGACTAGCTGTCCTCGTACCTTTGGCACGCCTTAGGGCTGGTGTGGTGCTTAGTAGAGCAGGGGATACCCTTATCAGGGACATGATAAGTTCAGACTAATTTCTTAGTAAGATGAATTCAATTTTGGGCTCCATTGGCTGTTCCTGGCCTTTGACACTTAAGGAAATCAATAAACTAAAGTGGCAGTTGCAGGCTAAGGACAGTGACAAGTGGCCCCGGTGTGTCTCCCTGGATGGCCAGAGTGAGGGGAGCAGCTGAGTTTCGGGATGATCCTGTGGGGAATTTCTGTTTGAATTATGCAGGTGTTACAAAATCAGATTAACATATTGAAGCCTTAAAAATGAGATTAAGTGCAACCAGTAAATCTCAGAATAGTGGTTTAAGTGACCTTTATATTAATTTATTTTCAGTGCCATGGGTGGTACATGCCCCATCCATCTCATTGTCCAGGATTGGATCATCCTAAGAATAATGGGTGAAGAGAAAGAATTATGAAGCACTCTATTTACTTATCACTAGACTTCTGCTATTTCCTCCTTCTTCCGTCCGGATATTCTCTATGCCCAAAGCCCATGTGCTTCCGTAAATATGTCAAGTGTCATGCTTATACAAAAGGGTGGACACACTTATTTTAATTGATCCATTTTTAGGTAGACAGGGTGACCAAAAATCTATAAATGAATGGGAGGAAGGATGCCTGTTATTCTTCATGGGTCTTGTCAGTTTTTCCAGGAAAATACATGAGCACTGTGCAGATGCCTTCTGGGTGGGTAGTAGCATCTCCTCATTCACCATGAAATGTTGCGCAGATGCATCTACTGCATTCCTAGCAGGGATCATCATTTTGCACTGTAGGATGTCATAACTAGTACACCGACAATACCATTTAACCCTTCCTGCTGGGTCCCTTCTGTGTCAAAGTAAGATGTCGTAAAACTGCAACTCACTGCAACTGCATTATCGCACCTCTCTGACGGAGAAGTGTCATTTTGGTCTTTTCGTTCACCAATAGAATGTGTTTGATGAGGTCCGAAATATTAGAAGAAAAGTGCATTGTTTTTGCTTCATATTCCAGACAAGGCCTTTTAACACTGTAGCTTCATTTTTAACGTGACGGTAACAAAGTTGTTCTTTCCTCACTTCATTTTACCCCTTATTTCAGATGCCGCAAACCTCCACTTTGAAAGGCAACAGAAGGTTGGGTGGGCTGTTGTATTGTTTTCCTGTTCCCTTTGCTTTAATTCATCAGATAACAATTTTGAATGCTCCATAATCACACGATAATTGCAGCCACCTGCAATGATCCAGAAAATTAGGTTTCACACACATAGCACTAACGCTGCTGCTGCTGCTGCTGCTGCTGCTACTACTACTACTACTACTACTACTACTACTACTTTTTTCACCAGGTACGCTGGCCGTGTTAATGATAGAAACACTGCAGTCATGATCGCACCTTTGATGAAGACAGGAAGCAATGGAATAGTATTAATAGGGTTGTAACAGCCTAATTGTGAAGGATGTTGGTTTGTTCCAGAAAGCTAATAAGCGTCTCCGACTGTTACAACTCATCCCGTCCGCGTGTTTAAATTTGTATGCAACACAAGCGAAAGAAGGGACAAAAATCACGTTCATTGCAAAGTGAATAAATCACGTACAATAGTGTCATAGCGTGCGTGTGTGTGTGTGTGTGTGCAGTTGGATAAGCCTATCCATTAGCGTCAGAATCTATTTACATAACCGTGTCGAACTCCTTCCTGCATCTTCTTCTATCCGAACATAAACATTTTAAACATAAGCTTTCAAATATACAGGTTAATTTTATAGCCCCAGTGTAACGGGTCGTGTCCTTATGTATATCTTGGGCATTTTAAATATGCTTCTTCCAGGCGAATGGAAAGGAGATCGTAAAGAATGCCTACAAGCTTATTAAGCCTGGAGATTTAAGTCATCTGGGGTGGTGCGTCGTGTTGTTGGGAAGGGCATGACCCTCATGACGCGGCGTAACGTGCAAGATGACTTGAATCTACAGCAACACCTCACATCTCCCTTATTAGGCTCCTTTGCTGAAAGAACAGCCGTCCAGCACAACACATGCACTCTGTGTGGCTCCCGTGTTCGTAATTTTTATGCTCGTATTCGGCGCTGTGCGACGACAGGGAAGCTGTGGCTAGACTTCCAGCATAGACAAGTCGTTTTCCCGTCTCCAAACGTCCGTGCTGGCTCTGTGGCCCACTCGGCCGTCAATTCACTGGACACCGGGAGCTCCATTCCCTCGGGTAGAGCAGCAGGGGCGTGAGGCTGATCATTCTCCAGCTAGTGACGAGTTTAAGAATGAGTGTAGCTATAATCCCCCCCGCCATTCGCCTTCACGGCGTGCACAGGGAAAACTTTTTGGTACCCGTCCGTTTGTTGAAAGACCACCATTTCTACTAATTCGTACTTCTTATTACACGGCTCAGGTATCTGTATTTGTATATGTATTTCATTTTTTATTCGTCGGGTTTTGTGATGTTTTCCTTTGGAAAGTCTGTTGAAATGCATTGTTCATTCTTATGATTGCCATGTGGGTCACATGTTATCTATAATTCTTCGCCTACTTGCGCTGTGATACTGATGCCTGCTTTTTTCACATCTTGCTCGTTCTGCTAATTTTGTTAGTCTCATTTCCTATGCTTCCCTGTAATTGGCTTGCCAAGCATTTCAACGATATTATTATTATTATTATTATTATTATTATTATTATTATTATTGTTAGGATATATAAATATTTTTATCACCAAATTTTGGCTGCGATAAATTCACCAGTTCAAACGGAAAACTGCTCTCACTATTCATATTTGACTATCTGGAAGGAAAGTATGCAACACCCTCCAAACTGTCGACTTCGTTCAGACAGATGCTATGGTTGAGGTAAGGTTGCTCGAAACATTTCGCCCTTACATTGCCTGGAGGCGGGTCTTCACATTTGGAGCTAACCTTAAATTACACATTTGTTAGTCCTAATTCATAATTAACTTGCCCGTTGGACGTGAATAATTTTGTACAACACAAGGCCAAGGCTTTCGACATGGGGCGAGGTGTGGGCCAACCTGGGTTTGTTTCTTTGGCGAGCCTACAAGCATTTAATTGTAATAGGTACCACCATTACAACTACCACTTGATAAGTGGGGGTATCATGAATGAAAGTTGGGGAGTACAGAGGTGCTCATTATATGCTAAGTAGCACGGAGCGATGCGAGCCCCTCTAGAGATACCGGTCCTCAGCTTAATTGCGCTGTCCATCAAACCCGTGCCTTTTTTTGTGTGTGTTTTTGAATACATTCTTTTCATCACTGACAGCTAATCGTGTAACAATATTAATCTCACCTCAGACGTTGTTCGCAAGAAGACTAATGGAGACTGATAGGCCCCAGTTAGGCCTGTACTTCACACTTTTATTTCAAAACAAACGTTTCCGTTAGCATACATTCCTCCTGGTACCACGTTCACCCTCCCCAAACCCTTTAAAGACAAAGTGAAAGCACTTTTCTACCCATTGCGCCCCAATTTCCGAAGGAGCATTGCTTTTTGGAAGGTTCCCCGGCTTCGCCCATTTATCCTTCTGGTAAAAAGTAAGAACATGTAGAAGATCCATTTCGAACATTGGTGGAATGATACCGACAGGGGAAAGCCGAAGTGCTCGGGGAGAAACCTGTCTGAGCATTACTTTGTCCATCACAAATCTGACATGGACTCGCCTGGGATCGAAATTGGGTGTGCGGTTAACCAGGATTATATTTGAGGACTGAGCTCGCACCGCGCAGTGAATGCTGGGGGTCTGTTATAAAAACTTGTCATGCGGTAGTAACGTAGTAGCGTTGTTTTCAAAGCAACGTCCGTTTCCTCCCATATCTTTCGCAAAGCCCAACTGATCTTCTGATTCGAAGCCTACAGCGGCTGAGAAACTGAATAAAACAAAGAAATACACTCTACAGGAATTGTTATTGTTCTTTCGTTTAAAACATTTGAAGTTTCTTCAGTATAGAATTAAATTTGTACGTTTTGAGGCGGAATTTCTACCAGCACCTTCTTTCCCTTTCTCTCCCCTAAATGGCCCAAAAATGAATACTGTAAATAGCCCTTACAACGATCCGATGCGTCCTAAATAAGGGACAAGATATTATTTATGTCGCCTAATAAACTGTTCTCTGACATAAAATAATAGAACTTGGATGGTAACCAGTGCATGTTTTTGTTTCCCTATTCTATACGCAGTTAACAGAGTGAAGATTATTGAAAGGGGCATATTTACATCCCTTAATACATTTCACTACCAAACCACGTCACCAATTCTGATAAATTTGGTGCTGGATATCGAAACTGAAGTACTGCTCCGCGCTCATGTATCGTTCGTTCTGAACGAAATTTATGCTTACTGAACGCGCTCTGGACAGTGGGTAGCCAACCGCCATTTGTGCCTGGAAGAGAAGGGGTTGTGATTGTGCGCCATTAAGGATATAGTGACGTGGTTATTAACTGGTGTGGAGAACGTAATCTAGAAGTGAATTCGAATAGTGTTGTGTATTTTCGTATGCAACATAATCTAGCGGTTTCGCTTTCGGTTATCAGTTTACATTTTCGCGTGTGTTGGTAGAAGCCCGGTTTATATACAGACCCTTCAGGTTATGTAGATTAGATCGTATAGGCTACCGTTTGTTGCCAGTGTTGCTGCATATTAGTTTGTTATTAATACAGAGCTTTTAACATGTTGCAGTAACATATCTTGGTATTATATCGTTCAAGTGAGCGTTTAGCCCAGAAAATATCTGCAATCATTCCGCGTTATCTGTTTAACGTTACTAGCGAGGCTTGTTTCTACAAGCAAACAAGACAACCACTAGTTAAGGATTGTGCTGTGTGTGTCTGTGTAGTGCTGTGTTTTGTTCGGAAGATTCTTTATTCTGCTTTTGTGCTGTGGAGACAGTGGATTTGCTGAATTCTGTGTTGGACACTGAATACCGTGTACATTTATTGAGACAGCCCTTGAGAACAAACGTAACCTGCGGCGGACTCAGATTCGCAGCCTGCCGTGAGCAAGCTAGTGGCGTCGGTGAGTACAGCCATGTTGACGTTTTTCCTTAACTGGCTTTCCATCAGGTTACGCTGAACAGTGAGGATCATATTACGGAAATACGTAACGAATATCGCGTAGGCTACAGGTGTTACTCTTACTAGCGACAAATAGCGGTTAAATGCGTAATGGCACTTCCTGATTTTGTTGCTGCTTAGCAAGTCACGAAACACAACTTCAGTACAAGTGCGTAGTTGTCTATAAATAGCGTGAGGCTATCAACAAAGGTGCGAGCAAGAAGGTTATACGTAACTAGTTACCGAATTGTACATAGAATGCTACCGGCCGTTCCCCTTTTTGTACCGCAGGCTCGCGTAATACATAAGAAATCAAGTTTTAATACACTGAGTATGCATGTTGTACAGTTCCTTCAGTCTGAGTCATGTGTTAATTTAGTAAATATACTGGAATTTTTGCTGCATTAACTTAAGGCGGTTTAATTGCGTTTTGATTGATTATAGCCTACTACAGCGGTTTCCAATCTTTTTTCGAGTATGAGGACCCCAGACTTCAAAATATTTCTCGAACCCAGCACATGCTAATAGTTGTAACTTCAGGCTCCGCAGAGACAGTACATAACGGCAAACAAAACCATCATAAACTCTGTAGTCTTTGTAAGTGAATCCACACTTTATTCAGTACCGTAGTAACAACGGATGAAATCAAGTGCTGGTTCCAAAGCTGTGTGAATTCGTTGATCCTTTGCAATAAATCTGCATGCCCCCCTCGCACTCCTCTCGTGGAGGTCCGTGGTCAACACGTTGGAAATTATCGGTCTGGAAACCAACATGGATTAAAATATTTTCAGAATAATATTCTATGCCGTCACACCATTATGCTGGTAGGAATAGGAGACGGCAGCCATGAACTACGATTGCGTGTGAGGAGGCATTATAGTGAGTTTAAACAAGTTAGTGAATTTTATATTGCTAAAACCGTGCATTTTTATCATAAAATGACACGTACCAACAAATGCACCATTCAAATTTATTAACCTTTATAAATAATCCCCTATTTATAAAGGTTACTAATAAATTTTAATGGTGCGTTAATTGGTACGTGTCAGTTTCAGTTAGTGAATTGTCTGAAGCTTGTTCCATCGTACGAGGAAGCGTGTGCTAAGACGCTGTACAAGACTACCTACAAACAACTGCAGCTAAACGTCTTGTATACATGGCGACCGAAACATCACACAGAACAGCCCGTAATGTCGTTAGAAACCAGCTTGACGTTTGCCTTAATTTATACAGCTCCCGTGAAAACTTACAAGCCCCGTGATTTATAAGTTCCGCGTTTATAATTGTCTTTTTTGAATATTAATTTTTCATTTTGTGCGTTAAATATTACAAAATTAGGAAACAAACACGGAAGCAACAAATGTACCATTGTTATGGCCTTGTCCTGTTTCATGTTTTAGGCTGTTTTCAGCAGAGAACCTACTGTCTTTTTCTACTGCATTGTATGCGCTAATACCTATTAAAAAGTATCAATTAGAATGCAGAATCTAAATAACTAATTCTTATAATATGGTTGTTTATATTGTAGATTAAATAATTCCGTACTTTCATAGTACTGCTGTTACCTCCGCGCTGTTCCCAATATAATATTACCAACGTTTCATTGACAATTTCCCCAACGTTGCGTATGCTATAATTACTTTAATTAATCACGCATTTATATTTCAGCATTTTAACCACCCTTCGATAATGGCATACAGGCTACAATATCAAGGCCTGTTCGTATAATTAATGCCTATTGAAGAGTATAGAATTACAAAGAAGTATTTGTTTACTGTCAACACATGTTTATTTACATTGATGTTGAACTTGTTGTGTTCATTTTACATTGATGTTGAATTTGTTGTGTTCATAAGGCAACATGTTTCAGCCAATCATGGTCATCTTCAGCCCATCCTGTATCACAAAATTACGTGTCGTATGGAAGTTGTTAGTTTCTTAAGGTGGAAACTAAGTAGTTTTTGCTAAACCTTCGTACCGTAGCGCATTCGCCTGCTTAATTTGGCCCCTCACAATATCAATCCAGTGTTAATTGAAACGCATAAATAAATTCATCAAACTAGATACAAGTAAGCCTATTTTTTGTCGGTGTTCTACATATGTGTCTGGGATAGTGGGTTTGAATGCCACATGAGGCATTGGTATATATCTGCCATTTTTCTATGTGTGTTTTTTCTGGAGGGCGAGGGGAGTGCAGACCTTGCGATGGGGCGATTCCTCGTCCATAGAATTCGGTAAAGTACAGGCTGCCTCCTAGATGCTGTATACCAAGATCCAGTGCACTTATACAACTCTACTACATAGAGTTGTCTACATTTTAACTATTTGACTCTTTTGCATGATGTCTACTGCGTACAGCAGTTGCTAATTTAGTTTTATGCAGTATTGCTTTGGTTGGTTCCCTGATGATGATCCTTTGTGGATCGAAACGTGTAGGAATATTTTATGTGATATTATAACGTAAATATCTAAAAAACAATATTGTGAATTTTGTTGGTCTGAGTGTTGCGAATTACTGTAGGTATGTTGTCTGGTATGTAAGTCTGTTTATTTTCAACCGGTGACATGTTGAAGTCGAAAAAAAGCTACCGCCGCCTGCATGACCAGACGTCCTGCAGCCATCAAAGTATGACAGTGAGTTTAATTCTGTTACCTAAATATACAGCCTATATGTACGAGTATTTTTTTTTTTCTGCAGAGAGCGCAGCAAGGAAACAGTAAAGCTTTTCTTGATCTCCGTGAAGTGCCAGACCAGAATGGTCGAAGTAATGCCACACTGTACGTGTGGAGTTCAAAGGTTGTATTTCATGGAAGATTCACCGTATGGTATAAGGTTAATTTTGTAAAAATCAACTTCAATAATGTGTCGATGGTAGCAAACCCAAGATGCTACGGACACGCACGCACGCTTACACACACACACACACACAGACGATGACGATTTTTCAATCTGCAGCTCGTTCTGTATTCATCACCCGAAGCCAGGAATTCTTAGTAGAAGTAGATAAATACTGTACCGGTTTCTTAGTAAGCGCGTAAGTTCCGTGTACTAGCAACCAGATCATATGCGCAGTTCTTGGAGAAACGACGAAGGTTGTTTCTTAGGGACAGAGAGCACAAAGCGAGCTGCCATGAATCATGTGTCCTGTCCCGTGCTCCATTGGAAGTATCGACAGGTGTAAGCGGGCGGAGGGCATCTGGTTCAATTTCCGGGCTGCGTCTTCAGTTTTATTTTCTTTCGTTCGTTGGCGTATTGTAGTGGTGCGTGGGGGGAGCGATTGGTTCTGGGTACAGAGCACCTGGTTGTAAAGGAGCGAAGCTAAGGTGTACAGTTAACTGAACAAGTACTGACGGGTTTGTAGGCACATGAAGTGGTGACGTAGGGACTTCTCTTGTATTTTCAGAGTCTTAGGACAGCATTTTAAGAAGCCTTATCTTAAGGATATAAACTGCTGTTCTTGCATTAATGCGATATAGTGTAGGAATGTAATCTATTTATGCATCCTTGGATGTGCTTACGTGCATGGGTATTCTGTGGTCTTATTCTGTTCATATATCTTACCTGGTAGCTACAGTCAACACAAGGAACAAGGAGTCTTAGCTAATAGTTCGTTATATGCGGAGGCTTACCCCCTAATATTTAGATAATAAATTAGAATTGCCAAACTATTCTGCGGACAGATTAAACAATGTCGCAGGAAGCTGCCAGGATTCCGTTTTTCCTCGGACTGACCGAGTTACAGTATGGATGTAAATACATACTCTTCTGCATGGTAGAATAATGCCTATTACTGTGGACGACCGGGTTCTATCCCAGGCCAGTTCATGTGGAGCTTTTGGCGGACAGAGTAGCTCTGGAAGGGGTTTCTTTGCGAATACTTCAGTTTTTCCCCCGTCAGTATCATTCCACCACTTCACCACTACACATACTCATCTACCACTGACACGATATAATCTTAGTAATTGACTGCTTCGTTAAATAAAACACTTCTTTCTGTCTTACATTAACTCATTTTCGATATTACATGATTTCTGGTCTGCTCTCGCTCTATGATCAGTTGTTTCTGCGGCCCCTTCAACTGACCAACCGTCCAGACAGGGCCTGGGGCCCACCCAGCCAACTGTACAATGGGTACCGGCTCTTTCCCGGGGTAAAACGGCTGGAGCGTGGCGTTAATCACGTATCCCATATAGCTCCGAAGTTAAAGAAAGAGTAGAGCTGTACCTCTGCTCCTCCACTGGGCCTTCATGGCCTGTTCTAGCGTGGGCTTCACCTTCACCTTCAACTGATACGGGGATTATGATGTTGAAAAAACACGTGGTTTGTAGGAACTTCTTTTGTTGAAGACTTTCTTCAAGTCGTGAGACGAATTTGCTACACATATTCCGTAAATTGACTGACTGCTTTTGTGCGAGCGCTGCGCGTCTCTGCTGCACGGCTGCAGCCCTTCACCTTCGGATGTGCTTTTAGCGCGGAGAATATGGTACTCTTCGATGGATGTTCGGTTATTCGCCAAAGGACGTCCAGCGACCATGCTTGCATTCATTAAGCTGCTACAAATTAGGGCAATCACATTTTCCTCGCTCTGTACTCAAAATTGTAAATTAATAACAACCTTCTTTTTAGGGATTATTTTATATCTAAAAAATTGTGTGACCACAGAACATGTTTCTTGCTTTCAAACGCAGCGAGAGAAAATTATTGCACGAGAATCCCTGTATTCTAGCCGCACATCCGTTTACTCACCGGCTACATGTGTCCTGATTCTCCGTAACAGACAAAAAGTAACAGCCTTTTCCCTTTTTTCTGTAAGAAGCTTTTGCATCCTCAATTAAAACAGTTTTGCTCATTTACAATGAGCCTCACCCCGCCCCCACCCCCCACACCAGTTGAGAAATACTGTTAGTGAAGAATAGCAAGTCCTGTGTACATAGTAAATAAATATAGCGGGGTATCCAAGGCGAAGTTCTCCCAGGACAGTCGCAGCAACATAGCTAGTGCCCACTACTGACCACTTACCGTAATACTGTATAAGATTACGTGCCGTTGAATGAAATAAGTAAATTATCAAATCTGACTTTAAATAAGAAGAAAGAGCGAAACGGAAATATGGGTAAATTAATTTAGAAGTCCATGGATTGCTATCGCAGCCGTCTTTGAACGTGGCAGTAGGCTGGGCCTTGTTTTTACGGACGTCATCATTATCCTGGCCCATTATTTGTACGCGGATGTGGCACGAAAGAGGCAGTGAATGATGTGTTCTGTGGTAGAAACAGAACCTTGTATGTGGCTTCGACTGAAGAAGTAACGTGTAATTTGACGGAATAAAAATATATTGCTCGATCTGTCCCTTCACTTCGGTGAATACAGGACGTTCATTGATTGTGCAGAATAGTGAGATACGTGAGAAACTTCATGATCATTGCCATGACCTGTGCACAGTTAGGCCTAGTTTGCTTGTCATAAATTCGCCAACTGCAATGGATAGCGCCATCTTAATGTGTTATAGAGAATGTCTTCGTTTCAGTGGTTTGGACTCAGATGTCGGTACGTACTTTGGTATTCTAGAATATCTTTTTAAATTTAAGCTTTTGTGCCCTCAGTTTTTCAATATTTGTTGACTGATAAACAATATCTAATAAAGAACTTATACAGTGTGTCTGTTTATGCTGTATCTGTACACCAAACGTCACATGCCCAGCTTCAATGATTCACTATTTACTGCAATTAAACCGAGAGCTAAATATCTTATAGTTCATGCAATCGAATTTTTTATTTCGCATTCTACAGATGAACTGCCTTTATAATAGATGTGTATTTTTGGAAGGTATCTCACCGTATGTCATTTCAGGACCCTAGAATAAATAGTTGTAGCGTCGCTGCCACCTCCAAAGTTTACGCTGTGATATGATTACTGTAGGTAGGAAATTAAAAAGTGCGACATATCAATTGTGTCTAAATGCGCAACAAGCGTAGTGGATTTCATGAAAGTCTACACGTTGATTCAAACCAGTTAAATTAGAAGTTCCGAATAACAAACTTTGAGCCTTAATCTTAGTGAAGTGTGCGGCAGGCGAAGAGCTGGACGTGTTTGTATGTGCGCATTTTGGGACTGGTTTTCTGTTTAGACATTGTTTGTTACAACAGATGTTAGAATTGCACTTCAGTAACTTCTCTTTTGTGGTTTATTAAACCTGATTAATTATATGCTCCGAATAAAAGCTGAGATGGGGACATACACTTGCACAGACAGCTTGGTGACTTCGTACGTCTATTTTTGTCTTAAGAAGGGAAGGCTAAGGATGCAAACATGGTTATTATCTAGAATAATAATTTTAATTTTAAGTTTAAATATTTATAAAGAACATTTTCAAGTTGATTTTTGACTGGACGTTCCAGGCAAAGGGTTTTGAGTTAATAAATCTGAATATTATGAAGTAAGAGGGGAGGTGCGGTATGTTTACATGGAAGTCAGAAAATCTCATTTTACTGTTTATGTGATGTGGGATGCAGCATGTTATTAATTGGGACGAATTTTTCCCGTAAAAGTCTTATGGATATTTCAGAGTAGAAAGTAGAATTTGCGTTTACCGTGACAAGGTAAACAAACGTTCGTATGCAGAAGCCATGCTGTTGGGATGAAGCGCGGGGAAAATCAGTGTTTATAACACCCGTTAAGTGTCACAAATAAGCATTAAGTTTTAAGATATTTTGCATATGATACTTATATGTTTGTGATTGCCAGTGCAACTGCCGAATGGAATGGATAGAATTGACTCAGAACTGAGTTCACTGGAGTGCTTTGGTGCTAACGTTGCTGATTCTTCGAATGCTACAAAGGAATTAGTTTTATACATTCAGCCGTTTCTTCAAGCCTAAGCTGGGCCACAACTTTATAGTAGGATATGTCAATAGACTCATTAACAAACACCGAGTGTAAAGACTCGCCCTGTAGAAGCGACCCACAAAAAGACACGACAAAGCAAAGGTAAAAAGTAAGCAATCGAAACGAAAGCTATATCCATCACGTTTCGGCTATTTCACGCAACAGCAGTAGTTTTCCAAATTAATTCCCTAGAGGGTGTGGCAGTCGGTTTGTGTGACTTTGTGTTACTGGTCACCCTATCCTTATCATTAGATACATGCGCACCTTTATGAACTAAGTCCCTTATTATACGCAGACGTGTTGCTTGGACTGTGCTGTTCACCAGGCCAGAACGTGCAATCATGTACACCAGCAACGCATGCGCAGTCAGGTTTCGCAGCTTCTGTCACGAATCTGTGTAGGTCACCACTGCTTTTTGTATACATCGTTTCTTAGTTTGTTTTACGTCACTTTCCAGCTGCATATATAAAGCACCAAATGAGAGTATTGTAATGCGTGCTGAATTGGAGGGGACGGGGGGGTGGGTTCAGCGGTGCCTGTTTTAATGTGTTGTAGACGTACGGCTCAAAACCCCAGTGAGAACTACCAAGGCTTGGGGCCCAGAATCGAACCTTAACCCTTTAAAGACGAAGTATATCTGTTTTATATATGAGGAGCTAGTTCGTACCGCGCAGTAAACACTTCGTATCGGTTACAAAAACCAATCTGTTAATGCTGTATAGGAAAGTAATCGCTGTTTGTTCTGAGATCCGTACAAAAAACATAAACGCAATGTGGGCACCACGCAGAATTTTATAATGTTAAACCTGGCGGTACGTAAAGTTACCGCTAGGCTTTAAAAGGTTAAATTCGATGCTGTGGCGAGCGAGCTGGGACACCGGGCAATCGCGTTCCCATTCCTGGCAAGCCCAACAGATCTTAGTCTTCTCGAAAGCGGCCATGACGGCTTTGGGTCCCATCCAGCATCCCGTTCGATAGGTATCGGGGGCTCTTTCGCCGGAGGAGAAGCAGCAAAGGTATATAATTGACCACTCACCTGCGTCTGTTACTGAGGTTAAGAACGCCTGGAGCCGTACCTCAAATCCGTTATACGCCTTCATGGCGTACACAAGGAGTCTTTGACATCTTGATTCTTGGAAGATGGGACCGATAGGTTGTTCTGAAACGTCGGAACAGAATTACCACTCTACGCTGCGTAATATCCCAGAAGAGCGCAGATCTCATCTTTAGGGTTCCCTCAACCTGAAGATGGAGACAATATGTTTCTCCGAAACATCGGTGGCAGTCTGCGAGCCTGCATGGTGTCCAGACCTTTGAGACTGTTTGTATTTGTTGGCGTCGTTTGAATTAATACAACTTCACATTTCAGAAGCAGCTGTTAGTAGTTTTCGTGTTATTTTGTTGTAGATTTGTGACAAGAGACATGCATGCGTAGGCGTACGTAACTCTGTATATTCCCAGAGTGGTGTTTGGCAGGAAATATAAAGTACGCATTAACAAACTGGAGCTTCCATCACATGGGCGCAGCCTTCATTCAATATTCTATAGAATTTTGATGAAATGCTTGCATAAGATATAAGCACTTTACCCTC
The DNA here is from genome assembly GCA_013340265.1 of Coptotermes formosanus. Classification (NCBI taxonomy): domain Eukaryota; kingdom Metazoa; phylum Arthropoda; class Insecta; order Blattodea; family Rhinotermitidae; genus Coptotermes; species Coptotermes formosanus. The sequence continues at coordinate 222,644 of BLKM01001521.1, forward strand.
CAAAAGCTTCGGTAGCACAAGAAATATACCAGGTGGCGTGCCTCGAAACCGAGAAGCATTTAATTTAAATTCCATGAAACTGTTCCAACAGCAGATGGGAGCAATCTTGTTTGGAGAAATTAGTCGCCCTGCTACTTTATTGGCTCCATCCCCATACACATTAATTTCCGGCATTGTTTAACCATTGTTTTTATTAAAGTATAACATAAGCCCTGTGAGACCTTAATAGGGTGTAACGAACCATTGTATTACAATAAAGGTTTTGAAATTGAAGTAAACGTATATAATGATACCATTTAGAGGGCGGGAACCATTTATTTATTTTTTGTTTCATCGATGTTTGCCTATCAACAGTTTATTTCTAGAATACGAGTGCATGTAGCCCTAATTTTCGAAGATTAGATTACTGTTTTCTTGGATGTGACGTGTAGTTTGGTTGAAAGATACCAACGTTTATGAGAAGTATGTTGCTTCCATCCTCAGGATCTCCTTCTACCAGACTACATGGCGTCACATTATAGAAGTGAGTATTCTTCATGCGAGATTTGAGGTTCTCATGGCGGGGACTATAAAGTGACACACTGTAGCATGGACAAACGTATCAGAGTTTCGAAGGCACTTACTTTTTCCATCTTCAGGGTACGGATTTAAAAAAATGATCCTAATTCTCTGCTGTTATATTTATGATGACCATTGTTCTGTCATTATTATTTTAAATATCCAGTATAACTGAACATATTTAACAAACAGCTTCGTATTCCACATACACAGTTGACCAAGTTTTAAAAATGCCGTATTATTTTGTGTAGGGTATGTAGACGTGCAGGGTAGCGTCTGGTAGCTGCTTATGTTTAAAGAAAACCCCCTGAAGGGGGCCGTATCGGGTCACCAGACATTAGGGATACTTATTAAATCTCTGCATTTTTACGTTGTTTTACTTGTTGCATACATAGTGCGCGCTGGTCATGCACATGTGGAACAATTTCTGCACAAATATCGAAAATACAGGAAAAACACTAACGGTTTCTAAACTTTTTTCGCCGAGTGTGAGGACATCTTAACTTCAGAATAGCTCTCGTCTCCCCCATATGTTAATGCTTGTCCTCCCATCGTCGTCGTCGTCGTCGTCGTCGTCGTCATCATCATCATCATCATCAGTAGTCTGTCGTACGAGTCCATAGCCTCTTCCAAAGCGAGTTCTCCACAGAGTGCCATCTAGTGCGTCATCTTTCAATTTCCATGATCATTCCGTTCCCTTACGGTCGTCATGTAGCTGCTTACGTCTTCTTCCTTGTATTCCCGTCCCTTATTTCTTTCTTTCGACACCGTGTTTCAGAAGGCAGTTCCTACGCAAGGTGTGACAATCCAGACAGCCTTCCTTCGTTTTATTGCATGGAGGATGTTAAGTTGTACTTTTAGGCGCCGTTAATTGTGAAAATTCAGAAGGACAAAAGCATTGTGACCTCAGCGACTGTTGTAAATGGATTCACACTCACTCGTTATAACAGTGACGCAGGTTAACAGAGGAAACCGAGCACTGCCTTCAAAATTGTGTGAATTAGCGGAGCCCTTAGAATAACACCACGGGGCGAACCGGGACCCCACGGCCCACAGAATTGTGAACAACTGGTCTACGCATGTTGTGTCTTGCCTCTGCGTTGCAATAAATTGCATTAAATATACGTAGACGATTTAATTGGTTTGGTTCGGTCTGTCCTTGTGTGGCGAATGCAACATGGGCCGGACTGTGGTTGCTTATCTTTGGCCTAAAGCGACGGGTTTTCAACTTAAATGTCCTGCTGCCAGATTTAAAGCTAGAGACATGTTTTGTAATCACATAAATTAAAACGCAGATATTACATGTAAAAGAAATCCATGTAAATAAGTCATTAATTTACAGCTTAAATAAACGCGCGAGGAAAATGTGATAACTTTCAATTACAGCGGCTGACGAAGTGGAAGTAGGATCAACGAATGTCCTTCCACAGCTAATCGAACAATACTGCTCAGATGGGAACCCAGACACAAACGTACATTCGAAGATCAAAGGTTACAGCTGCGTAGTGTAGACACAAAACGCAGGGGGCAAAGTAGAAATGTCACAAAAATTCTTCTTAAGGCTGGAAAGAAGGGTATCAGTTTAAACAGCTTACTCTTAATCAGGCAAAGTAGCTGGTGACCGCACTTGGAACTACTAGTCTAAACTGCCGTGTCATCTACAGTACGTCAACTCACGTTGGTAATATGGCACGCTTAAGCCATTGGTAAGGGTGGACGCTCTTTAAATGCTTCCCCACTGAATGTAGGTGACGTAAGACTGAAAATGAAATTGGTTTTTAGCGTTGAAAGGAACAGATGTCCTGCTTCGCAACCGTTTTAACGAGCTGTACCTCTCCCGGCTCAATATTGATTATATTGTAAATTCTAATCGCCTAAGGTTTTTACAAGTCTGCATGTTATTCATGCCGTTGCTTAGGTTATATATACATCTTTGTGAACTGATTACGTTTAATGACTCACGAAATCTTTAGAACTTCTTCATCCGTGTGTAAAGTTGATAACAGAGAAGTAAGTGGGGAATTTAACTTGTTGGAGCAGAGTCCTTCTTGAGGTGCTCACAATAGTTTGACCAGTCAAGACACTACACACCTACTGTGAAACACGAATGTTTATTACCGTATTTACAAAAACCCGCCACTGCTCCCTGTTCTGAGTGAAGTGAATCCAGCCTAATTTAAGCAGCTCCGTTTTAATATTATCCTATCAGCTACGCGTATGTAATTCAAGTGGTCTTTTTTCAGATCCTGTGGGTTGTTCCACAGAATCCTTCCAAAATCGACAACCTGTGCACCATTTCATAACTGTCTGACGGTCAGGTTTCCTGGAATTCCGTCCAGACACCGTGCTACACAACCATCGCTTGTCAATGTGCGTAGCTGCGTATCAGCTGCCCTCCATATCTGGACACCGTCCCCTCTTTCGGAACCTCACGAAGCGCTGTGCTGTGGTATTAAGGGGCCGATTTAACAGAGTGATCAGAATACAGCTGAAGGAAAATTGGTTACTGAAGTGGCGTTTGAGAAGTGTTTATATGGAACGAGGTTATTTGACAATCGGTACAATAAACGCACCAGAAAAAAGAAAGAGAAATATTTTTTGTAATGGATAATAGGATAAAAGATGTGGCACAGGCTTAATGTGATTGAACACATTCAACGAATTGAATATTAAAGATAATATGTACAACAAATACTGAGGCACAGACTGAAAAGAGAAGGAATTAAAAAGACCTTTAACAGATGGATATATCAGAATATTATGTATCTAGAACCAGCAGTTCAAGAGACGTTGCCCATAATGCTCAAGAAACGCAAGATTATTGTTATTGTTATTATTATTATTATTTTTATTATTATTTTCTGTCTTGTTAGTGTGTTGAACGAGAAAGACGCTACATTGCCGGCTTCATCACTGAAGCACTTCTGCTTCATACGAACAAGTCTGCGCCAGATCAGGTCTTGGAATTTTAATAATGAAAGCTAATGGCGAAACCGTGAGATAAAAGCTACTATTATGGACCAGCTGGACCATGTTAAGTTTGCTCATTAGTTGGATAATCGACTAGTATCGCCTGGATGCTCTCACCATAATAAACTGTTGGCAAGTCCATCAGCTGACATGATTAATGACCGTAAAGTTTGGAGCCAAAATGTATCGACATTAGCTGGAAGGATTCTGTAATCGATAATTAATAATATCACCATATCTCAGCTCTGTACAGTCAGTATGGAGAGTTTTTGACACGTCTGAAAATGATACACTAGATGGGGAGCATGGTGGGGCTGATGTTCTGTTTATTTGCAAAACATAACCTCTGAAGTCTTCTGCGTGAGAAATACAGGGAATGACATAGCGAGAAAACTTGTGATTTATATTTCCAGAACATCGTTTGTTCGCGTCTGGATTTTTGAGGTTGTCTAACACGGAGACATTCAGTCCAAAGAATTTTACTTAATGACACATCACTATCATATATCTTACTACAATAACTCGGGTCATTTATATCCTTCGGCGTCTTGATCAGGAATTAATATAACGTGAATAAAACGTAACCGTTTTATCTTTATCTTGTCTTTGTATCAAATTATTTTCCTACAGGATCAATTATTGGAGCCTCCTTGCTGCATAAGAATGTGGATCATTTACAGTAAATACTATTTAAACTGAATTTAGTCAGAGAGATATTTTGTTAGTGGATATGGCTACTGACTATTGTTACCTAAGAGCAGCTTATTCTTTTGTGGCAGGCTTGTCAAACCCTGGTGAGCGCGGCGTGCAACGGGCTGACAGGTTTGAGTTTGGGCCGTAAGGTTTTAGAAATAAATAGAAAAACATAATACTACAAAAATACCACGATACTGTAAATACCGTAAACAAAACAGTCTTCTGTTAGATCCAGATGTAGATATAAACATTTTAAATTAGATTAACCACTGGCGTACTGTTCTAGTACCCATATCGCCTCTAATCAGGTTTTATAGAAGCCTGGCACGTTCTCTTTGTGGTTACCTTTTTTTTATTTTTTTTAGTGGTGAAGGGCGCCGCAGCAGACGCTACGGACGCACTGCAGCCATGACGCTAATTGTGCAACCCTATGATGAAGATGAAGATGATGATTTTTTTGTCCTTTTCCTAGCAATGGAGCACCAGTTGAATGAAATTGACAGAAAAAACCGAAGAACACGCGAAAAAACCTGTCCCAGTGCCACTTTGTCCACCACAAATCCCAAATGGACTGACCCGGGATCGAAGCCGGGCCTCCGCGGTGGGAGGCCGGCGTCTAACCGCCTGAGCCATGGCACGGCCTTGCGGTTAGCTTACTAATGTGAGGTTTAAAGGGTTACGTTTATGTCACTTTGATTGGTAGTGACAAATATGTATCTGTTAATCTTGCTTCGTCGGAGCTCTTGTTTCGCTTCATACGTAAAAACAATTTGTTCACTCTAATATGGTTGTATTTAAGAAATTAATACCCATAAGTATTTACTACAAACAACAAGGTAAAATCGTGCTTATTTTTCCTGCCCTGTTCAGCGTTTCTCACCCGCCCACGTGCTGTTCTTTCTCGTAGCTCTTTAATGTACTGAAGGACATGAGCCAGTTTTACATGTGTTCGGATGTCTGCGGAGCCCCTGTTGAAGTCACCGCGTCCCTTCGTCTGATGTACGCGTGTAACAATTAAATAGACGCTGAATATATTTCGTATGAAACTTTATACTGGAGAATTTAGGAAACATTGTCGAGCCAGTACAGTTTCTGTTTTCACTGGACAATTGTAACAGCCACTTGTATGAGGACGGCTACGTGTGTTTCTGATTGCATGTCGCGCGCAACTCGCCAAATATTTATCGCAGTGAATTACTTCTGTAACAAAATTTGTGGAGGAGGATGAAACACGCAAGTTATGTTCTCTGTATGTTCTACGGCATTGGAGATACAGAAAAGTGACGCTAGGGAAACATCTATGAGCGTGAACGGTATTCAGTATCAGTAGATCGATGCTGTGGCGTGAAAAACACAAGGATATATTGAAGGGGGTTAACAACATTCATATCAGTTTCTTTAATCTTTTAATGTAGTACTGTATTGGAATACGTCTTCGAAGTATAAATATTGAATTTTCGACATTGAATTCTTAATGTAGATTGCTTATTCATTCAGTATAATGTTGACCGCTCGCCAGTTTGAATAAACATCAAGTAAGAGTCAATATTTGCATGTGAATTTAATGTTTGTTTATGGTAAGCAAACATTTCACAGTAGTCTGAATTATTCAGTTCAGTGAAGATCGCGTCAAAGTGAACGCGCCTAGTAAGGGTAAAAGTTTAAAATCTTAATAACTTTATCTCTAAATGTTCTGTTGTTTGTCGTGATTCAGAACGCTCATCATCGCCACAATGAACAAGTTAAGAAGTGTGCGCGCACTTCTGGCCCTCTCGCTGCATGTCATTTAATTCTTTTAAAAATCTTAAGCTCTGTGGCACTACAACTAGTGTCTTGGCCACAAAATGTGTATCCCATATTCCTGCACATCTTTGGTTCGGAAAGCGTGTCACTGCGATAGACATTTGGCGAGTTACCCCCCGAGATGTGCGCAGAAACGCATGTCAGTCTTCGTGCAAAGTGTCCATTAGTTCTGTCCGACTGTAATCAAAACAGTAACGTCTCGATGGATTTTAGTGAAACTCGCAAATATCAAATTTCATGAAAATCCACCTAGTCGTTTTCGAGTTCCTACATGCCGACGGGCAGACGGAGGGGCAGGTATTGCGAAGCCAATAAACGCATTTTTATGCTTTCCGTTAGAAACGCGCCATTAACTGCAGTACGTTCCATGAATTTACCTTCATTTACTGTTTTGTACGAACAAGCGATGTGTGCATGCATTGTATGTGCGACTCTGTTACCGTGAAATAAACGGGAGATACAGTTTAGACTAATACATTTTCACTTACCCTGTTCATACACCAACAGGAATAAGTGCATCACTCGGAAGTGATACATAAATTGTTGATGAACGGAGTATGAGAATGACACACAAGCTTAAATATTTCAACATTTCTTTCTGTTTCTTCTCCCTTCGAACCTTGTTTTAATGTGGTGTGTGGCGCTGTGTATGTTGGAAGGAACATTGGTATCCGGCCTCCCTTGAATAATACAACTGTACAGTTGTATGATACACAGGGCTACATCTCTTAAGATGACACCCGCGCCAGTCTCTTCTTCTCCTTCATCTTTGCATTCCAGATACTCTCCTCATATACCACAGCTTCCAGTGCATTCTTCTGGCAGAAATGAAATTACTCATTCCTAACACAGGGAGAATTTGGAACGTTTGTGGATTTTTGGATTCAAACCAGTGTGCGTTGTAATGTGATGAGAAGCGAATATTCTGAACAGTTACCATCCTGTCATCGTGGAGGCCCGGGTTCGATCTCAAGCCAGTCAATTTGGGATATTTGGTGGGCAAAATTGAACGCAGATTGGTTTTTCTCCTTGTGCTTCGGTTTTCCCCTGTCATTATTACTTCATCAGTGATCTATACTCGTATTTCATTCATCTACGACCGACGCCATACATTCTTAGCAATTCACAGCAGTCGTTAAATAAAGAGAAATACTGTGGTCAGTTCAACTGTGCACCAGTAACCTGAAGTGTTTATAAAGAAAGACATTTGAGGGAACGCATCCTATTCATAAAATGAGTTGGTGTGCTGGAAGCGTGCATTTGGTTTGGGTGGATATGAAAAAAGCGTCAGTAGCAGAACAGCAGTGTCAGGAGATGACCGATAACAAGATGTCTGCCACTTCTGTAGCTTGTTCTGTGTCGTGTTCTTGTCGCACTGTTGAGAACTGTAGCTGGACAGGAATCAGCGGATCCGCCTCGATCCATCAAACCGCCCGGTCTCAGCGCTGTCAAAACAGCGTCAAACTCAATACAGTAGCTGATCTGGAGGAGATCATCATTAGAGGCAAAGTGTTAAAATTACACAGATAATGGAAAGGAAGTGTGTAGGAAAAAAAAAAAAAGGCTACAGTAGCCATGTTGCAGAAGTAGACTGTGTCTCTCATAATTGATTTTCCTAGTCAAGTCGAGTGTTAATCAATTGATCTCAGAAATTCTTATTACCCGAATCCTGTACAGGCAGCAACGACCAGATTTATCATTCTTGCTGTTTATAGGTCATATCTATATCTTCAGAGACCATAACCGAGGAACAACAAACACACTTATTATGGGTGGATGTGAAGTTAGTAAATTTTGCCCTGAGATTTTTTGAGCAGGAGAATATTGACCATAAAATATAGCCTTCCTTTTCATAAAAAATTAAAGTAGGCTTATCACGTCGTCAAGCTGTGTCTGTGTGCATCGATTTTTGGACAAGTTGATGGATGTTCATGAAAGTTAGAGGTATTTTATGTTTGGATTTTCTGCAGTCTTAAAAACAACAAGGTGAACGCACGAACGTAAGGTGAAAGCGACATTTAATGTGTGTTTCTAATAGATCTTCGAAGAGTATGGTTGGGCGATGTTGAAAATGATTTGAAGAAAACGGGTGTTAGAGGCTGGAGATAAAGAGCTAGGGATAGGGACGCCTGGAAATTGATCCTGAAAGGGGCCAAGGTCCTGCATGGACCGTAGAGCTAGTGGAGGAGGAGGAGGGGAAGGGGGGGAGGAAGACGAGGAGGAAGAGGAGAAGACTGTGCAGCTTGTATTGAGGCACCTTATACACATGTGCTTGCAGTAGGATATAAATTTTCGTTACACCTCATTCAAGATTCGACTGACGATTACCATCTGTGTTAGTGAGAGACACGACGAACAGCTTAGAACTGAACAGGAGTCTGACAGGTTGTCATCTCGATTATAATTCTTTATACAACGCTTCAGTTTACTGCAAAGTCGCTATGAAGACTGCCGATATGGATCACAGCCAGTCACTCTCAACACAGAAATATTCGAAAGCTCTGAATCCCAGCGGATGTTTTCCCGCCTTATAGGAACGCGTGTTCCGCGTCTTCCTCCCCCCCCCCCCTTTTCGAATGTTAAATCTCACTTTCGTCTCTCCTCTTACGCAACACAGTATCAGATTATAAAGTTTACGGTAGAAATGTCCGTGTGCTGAATTGAGGGTCATGCCATAAAACAGAGGGATATTTCTCAAGCCACCCTTAAATCGGCACTGGATGGATGTAAACTTCAATGTCTGGCCGCTTTTAGGCAGTTGGGTAGGAGGAGGCTGGGTGGTCCGTTTAGCCGCTTTAAACGTGCTCCAAAACGGAAAGATACATTTTTCTTACCGGAATCGAATCCCTCTCGTCTATACTGTACCACCACCACAACCACCACCACCACCACCACCACCACCACCACCATCACCACCATCACCACCATCACCACCATCACCACAACCACCACCACCACCATCACCACCACCACCACAACCACCACCACCACCACCATCACCACCACCACCACCACCACCACCACAACCACCACCACCACCACC
>BLKM01001521.1:231793-352803 GCA_013340265.1 Coptotermes formosanus
ACACCACCACCACAACCACCACCATCACCACCACCACCACCACCACCATCACCACCACCATCACCACCACCACCACCATTACCACCACCATCACCACCATTACCACCACCATCACCACCACCACCATTACCACCACCACCACCACCACCGAATATTTTATTTTTAATATGTAATGCAACTTTATTTCTAATTGGATTGTTTTCCACTAAATTTCATAATATCAGATTTTTCCCAGTGATGTCAGAAGCAGCCATATTTACAGTGACGTCAGGACGTTGTAGATCATCGTTAAATTGCATCTGTGAATGGATAAATTTAAAGAGTTCAAAATAAATCTAGTTGCACGGGTAGAAAATGAAGGCCTAACTGCGTCGGTTACTGAGTCAGCAGTAAGCGTCTTCGGAATGGGAAGTTGCAAGTAAAACACAGCTGACTCTAAAACCTGTGATGGATTCCTTACTGACGTAGTTCAGTATTTACTCAGAATCATCCGTAACATCCATTTTAATACTATATTCCCACCTCAATTTCTGCCTTCTAAGGAACCGCTATTTCAGTGTACTCCGGCAACAAACTGCTGTATGTGCCGGACAGCCAGTGTATCCGAACAATATATAAAAGAGCAGTTGGATCGGATATTTTCTTGGACACTTTTTTAGCCAACTTTCCTTCCTGAAAAGGGAAACGTATGTTTCTTAGAGTACCATGTCATCTCTTGATGGCTGTTCACGTCAACCGCTGACATATTTACACGAAACTTAATATTAACTGATTCTATTGGAGCCCAACGTCGTACTTTATTTCCTGCAATCAATCAATAATATAATAATTCGGACGCAGAACTTGGGAATGACATTGCTGCCACCGAACTTTTGTTTGTTAATGGTTCTGAAAGAAATATGAATATTTATGTGAAGTAATATTCTTGTACAATGTATAATATTAATGGTGACCGTGCGAAAGTTGTCTTAGCTTCTGGTTTGGTGGCGATGCTTGTGAAACAGTGGGGCTAAGAATGTTAAGTTTTGTAAGCAAATCATTAACGTAGCTAAAATTTAGCTATGAAATGTTATTTATGTGTCAACAGCTAAAAAACATGGCGACTTTATGAATCGTTGAGGTTGTATCCAGTAAACTTAAGGAACTGAAAACCTGGTGCGAAATAGCAAGTTCTTCACAAAGTAAAAAAGCAACAATAATACTAATTGATCTGTATGACTACGAGTAGAAATGTGTGCTGTAAGGAGGCTGTGTATTAAAATCTGCCTTAGTGTAATATATCGTGCGTCACAGTACAAGGGCGAAACTGTAGTAGCTGCAGGATATAATAGGGTATAATATTAAAACATAATGTACGGGTTATGTATATACATAGCATGCCGTGTGTCTTAGGGCCGTGCCATGGCTCAGGCGGTTAGCCGCCGGCCTCCCGGGTTCGATCCCGGGTCAGTCCATGTGGGATTTGTGGTGGACAAAGTGGCACTGGGACAGGTTTTTCCCCGGGTACTTCGGTTTCCCCCTGTCAATTTCATTCCACCGGTGCTCCATTACCAGGAAAAGGACAAAATGCCGTGTGTCTTAAAATCTGCTTATGTGAAACGCACGGAACAAAAGCACATATGCAGCGTCATGCTGAGTGGAAGCATTGACACTTGTTATTTTTGACATCCCTGGATCGAGTTCTGGCCCCGAAACGTAATATTTTGACATTACGTTCAACTTCCCCGGAAAAGTGCTAACGTAATGCCCTAAAACCTGTCACAAGCGTTTTCGCCTAAACCTTCGTCATTTACAAATTAGTTTATCATTCGATTTTTGTAACATATCAATTGGCGTAGTTAAGTCGTCATTCAAGAAGCTAAAAATTATAGGTCGATAGACTTCACGAGTCACCATAAATGGTAACTTTTCTTCATGGAAAAATTTTCCAAATTCTTGCAACAGGAGTTTGCTGGGCAGGCCCAGTCAGTCGACCATATATTTCTTAAGAGTTCTGTTTGCACAAACCTTTGTTCATCCTGTTACTGTGGTTGTGCTTACAGATATATTTAAGTGTAATTACGCAACATGCTGCATACATACATATTCGTGTGTTTGCGATTTGGTGCAAAGAGTGTCTGTTGTAACAAACCGGTGACACTGGACTTCGAAACCGACGACTTTCATGCTCATGTAATGCTGAGTTCCGTGGTTTCAGCAAGAATGTTTGTTGTGTTATTAACGACTAAATAACGCACCTTTTTTAAGCACCGAAATTGTGCTATCAAAAGAACGTGACTTTGAATCCCAGCATAGTACCAAGTTAACCTTTGTTTAGCATTGCGTTGTTCCTCTTTTGAAAATATTTCGCTATTATCGGAGTACCCTTGAACTAATAATTACGAAGAAACAAGAAAAGTAAGCTAATCTTCTTTCTCTTCATCGGAGGGAAGTTTACGTGAAAGATAGCCATCTGGTGGCGTGTCAGCGAGTTAACGTGCAGACACTTCAACTCGTGCATCATAGACGGAAAGTTGTGGGGGGAGGGGGGTTATAGGTAGAAATATGGGAGAGATTATCATTAGAGACGGGTTCTAACCACTTGGCAATTTTTTCTACTACTTCAGGATTGAACAAACCAGTACAAAGGAATTTTGATTACAGATTTATCTCACCTGTAGGAAAAAACCGGATTGCAATATATATGTCGTCTGTCAAAGGGTATGTGCTGACGTCTGAGTTGTAATGCCAAAAATGTTGAACATTGCCGAATCTCAGCATAACAGCAATATATACATAAAAAAATCAGGTTTGGAACCTTTGCGGTAGCACATTTCATTCTTTAACGCTTTAAAGAACAGTTGTAATTTTTATGTATTACATACTTTGACATGAGAAGCTCTGCACTTGCCCACAGAGTTGATTTCTGGCCTTAATATAATTTTTAGAACAAAACATTTATATTACTGCACTTTGCTAACTGGTCGATTTCTGTAATTGAAAGCAAGTGAGCAACAGGCTATTTGCAAACGTATGTGCCGATGATGCGTGAATTTTGGCCCGAAACGTAAAACAAAAGTAGCTGGAGATACATTTCAGGAAATTATACACTACCTCAAGGTTTGTTCAGAAATGAATCCAAGTCAGGGGCCCACACTCGGGGCTGTCATGTACTCGAAAACGCTGGATGCATCATCAGTGGCCTCGAGCCGAACTAGAATTGTTCTTCAACCTCACCCTACCTTCGAAAATCGAGGTTAGGTGTGTTGGAATGACACTGGACAAATAGAATGGTCTTAAAAATCACATACACCATCTACGCTGAAGAATGTGCACGGAAGACCAGACCATAATTTAATATTATTCATACCGTGCATAGTTATTAAGTACAAATTATTGTACAAAGTACTGTGATATAAGGACGTATTGAATAATAATAGTGCATTAGTTGGTATGAATTTGTACTTGACGAGACCATAGATTTAAGTATCGAGTTTAATATCAAGGTTACAATTACATATCTGTAAATAAAACCGTATTAATATGAATCTTAAACATATACTGCCCCGATATGAGGTGTTGCAGACCCCAGATACATTCAAATACTTGCATTTTCCAATTTAGTGGGTAATTGGCTTTTTCTTCGAGTATGTGGTGGCCGAGGCGAGAAACTAACCTCTCACTTCCATGTAGTGCCGAGGTTAGGGATGAGTGAAACTGGTTCCAGCCCTCCGTATGGCTTGATAGCGTGCACAGGGACGACTTCACAACGCTTTCGAAATAAATGTCTCAAATAATGTCTAAACTACATATCATCAATGGCAGCCAAAATGACATTGTATGAGGAACTGAAATGGACACCATTCTGGAATGTATTTAGATGACAGGCCGTATGCAGTCTCGAGTACCTCAGCCCAACGCCACGAATGACCGAACAGCAGGCAAATAACAAATACCTGAGTACGTGCTACACCACAGCTTACACGCCTGACCACCTCCGAAGGCAAGGGATTTGCTCCGTAAGTATTCACATTACGGAAGTGTTCGAAGCTCCATCTGTGCATAAATCATCAACGGGATTTCCGGAAAATTCATCTTCAAAGCTGGGAGCTCATAGAATATGATGGCGACTGCCCTGACGGCAGACGAAGACCGGAAACCCGCGAGTTTAACCCACATGGACTGTACAGTTGTTGTTGGGCACGGGGTAAGAACACAGCAGAACAATATTTGAAACCTTAGCGAAGCTACGGCTAGCCTGCTCAGTTTTTTAAGGGCGTCTGTTTAGTATTCTCAAGATTTCAAAATTAGTTTAGTTTCGTGAAACCTTCTATGGCTTTATTCAGTGTGATCTTGTCTGCCTTCCTTTCCTAGGGCGGTTTTCATTTTGGATCTGAGGTGCAACTGACAAAGTAAGCGACTAACTACCGTAACTTCATTGTTTTTAAACTGTCACTCGGTACTAAAAACTTGCCCCGCTTTTTGCGGAAACGGTAGTTTGGTTTTTTACTTTCATAATACACAGTTATATAACCCTGTTTTGAGTCCCTTTATTCAATCCACCTTCTCGTAACCCACTTCATGGGGCCTTTCGCAAGGTTGTGAAAATCGACAGTTAGCTGCGTCATGTCTCTCTGTCCTTCCGCATGGAACAACTCGGCACTGACTGGACGGATCCGTGTAAAATGTTACTTTGCGGAGTGCTATTAAAATCTGTCAAGAAAATTCAGGTTTGGTAAAACTGGACAAAAACATCAGACACGTTACGTGAAGGCCAAAGTACGTCTGTATTGACATTTCGCTGGCCTGTTCCCGAGATGGAAAGAGAAGTTTCAGATAAAAGTTGCAGAGGAACTGAAAACACATATTTTATGCCAAATACGTTTTCCCCCGAAAATCGTGCCATTTGCGAGATAGTTACTAAAAATACGGCAGAATCAGGTGGTCGCCGATCATCGAACACAACACGGCGCAATAAATTGATTTCCGTGCTGGGTAATTAAAAAAACACATCGAGTAATAATATTTAATAGATCTTACTTACTGATTCCGATCGGACTGTGCGTGAAGGATAGTTAAGGTAAAGTTCAGACTCATAATGTTCAGCACTTAGTGCTGTATGCTTCACTATAAGCACATAATAATGTGGCGCCACATACCGTAGATTGAAGTTTGTTATGGTGTGACGTATTAACCAAAAACGTAGACTGCGTTTGGTGACGTCACGTTCCTGTGCATTTATCGAGTTCTTCTGTTGCGAGTCACAAGACTTGTAATTGAGGAACGTAAAAACGTGCGAACGTAATATTTAATAGGCATTGTTTGCATCTGAGAGTGTGAAGTGTGGTATGTAGGTAGGTTAGGAATGAACCTGTACACTGTGTAGGAGCTATTGTGTTTGTAAGTCAGAAATTACAAAACATTTCGTCTCGCTGAAATTTTTAGGTTGCGTGTGACAGATAATGTTAACAAAACCAAACTTAACATTGAAATATAGTAAGTTTTCCTGAAAAATGTAACAATAGACCGTGATAATATTAATAACATTCTGTAATGTGTGTACACACTGTGTATAACAACAAGACGTTTCGCCCCAGTGAGTCCAGGATGCGAAGACATTAACACTTCTCAGCGTTACGTAGGCTACATTTCCTTTTGTATTTTCTTGTTACTCTAGGCATGGATTTAGGCTTATCAGTCCAGATCTCAAACATTGGTCATTGCTTTGTAAGAAGCTTTTAGAAAAGTGTGAAATTTTTGGGAATAAATATCGCAACAAAACGCCTGTCATCACGTCTGGAGCAGAGGTGGCACTTGTTTGTGACACGCTACATCACAGTTGTTAGATATTACAGGTTCGCCATAACTATTCGTTTAACAGTCACCGGTTTTCTGCAGTTGTAGATAAATGACCCCCCCCCCTCCTCACGTGGTAAAGCAGCGACATCGCGACCCGACCATGGGAGACGATAATGTGGCACCCAGCAGTAAGTCTGTCCATCCATCACCCAGTCATAACTCTGCTCTGTCTGTCTCTCTCACACATCATAACCGAAACTCGTCACGTCTTTCTTAAAACACGAACAGAAACCAAGAATGAAACAAAAAAGAAAAAAAAAAGCAAAGGCTACAACGTAGCAGTCATGCTACAGCGATGTACAGTCGCAGGACCTCGATGTGGTGCCTTGTCGTCGCTAATGTCACCACCATCAATCATACTTGCCCCCACTTCGTATTGCACAACTTATATACGGAGACGCTTTCGGAGATTCTCGATTCGAATCACAGGTGAAGGACTGATAAACCTCCCTTCAGCCCAATATTTGGCGTGTTCAGACAGTCCGTAACAGATCTCTAGACTTTCCCTGCCGCAACACTTGCAGCTTCATATTTGCGTTTAGTTTCCAGTTTCGTGGCTATCTGAAAACCTTGAACGCCTGCCAGTTGTTAGCAAAGTTTCTGTGAAGAGCGAAATAACATACGACTCCTTTTCACTGGACTTTCTGTCCTTTTCAGCACTTTGTGTGCAGAACATAAAAACCTGTTATGAGTAATTTCTATTTATTTAAACACTTAATGTGCAAATATACGGCTCTATCTTTATGACCCTTTGAAGTCCGGTGGTTGCTAGTCGCATATATAGCGCTACGCTTCATATTAAAAAGCTCTGCATTTTGACCCCACAGTATGTTTTTAACTTCCGTAAAAATCCTACTGTAAACAACTACTGTTTCCCTGTACAGCATTCACTAACTGGTGTTACTTCTGGAAGCACACAGTGTCCTCTCTCTGTGAGGTACGAGCTGGGTCTTCACGTATAATGTAATTAATCTTAGTCTTAAAAGGTTAAACAAATTGCAAATGTCATAATACTTTAAACTTTATTAAATCTTAAGTGGAATAAGATTATTACTTTGTGTGTGAGTGTTTTGCACGTGCATGTGTGGACTCTTCTTAAGTTCGTAATTGGTGATGGATATATTGCAGAATACTGCGTGATGGCCAAGACTGAAGTTCCGCAGAGCACCATGGCTTCTACGTCCTCTGTCTCTTTTTCTCTCTTTCTCTCGTTCTCCCTCCTTAAAATGTTATTCCATTACTCGCAGTTATTGCTACTTGTCGTGCTACTTACGGACAGATATCCCTTGTCAAAACCGAAGAAGAATCTTATTCGTGACGTAGCGTGCGAGGTGGTGCATAACACGGCTCGTTTTGAGTACCCCAGATGGGCCCCGTGAGGGAGATTCAATTCTGTCATGTGAAGCATTGTTCCATCTGGGGAATACAGGGCTGTGGAGACGGAGTCGGATTCGGAAGGAATTTTTAGGTGGAGTCGGAGTCGGAAGGAATTTTAGGTGGAGACGGAGTCGGAAGGAATTTTATGTGGAGACGGAGTCGGAGTCGGAAGGAATTTTAGGTGGAGACGGAGTCGGATTCGGAAGGAATTTTTAGGTGGAGACGGAGTCGGATTCGGAAGGAATTTTTAGATGGAGTCGGAGTCGGAAGGAATTTTAGGTGGAGACGGAGTCGGAGTCAGAGTCGGAAGGAATTTTAGGCGGAGACGGAGTCGGAAGGAATTTTATGTGGAGACGGAGTCGGAGTCGTAAGGAATTTTAGGTGGAGACGGGGTCGGAGTCGGAAGGAATTTTATGTGGAGACGGAGTCGGAGCCGGAAGGAATTTTTAGGTGGAGTCGGAGTTGGTAAAAATGTACCGACTCCGACTCCGACCTCAGTCTAAAATCTTAACTAGATACTCCAACTCCAGAGCCCTGATAGCTACAGTAACCATTAGATTTATATTTAAATATAGGTTATAAGTCAAAAAAGTGGGCTGATGATTCACGTGGTGGCGATGAAATGTCTTATAGGTTTACCATTATTAGTGTGTATTGAGCTTTTATGAAGGAGTCGGAGTTGAAGTTTTAAAAATCGAGGAGTCGGAGTCGGAGCTTTTGTGTACCGACTCCACAGCCCTGGAGGAATACGTATCAGCATACAAATGTAGGCCTATATCTGTGAGCCTGAAGAGTGTGTTGTGCGATGTGACGCCGTGTAATCCGATGAAAAGGTACGAACTTGCAGAAGAGCCTTTTGCCTGTAACTTCAGAAGATGGAGGGAAAATGCTCTTCCGATTTGTGAGCTTTAAAATGGGTACCGGGTCTTTCCCGGGGGGGGGGGGGGGGGCCCACAACGCGGCCGCAGTGTGGTGCTTAACACCCGTCTCCTTCCAGTGCCGGCCTGCGAATGGTGCCTACGCTTTGTACCAGCACAGGCATGTCATTGGCTGACCTTTTTATGCAATCGTTTATGTCTGCGCTTGTTTCAACAAATGAACACCAATACCAATGATGTAGCCTATAAAAAACACCAAACGACGAATGAGAAAACTCTAGGCCTATAGTGTACGCGACAGGCGGTGTGCACTCCATATTCCAGAGCACTGCTGCTGTGTAAGTAGACACAGTTCTGAGATCTGCTGTCGTCTGGAATATTATGCAGCGTCGAGTCGTAATCCTTTGCCGACGTTTCGGTACCACATATCGCTCCCATCGTCAAGGGTCAAGAAGTTCCTGACCCTTGAAGATGGGACCGATATGTTGTACCGAAACGTCGTAAAAGATTACCACTCGACGCTGCGCAATATCTCAGAAGAGCGCAGATCTCATCAGCATCGCGGCGGAAGCCTGAAATCACGGACACAGTTCTGCATTTGTACCTGCTTCATTGATTATAATTTCAGAAAAGATTTAAACCACAAGCCTACTCTGTGTGCAGAATCTTTTATTTTCTGGCAGTAAAATTATCTTCACGGTACATCGGGGGTTTTAATATTGTCTTCTGTCGATCTTAAAGCTACGTGATTCCGTGAAATTACACAGTCAGAGTTCTGAGTCTTACATTCTGTGTTCGTCCTGCTTACCAAGGCCATCGCACCTTCATCATTGTTACTATACTAACAGTATTCGGCGACGTACTTCTTGTACTTTCTGTGATATATATACTTTAATTCAATGTTGTAACATGGAGTTCCACAAAACGCAGTGTGAAATCCGTATCACCTTAGTCGTGGATCATCATCATCATCATCATCATCATCATCATCATCATTATCATCATCATTCTGTAGTCTGTCTCACGACATGTCCATAGCCTCTTCCAAAGCAAGTTCCCCAGAGAGTGCTATCTAGTGCTTCCTCTTTCAATTTTAGTCCTGGATATCATAATTTTAAATATTATGGCATAATTATTAGCCTATGGCATATACAATGAAACTTTCGTCTGTGTTGCCATTAGCACCATTAAGACACCTAAATACACTGTGCCGTACTTTAATTTTGTAGTTTAGGGAGTTGCCACCGAGCAGTGTAGTGTAACGTTTGGGCCGCAAGCTTGCGTTCAGGCAGTACAGTACTCCGAATGTTGGCATATTTCCAGTTACCCTAGCTAATTTTTGCGTATTTTTTATCAGTAACTTCAAGATAATAATGCGGTAATATGATGACAGTCCAGAACCATCCCGTTTACACTCTTACCGTTTTATCATTTATTAGATAGTGCCTAGCAGTCACCGCGAAGGCTGGAGTCCAATCACAGGGTAGTTCATGCTGGATACGTAGTGGAGAAAGTGGCACTGGGACAGGTGTTTCTCCTAGCACTTCGGGTTTCCTCTACCGATTATCATTCCACCAGTGTTCGATACTCGTCTATCATTACATCCATTTGAGAAGGCAGTACCAAGGAACTTGGTCTCACACCAATCCTAGAGCTAACAACCTTTCATGGCTAGCTTCCTTACTTGAAACTGAGTCAGAAAATAAGTTTACAGTGAATATGTTTCGAGTTCTTTACTTTACGTCTAATACGAACAGTTCACATTTAACTGTACTGCTATCCCACTAATCTTCCATATAGTCCCCGCCACAACTGAGACATTTATCGTATGGTGGGGCGAGCGTTTTTATTTTCTGTTGATAGAAGTCCATGTTTCTTGTTATCAGCCTTCATGTCACAACTGCTTTCACCTCGCTATCGTCTTGAAATTTGTAGACGCCAAGATTTTGCTTCAGCACTGGAAACAGCTGTGAATCGCTGCTATACGAAATCCCGTGATACAGTCACAGTCATTGTAGGTTCTTTAGATGCAAAATTATGCACAGTGTGAACCTATTTTCTGACCTAATCTCGTATCACCTAGGTACGTGGAAACGTTTTGTTAAATAAACTAAAATGTCAATCAGACATCCATCAGAATGCTTTCCCGAACATTACGAGGTTTGTAAATTCTTTTTATGCTTCACAACAGCCCAAATCACGCCCACGCTACCTCATTGTTAACGTGTCTGTTTCACTCACAATTGGACAAACACACCCGGTAGGACTCCTCCGAACGAGTGATCAGCTCGTCGCAGAGGCGGCTACCTACACAACACACAACAAACACACGACGAGACGAACATTCAGACCCTCAGCGGGATTCGAACCCGCGATCCCAGCAATAAAGCGGTTTTAGACCTACACCTTAAACCGCACGACGACGGGATCGGCTTTTCAAAGTTTAAGAGGTCATAAATTGTTCCTTGACCTTCGTGTAAAGTCTAAACTAAACAGTAAGATCCACTGTAACGAACACACAGACTTTCGTTCGTGCGGCAAATGTACGTTAAACGTTCAGAATCATAAAGATCATACGCGCAAAATGTCTAAATCCTTCCCTGCTGAATAGCGGCGTCAGACATGGATGTTATTTGATATTACGCCATTTTTGTGCCGTGTTTCTTGTGTAAGATGGATAACGTTGCTCTTAATAGCTGCATCATGTAGTGTTAATAATTCATTAATCAAATGTATTAATACGCGAGGCGCGCAGACGCGTTACTGCAGGAGGGCCCCAGATTTATTGTTGCTACATCACTGCCTGCATATATGAGCATTTGGCACGATAACGTTGGTATTATGGCAGCGCCTTTTCACCTTTGCTCTGTTACAGAGTGAAGTACTTCATGTGGTGTTGTCTTTAGCAGAAAACTCGCTTAACCTTTTAAAGCCTAGCGGTAACTTTACATAGACCAGCAGGTTTAACATTAAAAAATTCTACGTGGTGCCCACATTGCGTTTATGTGTTTTGTACGGATCTCAGAACAAACAACAACTTTTGCCTTATAAAACATTAAGAGAGTGGTTTTTATAACCGAAGTGGAGTGTGTTTACAGCGCGGTACGCACTGAGTCCTTACATAAAAGAGATACTTTTCGTCTTTAAAGGGTTAATGTACCGTGGACAGATCGATTTGCCGACAGCATGTCAAGTTGCATGAAGTATGTTTCGTGCGGTGTAATGTAAGTTGTCATTTGAACTCGCAGGAAGATCTCACCTCCGGGTTCAATTTTAATTTCCTCATTTTAAACAGCAGTTTCTAAAACTACGTGTACATGAGAACTGCAAGTTTCGACTTAGTAGTGGCTTTTAATCACTTGAACGTACCTCAAGACTGACAGTGTCCGAGCAGCGAAACACCGAATCACTATTAAGCAAGAGTTAACGTAGTAGAGATGTAGAATGTGAAATTTCGTTCGTTTCTCAGCTTTCTTCACTTCTAAACAGAAAGAAGACTGTTGTGATCACTCTATATCTCTCCTAGTAACTTCCGAATCATAAGAGGAAAGTGTGAACGTCTTTATCATCCCAAATAAACAACACCCTGATTTCTGTGTCTGCGTTTTCATTCATGTCTTCAGTTTCCCCAGCTCGGGTGTGAAAAGGAATGACAGTATTTTTCTGCTAAGAATTCAGAAACTACGAACCTAGTTGTTACTTAACAAAAAATATTCCTATGGGGTAGATCAGTGGCTTCCAAAAATTTTTCTTAGGGGGTACATCAATGGCTCCCAAACTGTAGACCGCAGACCACTTGGCCGGGGGGGGGGGCGCTTCGGAGGTGTTCCAAGAGGACCGCGAATCCATGATATACAAAAAGCATCGACATTTTGAATTTCATTTTGCGCCAACAAAATATGAAACTTGAATATTAGGCTTTACATCGACGGATTTATGTTATCGATACTTCTTTTCTGCGTAATAGGAATTTTTCTTGGCCTTTCGTATCGAACTTCGGTCTGTTTTTCTGCCGAAACACCCCTCCTGAAATGGCTAATCTGAATTGTTTTCTCGCAGATTTCATGAGCTCTCAAATGTGCATGCTGGTTGACAGAATTTCTTAGGTTGTGAGTAGCAAATATGTATTCTGTTTCATCTTCACCCACTTTAACTGTAGCCCCTATATTGGGCCGTAATAGTGTGTTGTTACGCTTTGGAAACAGTCACGTGTAAATTCAGAGGCCATTTTTTAAAACTTTAGGTGAATTCATAAAGGAGAATACTATTGACAGTTCAAAACGCCGCGAATGAATACAGATGGCCTTCGCGTTATGACAGGCCGATACAGTGGAGTTGTCGTCGGGGGAAAGCTGTGTCACCAGATATAAAATTAATTCACTGTTGCATCCACAGGCCTTTGTATTAACATTTTCCATGCGTACGAATTTCTGGGTGCTATGGTGACTGATAAAATACAAATTATTCGCGTAAAAATGGTAATAGAATTCGTAGTAGCTTTGTATCAGTATTTATTTTCTCAAAATTTTCGGATACTAACACCACCACCACTACTATCGCGTGGGCGTGTGAGAAATTTTTGACCTCGTAAACTCAAAAATGCTTAGTTGAATCCCGCCGTAATACGTGTATCGGTAATGAAACTTGCTGCATGCGTAGTTGACCTACGTAAGGTTACATTACTGTGCAGTCCGTTGCACATGCTAATAGCATCTACACACACACACACGCGCACGTATAAAACGTGTCTGTTAATAAGTCAAGCAAAGCGCCAATATGCACAATGCAGACGGCTCTGTGAAATCAAAACACTTACGGAAGAGGTAATACGAATTTGTTTTGTATAAAGTGTTGACTGAATACATAATATTAAGTTATAAGTAGTCTTGAAATACGTCGGTAGGACTCCATACAAAAATGAGATTGAAACCTTTAGTCCTGTTACGATCTATTAATGACTGTAATTTCTTACGTCAGAGCACACTGTGATTTATACAAAACGTCTTTGTGGAAACAAAACCGTTTCTGTAAAGATACGCCAATTTCTAAGATTTCGCAGCGGTGCAGTTAAACCTCCGTCCGCCTGGGGCATTGCACTGTGTCACTGGGTGATTGATGTCAGACGTTTCGGGACTGCATGATGGTCCCTAATGGTCGAATGTCCAATGAAAATTATCGTTTCGAAATCTAAGACGAAAATGGGGCGGTACACTACATAAGCTCTTAAGGCAGTCGATTTGATAGTGGGGATGGGGTAGATCTGTGTTGCAATATAAAGGTATTGTGTGTGAGCATTGTACATTTAGAGCATTCTAATGTCAGGGGCTTGTTAGTTACTGGGATTATGTGTTTTGTAAAAAAATGCATAAAATAAATAGACTGATAACAAAAGACTGAGGCTATATAATGTTAGCAATTGACAGCGTCGTAAAGAACATACTTAAAGAAAAAATAAGTGAAGAATTACAGCCCAACTGTCTGTTCTGTTCCGCATTTGTGTATCGAAAGTATTTTAACAGCTTTTGATAAATTTGCTATTAGAAATTTACATTAAAAGTTGTTGGTGTAACAAATGTGTCGTATTGATCCAGTAAAAAATCCATATACAGACCTTATTAAACCTTATATTGTTTTAAACGAGGTACTTGATATCACGTACATACGCTTGCAACAAAATGGTAGACTCATAGAAAATTTATGACTACCTGCTCTTACATGGTGGACAGTAGTTTTCGCAGCAATGCATTTATACCTGCAGTATATGAACGTCGACACCAGTGAGGTATAAAAAACCGTAAGGGGCACGTGCAGTAGTAAGTTTTGCGCTTCCCATTTCTCTGTAAGTAGAATGTAAGTGGTGCGCTTGTGAAGAAAACAATTCACTGTCGTGATCAGATAGAGTCCCGCAAGAATTTGAATCCTGTTCATGCTTCGCTTTATAAAGACAGATAGGCTTACGGTATTACATCCGCTTTGTGCTTCGGCCTTAGCCCCAGTAGTATTAAAATACTGGATAAATTTTCATCGTAGTTGGGGTATGGATATCTTGCCATTTAAAGCCACCACACGTACATAATTCTGTACTTCATCATCACGTAGTCTGTCTTACGACAGGTCCATAGCCTCTTCCAACACAAGTTCTCCACAGAGTGCGATCTAGGGCTTCCTCTTTCATCTTTTAGAATCTTCTCGTTCCTTAAGGTCATCCAGTAGCTGCTTACGTATTCCTCCTCTTCATCCCGTCCCTTTTATCTCCCCTTATATCTTTCCTTCAGCAACACGTTTTGAAGGCACATAAGTCTGTACTTAACGTCAGTGAAATAACCCTGAAGAAGCAGTGTATAACCAAATCCTACTTCTTTAAATTGGGGTTTTCCTGTGTGACCCAGTACTTGGCTGGTCGCAAGGTGAGGAAGTTAAAGCTTGATGCAGGCATGAAGGTCATAAAAACTGAGATGAAGTATTGAATATGAGGCCCTAAACTGTGAGCGGTTACAGACCTACAAACAATAGGCAAGTCCGTTAAGGCGACGTTTATTGCAATGTAAACCAACAGCATGGAGGCCACATGAAATCTGTATTTGTTTTTCAGTTTGATAACTGTAGGATGTCCATTTTGTGTCTCTGAACAAGGCAGTTTTATACTATCGCATAGAAATGCTGCATCCGCCGAGAATTTAGAGCACTTCAAGACTTGTCTATGAATAAGGTATGTGGTACTGCAGGGACTCTAAATTCGCAACGGATGCTGGCTGCTGCGTTGCTCAAGGACACGAGAAAATGGACACACTGAAGAATTGATGAACCACTGAACTTCTACGTACAGACTTTTGTATGAAGATCTTAAAACATGAATATAAGTTTTTACATGGTTGCTTTTTTCACGCAGTAAAAATTGCGTATATCCGTCATATAAGGTGATGGGGAAAACTGAGGTTACGTATGAATTATTTTTGTTGTTGAAACTACAAAGACCTTTAAGTCGCTCAGTTTTACATTTGCTTATTTTAAACCTTGCTGGCTTCTGCGTACAGATGGATCGTAAGTTATGTTCAGTAAGTGCTTATTCGCCTGATCTTTATACTTCTGAACAACCACTCGTGTGATGGTGGTTGCCAACCACAGGCGTTTAACACGACGAATGAGAATAGGCCTTGAATACGTCAACACAGTAATAGAACTAAATGCAATATCTGTGAAATGAAACAATGCATAAAATGGTTCTGTGAAGTGGCTGTTTCTACAAATATTTACCTTAGCCGGATCCATGGACAATAAATTATGAAATGTACTTGCGCTTACAGGCTAACAATTCTGATACATTTGCCAGTGTATTGCCGCCATATTTTTTTATATAAAGTGTGGGAAGACACATCTAAGATATGTTGACTTATCACTGTTGTTCCTTCAGATTATCGATCTCCTGTAGAGAACTAAAAGGAATAAAAATGTACTAGAATGAGTCCAACGGTTCTCGAGTTATTAACGTAAAAACTAATTTGTTTAATTAGCTTGGAATTAATACCCGGAAGTACAAAATGTGTGTTTCAGTTGTCTCTAAGTTTCGCTAGAAAAAATTTGTTTCTGCTCGTAGGATAAATATGTAGCGATATACGAGATGCATTTAAGGAAGAAACCAGTGAAACGCTACATTTGGAGTTTAGTTTTGTATGGTGCTGAAACTTGGGCACTTCCGAAAGTAGATCAGAAATGCTTTGAACGGTGCTGGAAATGTGCTGGAGAAGGATGGAGAAGTTCAGTTGGACCGATCCCGTGAAGACTGAAGAAGTATTACATAGAATCAAGGATAAAAGGAACACCCTACATAAAATAAAAACAAGGAAGGTTAACTGGATTGGTCACATCTTGCGTAGGAACTGCATTCTAAACCACGTTATTGAAGGACGGCTGGGAGGGATAGGGCGACAAAGAAAAGACGTAAGCTGCTACGGGATGATCTTAAGGAAACAGGGAGCAGTAGATCGCGCTGTGTGGAGAAGGCGCTGTCGTAAGACAGACTGCGTGATGATACGAGTTTCGCGCAGAAACGCTTGTTGAGCATTATGTAAAGTGTCAGTTTGTGTTGTGTAATGATCGTGCAAAGTATCAGTTAGCGCTGTGTCATCATCATGTAAAGTGTCAGTAAGTGTTGTGTAATCATCAAAAGTATGATGTGTTAATACTAGGACGATCGGTGACAGCGACTGAAGAAGTCGTAACACAACACAAAGAGGCAGAATTAAGTACTGGATTAGTGATAAAAGACAGCAAAACAAAATACATGAAAATAGACAGAAATATAACAAATTTAAAGCAAGATCTGACAATGGATGAACAGGTGTTTGAAGGGGTTCAGAATTTTAGATATTTAGGTACCGTGATAAATTACAAATTGCATATAATAAGCGAAGAAATGAAATCAAGGCAACAGACTTTTCTATAGTCTAGGACAAACATTTAGGTCTAGAGCTGTGAGTAAAGCAGTTAAAACTACAATATATAAAATGATGATGAAACCAGTTGTAGTGTGTGGAAGTGAAACATGGTCTGTGACGGAGGTGGACATGAAAAGGCTGAATAAAATGGGAGAGGAAAATATTAAGGGGGATGTACGGATCATTGGCAGAACAAGGAATATGGAGAATCAGACCTAGTCAGGAACTGCGGGAGCCATATAAAGATCTGGACATAGCACCAGACATTAGAAAGAAAGATCTGAATGGATAGGACATATAGTCATAATGGTTAGTGGAAGGTTAGTTAAGAAAATATTTGAAAGTAAACCGGAGGGAAGAAGATGAATGAGAAGACCTAGCTTTAGATGGTTGGAAGATGTTGAGAATCTGCGGGAGATGAAGGTTAGAAGATGGCGGCAGAAGGCAGTGGACAGAGCAAAGTGTGCGTCTGTAATTAAGGAGGCCGAGGCTCTCAGAGGGCCGTAAGGCCAAGGAGTCAGTGAGTGAGTGAGTGAGTGAGTGAGTGAGTGAGTAACCATCGAAAATTGAGATAGTCGACAAAGTTTGGCGAAACTATATGAAATTCGCGAAAATCCTTCAACAGTTGGGAGTTAATACTTGCTGAGAGACGGACACGCAGAGAGGCATGGTGAATTTAATAGGCGCGTTTTTATCCTCCGTTGCGTAAGCCTTAAGAACGAAGTTATGTGGCTCCTGGTATGAAGGAAGACTGCGTGTTTAGATTAAAATTCTTCAGATTAATTCTGTTGTTTCCATGTAATTAACAAGCTTCACAAAACGTGGTTACACTGAGCTTGGTGTCTTCAGAACAAAAGTAACGCTTTCCAATGATAAAATTGTTTTAGTGTCACTTGCACGAACAACAGGTGAATATGTACGAATAACATAAGGATTTTGAAGCTTGCAGACAATGGTATGCAATAGGCTCCCAAATACTTGTGAAAAAGCAAGTGCATATTCGGTATCCAGGGCCAAATTACGTGTTTGTTTACCACTGTGCACATTGTGAGTTTAGTAGCTTGGTATCTGAAGTATTCTAAGCTTGTACGTTTGTGGTACACTGCAAAGTGTGGGGGAATAGTTTGTCAAACCTGTGAATAAGTGATAACGTAGTTTGACAATCGTAGTTGCATTGTATGGTTTGTTGATTGGAGTATAATAGTAGGAGAGGTTTATAGTTAGTGGAAAAGGGATTTATTTAGGTCTAGAGTCAATGAATGTTAGTGCTGTACCTTCAGGATTTATGTTTAATTGGTGTAGCCACTTTGTGAGCAGGGCACAAAGCTTGTTAGGCACTGAGTTGAGGGACGCGTCTCATTTCAACGGACAAAGACCATCATAACGTGTCTTCGGGCATAAATAACTCCGTGCCGAAAGTCACGCATTTTCTTTTTGTGGTTTATTTTACGAAGCTGTCAGTATCTCGGATTATACAGTGTCGATGGCAGGAAGATTTGTCCAGGGTTAATTGGAAAGAGTTCGGAAGGCAGTGTTCGTTGCATTATCGACGTAAAGTACGAAGACTTGTCTGGAAGGGATGATAGAAACAAAAGGAGATTGTTCGTGCTGAAACTGGTACCACATACATCGCGAACACAAGTCTAGAAGTTGACCCGTGCAGCAGCCTGCTCGGCCTGTTGGTGAGTGTGCTTTTGAGAGTGTTGGTGTTGGTGCTAATTCTAGTTATGCTGCTGGTGTTGGTTCTCTTTTGGTGGTGGGTGCAGTGGTGGTGAGCATTGTATTGTTGGCGTTAGGTGTATTGATGGTGATGGATGTGTTGGCGATGGTAATGGTGGTGGTGGTGGTGGTGGTGGTGGTGGTGGTGGTGGTGGTGGTGGNTGGTAATGGTGGTGGTGGTGGTGGTGGTGGTGGTGGTGGTGGTGGTGGTGGTGGTGGCGGCGGCGGCGGCGGTCATGTTTGCATTGGCTGTGGTACCTGTATTAGTGTTAAGTCTTGGTAGAGGGTTTGTGGGTTGAGGTTGTTACGTTGTTGGTGGTAGTTGCGTTGATTTTGGTAGTTGTGGTGTGTTGATTTGGTGGCTGTGTTGCTGATGGTATTCGGTGTGTTAATGATTCTACTCGTGGCTGTGTTGATGATGCTGGGTGTGGCTCTTCTAGTGTGGATATGGATGGTTGAGGGTTTTATGATAATAATTATAGTAATATTTATTATGTGTCTGACAGAAACGCGAAGAAAAATTTTAGTACAGTAACAGTTTGAAGTAACCTGTCCTTGGGCGACCGCCACGTGCATCAATTTGACCCCACGTAGATTTTACTTCCCGACTACAGTCTATAGATTTTGACAGGCATTTCAGCTCTTGAAACGCTGTGTTTACTGACTTTTAACAAAGCGTGGTATTAATATTCCGCCAATGTACGATTTGTAGAAGTAGGTAATTTTACGTCTTATTTCAACAAACTCCGCCCCTGCGAGAGAGACGAAGGGGCAAACTGTGTGCTCTAAAGTTCGGAGCGTTTCGCACCTTGGAACGGGTGTCAGTCTGACAGCAAGAAATATACAAGCTGCGTGCGATGCGTCACTCCCCTCACCACAGCTATACACCGGGGGTCTACCTTCCCGGGCCATTATATCCTGATGAATTGCCTCGTAAAATTTGTCAGACACAACTAATTCTTGATACCAACCCAGGTAGGGTCTATACACTATCATGTTGTGTGGATAATTTACCTCACCTTCTGAGAACAGCGCAGCTAGAACAACGGAGGGAACAACAGACAGACAATGTTACAAATCATAATAAATTAGTCAAATGTTTGTAATTAAATTACACGAGTGAAGGGGTCAGTCTGTTACTTATTAGATGCTCTTGTGTGACCATTAGAACTCCGCCCGAGTGTTATGCTTATCCGATATCACGTGTCTGGTGTTAATTTTGCTGTAGTTTTAAACATGAGATCATTCGCCCTGTCCTTCTCATTTTTACTACAGACGTTTAACAATAAAGTTAATGCTCTTTACATCTGGGATATGTTTCTTAGCATCATGGTCTTGTGGCCAATGGAAAGAATACGATTTGCGACGACGTTACATGCTGTCTTTTATGGCCCGCGATGTACCAATATTATAAACCAGTAACGAATTGCTATTTTTGGTCCTTCTGCAATATTCCTTCAGTTGTCAAAACCCTTTCCGAAAAAAAAAGTTTTTATATGATGTAATGTAATAATAATAATAATAATAATAATAATAATAAATTTGTAATAAACATGTTTAAGAACTACGAAAAGCATAAAAGACATTGGGCGGGTATAAATTGAACTTTCAATTTTTTATGAATGACATTCCGCTGTGTTTTATAGAAAACTCGTGACTAATAAGAACACCGTAAAATGCAAATGGCCGATCCCGGTGGCCGTGCCTTTTAATGCATATGCCTGCAGTCGTTTTGGGTTCGGGGGTTCGAATCCCGCTGAGGGCATGAATGTTCGTCTCTTGTGTTTATTGTGTGCTGTGTAGGTATTGGCTTGTGAGAAGAGCTGATTACTTGTTCAGAGGAGTCTGCTGGGTCTGTGCATGGTGTAGAAACGTCCACAGTGAGGCAGCCTAGGCCCGATTTGGGCTGTAGCGCCACAGAGGAAAAAACCCGCAGTGTCTTTTCCATAACACGCTACATGTTTCGACCCAAAAGGACTACCACCAGGGCTGCCAGTTTAAACTTTTTAGTATCTTGACCTTTGTTATACGGATCCTTCGGCAAGCAATCTGAACTACTACATGTTACTGCAATTGTTGTCAATTATTTTCTGGCGTACAGAAGTTAAAAGAACATAATACATTCCAAGAACCGGTCCAATGTCTGTTTCAAGTTGTAGGTTGTGGAAAACAGTCTAAACATGCAATTGTTAGTAGCATCTTGAAATATGATTACAGTAAACATAAATTTAAGGTCTTTTTTAATAATTAGGCCGATCCCAGTGGCCGCGCGGTCTAAGGCGTAGGTCTGCGGCGGAGCGCTTGCTGGGATCGTGGGTTCGAATCCCACCGGGGGCATGAATGTTTGTCTTGTACAATGTTTTTGTTGTCAGGTAGAGATCTCTGCGATGGACCGATCCCTCGTCCAGAGGTCCTACCGACTATGGTGTATGCTTGAGTGTGATCAAATGAAATTACAAAAACCCTCGACACCTGCTGTGAACAAGTAGGTAGAAGAGGGAAGGACAGAGAGAGAGAAGTTAGTAATGAGAAACGAAGTGGCGTTATAATTACGTTCACTCTTAATTCCAAGTTAAAGTTCTTGACCTATGATCTTACTGTATTCTAACGGAGGACTGAGAAAACCCACGAAACTCCCAGTAAGACTAGTCGGTAGGCCGGCCTCGATTCGAACTGAGTGCCACTCGAATACGGGTTTAGAATGTGAACGCTACACCAACTTGCTAGGTTCAAAAACTGCCAGAGTTTATTACATCGATCTACATATCCTGTATCCGCCATTTTATATTGCAGATTTCAGTTTTCCACGGCGGAAGTAGCGAAGAACTACATAAATCGAGGAGTGACTTAGATGCAGATTTTTCACTTGCGTCTTACATAGCAGGCAAAGTAACATTTTGTAATTAGTACCTGCAATTGAATCAAGCGCACAGCTTCTTTGACGTAACGTATATTCTCAAGTTTTGTTTCAATCTCGCTCTCGAATGGAAGCTAATTCAGACTGAGGTTTTAAGAGGTGGAATTGAAAGAAAAAAAAGTACTCATTAGTTGTGCAATATAAACATAATAATGTATACAGT
Organism: Coptotermes formosanus; assembly: GCA_013340265.1. Classification (NCBI taxonomy): domain Eukaryota; kingdom Metazoa; phylum Arthropoda; class Insecta; order Blattodea; family Rhinotermitidae; genus Coptotermes; species Coptotermes formosanus. The sequence continues at coordinate 253,121 of BLKM01001521.1, forward strand.
CAGTGACAAGTTAGCAGTGTGTCAGTTTATTTTGTGTAAATGTACTATGTATTTTGACATTTTTGTATGCGCGAATGTAATGCGCAGGTTTCATGTAGGTATTCTGAGGAAAAACTTGCTGACGATATTGCAGGAAGTTCGATATATTATATCGATACATTGCATGTGGGCGTAGGCCTATTACATGCCTGGAGTACGACAATGAACGACTCAGCAGAACGTGAGACCTGTCGGCCGAGTGCCAATTTTGGCGATGTGTGTACCACGATGTCTCCGAGGGTGGCCAGGGGGATGAATGGGAAGCAGGTGAAGACATGGCACATTCCTGCGAGACCGTCGTGACTAACGACCTGCCGCTAATGTTAACACGTCTCTCAGCTAGCCCACACACACACGCCTGCCCCGACACAATTGCGAACTCTTTCAATGATACCAGTTTATAGCATCCACACAGCAATTACTAAACCCATGGTAGAGTGTCTTTCTTTACGCAATAGGTTATCACCTGTTAATGAGAGACTGTCATAAGAAAAGCATGCCATTGGACCATCCTTAGTCCCCGGCCTCCCACCGCGGATGACCGCGTGTGATACCAGTCGAGTTCACGTGGGATTTGTGAAGGAAGAATTGGCACTGGGACAGTGCTTCAGCTTTCATCCGTCAGTTGTTTCTCACCAGTGCCTCCTATTAATATTTCATTTATCTACCGTCTTGCATAGGAACTGCTTTCTAAAACATGCTACTGAAGGAAAGATGAAGGATAAAAGTGACAGGAATACGAGGAAGAAGACGTAAGCTGCTACTGGTTGACCTTAAGGAAACAAGAAGATACTGGAAATTGAAAGAGGAATCACTAGATGGCACTCTGTGGAGGACTCGCTATGGAAGAGGCTATGGACCTATCGTAAGACTGCCTGCGGAATGAATGACCATCGACGTTGTATCAATTGTAGCAATTGACAGCGTCTTTAAATAAAACATTTCTCTCTCTTCTCTCGAGCTACGTAAATTCATATCACATCTTCACAGTCTACTTCCCTGACGCAAATTTTATTACATAAAGATGTTCCAAGTGGTCTTAAGAACAGACCACTAAAACGTATGGCCTGTGAACCGCAGGCAGTATTTCTGTGTTTGATCTTATTGTGATTGTTAGCTACATTTTGTATGGAGATGTCGACAATTCATCGCTTTATCTGCGAAATGTGTACAGAATGTCGTAAACATAGTGACGGTAAGAATCACTGACAAATTTAACGCAAAGGGGCGTTATTTTATCTCGCAGCTCCCACTACTTTTCACTCAACCCGTTTCGCGTGAACAAGATTTCTAGTAGGCTGCTACTTTAGAGAAATGTCGCTAAATGATTAGGTGCCGATTGTGGACAATATGCGCAGATGTAATAAGTTTTTGCATTAAGCAGGTTAGGTTAAAATTCGTATAGTTTATTAACGTTGACAAAACCTTAAGATGCGAATGTACAAAAACCAGATATTTATCAGTTGAGTCAAATTTTACAGTACGCTGTGTCTTCTTAACACCGGCTTATTCGCAGTTCACGGCCTTTGTGTCTAGACCTATAAACAGTATTTTATTTATCGTGTATCTCAATCTATCACGTGTATTTCCAATATTTAAAAACAAAACTCCCTGTACGCCTTATAAACCCACTGTCATTTTAAATACGACGACATAATCGTTTTCTTAATTTCTTGTCTTTTCTGTAACTTTTAAATGCTGTTTTGTGTCTTGAATTCTGTTCTGTTAATCTTCTTGAAACTATAAATGCCGATCCCAGTGGCCGCGCGGTCAAAGGCGTATGTCTGCGGCCGCACGCTTGCTGGGATTGAGAGTTTGAATCCCGCCGGGGGCGTGGATGTTTGTCTCGTGTCAGTGTGGTCTGTAGCATTGGTAGAGGTCTCTGTGACCCGCCGATCCATCGTCTAGAGGAGTCATACCAAGTGTGTATGTGTCACTGAGTGTTATGAGGTGCAACAATAGCCCTGCACACCTACAGTGCGGTGGTAGAAGAGGTCAGACTAAGAAAGAGAGAAGGAAGACGTAAAAACTAATTTCAGGTTCGCCTGATTCATTAAACAAAGCCTCTCCTTCAGCCCACAGTTCAATAAATAATTTTACACTTCCGTGATAGGTGCATAAATCTATGAAAATGCAGTCTTATTCCCCTTGCTGATAGCACGAGTTACCCTTGTTCTGCATTATTGAATTTATAAAATGTACGAAGTGGAATTGTTCTCTGCTGGCATGATATTTATATAATTTTAGTGGTACTCCTCAAATTATTTCGAAATAAGGGATACAGACACATGGGCAAAGTGATAGCGTAACCCCTTCTCTTCTTCTCAGCTAAGTAAATCTGAGTTACAAATGTCCTTATTAACGAACCAAAGCTAATACTACGACAGCAAATTCGAAGGTTCAAGAACGCCAGTGCTAACGCGTGATCCTGAACCAGTTCCACTCACTCCCGATTCACAAAGCCTGTTTAGTGACTTAATATTGTCTTTCCAGTTCCTTCCCGGTCTTCCAGTCTGCGGTTTCCCAGGAGGTCTCCTCCCGAAATTATTTGTGCACTGGGATATTCATTCGTCACTTAAGACTGTTGTGAGAAGAACCAGCTTCCGTAAACAATAAGTTATTATTTGTGAGACGGTATCTACATCATTTAAATGTATGCTGTACCTTCGTACAGTATTCGTTGCTAACTGCCTCTTTTCATGAAGGTCCTGTCTTCGCAGAAGTGAACACTGCGACAGTTCAGACTGAATTGTTTGTGGAGGGCCGTGCTCTGTGCGACCGTGTCTGCTCCCAGGTAATTGCAGAGCAACGACAAACGGCGCGTGCAAACACACATAATTATGGCTGTGTTGTCCAAACATTTCACTCACCACAATGCTAAACATAAGCCCTGCGTGATGGCGGCGCTGCGTGTTTGTTGGAATTTGTCTTTAACATGTAGATTGACACTGCCAACGTGCAAATTGGAGGCGTGTCTTGAAGCGTAACGTGTATAAGCCAGCACTTAGTGCCGCGTTTCTGAGTGTAGGTATCTTAAAATATCCCCTACTGATACGCGTTCGGACATTAATTTTACAATTCTGCGTAACTATTAATGTTATTAAATAATACTGTAATAACCCTTTAATAAATTGCACCATTGGATTGGTTCGTTAATCCACTGGCATAAATTTCCGCGATAGTTCTTATGGTCTGGTGGCTTAAAAACAGGATGAAAATTACCCGTCTTCTGAAATGTGACGCCGAAACGTCTGATAGAAGTAACACCAAAGTTTGGAGGAACATGGTGCCCCCATATTCAGGGTAGAATAACAGAATGCCCTCGTGATTGCTCTTCATTTCGCTCCTGTACTGACCCGTGATTGATACTTGGGCTTATTTCCTACCCTATGACATTTGGTCATAAAGACCTCGCCTTTGTTTCACTGTGGAGCCTTTGTAAAACGCGATGAAGTTTTTTTTTGCCGCAGTGATATATGTACAGGTTAATGGCTGCCACTATGTCAGACTTTGTTTACATCGTTTAATGCTAGGAGAATAAGTGCAGAGTGTGGTGGAGCGTCTCTGTAATGAAGCGTTTATGTCGTAGTTTGAGGTTTAATTCCGCCTGGAGAGACTGAAAGAAAATTATTAAAGCTTGTCAGTCACTATAGTTGGTGTCCCGGCTGAGATTCGACCTGGGTACGTTCCGAATTCAGTTTTCGTTTGTATCAGCTTGCTGGACTTAAATTACTGTAGATACCGTATTATTATTATTATTATTATTATTACGGTAACATCTGTATGCGAAATCATGTTCTGCTGAACGACCACATGGATATTCTCAAGACAGACATGATTCGGCATTAATGGCTGTTTCATTCGTTTCTACGAATTCCTTCCGAGAGAATTATTTTTAAAAGCTAACGTTACGAATTGACAGTGTTGCCCTGCACCAGAAGTCAAGGGAAGTACATGAAATATGCTGGCTTCCCTTGGCCTCCGTTGTTGGCAGCACTGTCAATTTCAGCGTTGTGTTTCTTATTTACGCGTGCTAGGAAGCTTTTGTTTCTTATTATTTCGTATAAAAATTATAGTATGACAGTGCCAAACGTTGTACATCTAAGAGTGATTGAAAGTTTCAAAAATATAAATACATTTTTATTGATTAAATATTTTGTGTTTTCTACGTGCGAATTATTGACAAGAGTACTATGTTAAATTCTTTAAAATTATTTTTGGTTTCAGATGCTATATGTTAAAGACAGTTCATCTCAGAGACTTACAATATCGATGTATCGCTGTAAGAATTTTACTTCTGCGACGATGCAAGGCGTTCAGCATACTACACAATGTTCCTGCTGTACTGAGTATCATAACCTCTTGTGATTGTTAAGTAGTCTGCATGACGGACAGAAACATTTCTTCTGCTCGTACAGATACATCTTAAAAGGAAGTTAGTTTGGTGTTGATAACTGAGCGACTGGTGCAGATGTTCTCAGGCAAACTGAAATTAAACATAAATGGGTAAAAAAAGCCTTCGCGTCAGATATTTGATTTAAGAGTAATGCTGGGTTAGTGTGTGTTCGAAGTTACAAGGCTTACTAAACGAAATTCAGAAAGACGTTCCTAGTGGACTGTAACAAGTTCAACTACGAATACATTAATGTAACAAACACGTGGCTTTGTTTTTCTATCAAGAGGACCTGGATCTGAGACCTTTTCACGCTAAATTTATGGAAAACAGTATGTAGTGGGGCAAGGTTTTGTTCGTCTGTGAACAAATCACTTATTTATATCAGTGAATTGAATTTATAGAATTTCAGTAATTGGCACTGCAATTACAAAATTGTTTATAATCCAAACAGCTCTCTGTTTGTTTAATTGGCATGTTTATAAATTATCAAAAACGAATACAAATAGGTTTTCACATACATTCTTCGTGTTTTTACATCTCGTTTGGCCTGATATTCTTTCTTAGACTAGGTTAACAGCAGGAGGAGCAGTATACGGCACACGTATAAATTTTAATATAGAGAAAGTTACTTGCGAGTAAAAAAGCATGCCTTAGTTTTACATGTGTCTTATATCTTGTTATATGTTATTTACAGCTTACCTCAGATTCTTTCAAAAGACTTCATAAATCTTAATGACATGTGTACTGTGTGTGCATATATATATATATATTTATTTATATCTTACCAGGGAGACCTGCTAATTTTTGTACGACAATCTCACTGTAAAGTAAGAATTACAAGTCGACCAAGACGTGTCACAAACTATCCCAACCTTTGCTGTAGACATCCAGTATCGGAATAAACGGATACCTGTTTCGTGATATAGAAAACTGATCCCGCCTCTGTTCTTTTTATTCATAGTAGTAGGATATGAAGTTGAAAATTCAGTAGTAGGTTTCTTCAAGGTAAGAGTATGTACAAGTCGCGGCCGTCTGACTATTAACACCATTTGTCAGACACTGGAAGTAACTACATCGTCTGTGACTAACATACATACTTAGGCGTCTCCTACATGTATATGAATAAACCATATATTTTATTTTCCCATCATTCTAAGAAACAATATGTTTTAGTTACACGAAATAACGGATATACATGCACGTATACATGTGTCAATACTTAAGGGTCCTAAAGCTGATCGGCTGGACCCTTGGTAATCTGGGGTTGGGATTTGGACTTACGCTTTTGTTATGAACGTTTCTCTGTATTTTCTCTAACTATTCTCATGGTACAAGATCTTCCCTGATTTTATGGAAACCGGATGTTTATCCCGGTGTACACAAATCTCGCACTTAGTTCTTAACCTGAGATATTTGAACGCATTTTACTTCTTCATCGCCATTGTCTAATATGTGTATCGGTTGTAATATTACCCTGCCATATAATTTACTTAGACCTGTTTTTTTTTAGAGTCTGTCAAAGTAAAGTCTATCATATTTCGTTTCTCCACAGATGCCCCGCCAGTTTCGTCTTTCTTTATGTCACTGTTTTAACTATATGAAGTCTCTGACATACCCCGGGCAGATCCTCACTGTGTAATACTGTCCAGTCTTAGCTACATGAAGTCACCAGGGAGAACTATCCCTGATGATGGCTCAGATGAGCCGCAACATATAGGAGAAAATATATGTGATAATAAAAGACGGAAATCGCTTCAAGTGCATGTCGTTGGACTTACATATATATTTCCGTAATTTAATGTGCTGCTGCATTCAGCAAACCAACGTTAAACTGTCGTTTCAAAATACAGTGTAACTCCAGTTATCCGGACACTGGTTATCCGGATCGCCAATTATCCGGATCGGCTTAGCCCTTCAGGTAACTTTGTCGAGAATTCTACAAAGCTAATTTGCCTCGAAATTACCGGTTATCGGATCGATATATGCTTTGCTTCATCAAGTAAATCTGTAAGTCAAACATTTTCTTACCGTAATTGTACTGCATTTTTATGGCTTAAATTTTTCCCCAATTGTCAAACATGTATAAGTAATTATGTATTGATGTTATATATATATATTTATATATATAAGCGGGTGGTTACAGTCTTTGTGGCTGTATCCCGCATCCTAGTCGCCATCTATTCCTATCTAAGTAGTCTTCTTCCTGTACATTTCTTCCATCCATTGCTTGCTTTGCTTTCTTCTTCCAGGTGTTTCTCGGTCTTACTCTCTTTTTCCATTCAGTTGGAGTCCATTCATATGTTTCCTTAGTTTAATGTTTTATTTTTGCTTAAACAAATATGTAGCCTAAAAATAGCCGTTTGTAGAAATTTTTTCCACTTTAAACTGCCAGTGTAGCCTATTTTCAAATAAAAATCAAATTATACCGATGTTCTGCATATCCGGACGGTTTGCGGTTCCAATTAACCCTTTAAAGACGAAGCGTATCTGTTTTATATAAGGACTCGATGCGTACCGCGCTGTAAACACTCTCCACTTCGGTTATAAAAACCAATCTCTTAATGTGTTATAAGGTAAAAGTTGCTGTTTGTTCTGAGATCCGTACAAAACACATAAACGCAATGTGGGCACCACGTAGAATTTTTTAATGTTAAACCTGGCGGTATGTAAAGTTACCGCTAGACTTCAAAAGGTTAATTCGGATAATTGGAGTTATACTGTATTTGGAGTCTGCCACAACTTCAAAGCTGTCTAGTATTCTGGCGATGAGACACGGGCTTCATGGGAATATTTGTTTCTGCCTTTGTATCTGAATCCCAGCATATCAACGTGTTCAGAGACTCCTTGGTGGAATATTTATTTCTGCGTTTATATCTAAATCCCCGGATATCAACCTGTTCAGAGATTCATTTGTGGAGTATTTGAAGATTTAAGTGGGCGCACGAAGTATTTTGGACGTCTGTAATTCAGTTCCCTATTTTGCAACTCAATATAATGTATTAACTTTAAAACTGAACTCTTTGTGTCTCTGCATATATAAATAAGTGAATGTATTGAATTCCTGTAAAACGTTAAACAAAGTATTTGAGGTATGGGGGAGAGAGTGGAAAACTCAGAAAACGAGAAAAGCTGGAAGGCGAAAAACACTGAAACCGCTGTCCTAGATCAAGATGCCTTTTATTTGCTGCAAGAGGACAGCGTATGTTTCGCAGATTAGCGTGTCTCTGTGGGACGATGTGTTTATTGATTTGTGTTTTGTGGCTCATTCGTATAGAATTATATTTATCTCCTCGTCTAGCGTTGCTTTTGTTGTTACACAAATTAAGAACCTGATGTTGCCGTTACAATGCTGTGAGAATGCTTGATGAAGAAAGATAAAAGATAAGTGGAGATAAAGAAACAAGGAGAGGTGGGAGAGGTGGATTTACTGCGAGTCTGATATGAGTTTATGTCCCTTCACATGATAGCATCGGACAGGCCAGGCCTAACTAGCCGGGCACGATACACGCTTGTACCACACCGCACCACACCACACCACTCGACGAATTGGGAAGGAATTGGCCTGCGCAGCGTACAACAACGTGAAATAACGTAACATAAGCAACCAATGTGTTTCGATACCAACAACCCGAAAACCTTTGTTGTCTAAAATTTATTTAAACACTATTTAACAAGGAATTCCGGGCGGAAATTTATGACACCAGCCAAGCGAAACATAAGTAAGGTATGCACACCAGGTATTTTGAGTCCATCCTTCCGAAACATTTATGCGATCGAATTTATATACCAGGGAGCTTTGAGTGGAAATTTAGAACATTAAACACGTGTAACGTAAAGCAAGCATCTCATAGATTTGACCTACACTCGGATCTCTTTCCACTGACATCCTTAGTACATTTAAATACACCAAAACAGTATTTAATAAGTAGCTTTGGGAGAACATACTGTGTTAAGGAAGTGTAGCGTATGTCTTAGCCAACTTGGTTTTTGAAATTTCAAGTTTTCTAAAAAGAGGGTAAATGCTGGGTCCATACTGGTCATGTAATGCAATTCTATAGGTTTTATTAATTTTAGTACTCGCAATGGATTAGACGGTGGAAAAGTCCATAAACTTAATGAGTTTAGAAGCGTAGCGTAGCTTAGAACAAGCCATAGGTTTTGAATCGAATCAAAAATGTGTGCGTCGTGTTGTAGTGCATGCATTTTGAGTTCATCAATTCGAATCCATTTGTAGGAACAACTTAGACTAAGGAGTATTTATATTTTGCATTAGTTAAAACGTCAACAAAAGGCAAGTATGACGTTGCGCAGCCTAACTCAAGATGCCATGATTTTCGAGTTTAATTAATCTTCCTTCCAGTTGGTTTTATGACAGGAATCTCACCTATAAAATATTTATGAACTTGTTTTTGGAAGGACCTACACCAGGGGAATGTGGGTGACATAAGAAGGCCGCTGACTGCTGGTTAAACTTAATTTCATTTTCTCTAAAATCTTCACAGAACTACCACATCTAATTACTGTTTAACAGGATGTACTTACGAAGAACTCATGACACCAACACATAACGTAAGCTCACCATGAAGCTACGCCTCCGTATCTGCAGCGCTGCACAGCATCAAAACTGAGAATGGTTGTGAACAACGACCTGAAAGGAATGAAGAATGAGCCAACCGGCATACCAACAAATCTTAATGCATTTAAATACGGCTGTTCGGCAAATGCCCGGTCCCAGGTTTCTTACGAACCGAACCAATGGAGATCAAATTCACACACCTGATACAGCGTGGTAAAATAATCAACATATATAGATAACGATTCAATAAATGCATTTCAAAAGGAAGATTACACAACTATAATACAGTGAAATCTGTCAGTGTCGGCCACCACTGGTTCCATTCAAAGTCGCCCAACTTATGCAGGTGGCCAACTTATGGAAACCACGTGGTGCTGTGAAAATTGAAGTGTGCGACGTGCGACTGTCACTCGTGCAAACGTACAGTTGAGAGTGCAGAAGCAGGTGGTCCAGCAGGAAAACATGTACACAACCCTGTCAATGAACAGGGACTTGAAGTGTAGTAATGGTTCAGTTGCCACCAGGAAGTTACAGTTTGTTGTCCATAATTGTGGAGAAAGGAAGGAGGATGAGTGGGCAAAAGTAGTTCTGCTAATGAATGATGATTTCGGCATGACATGAAAACTATACAGCTGTTTATGTCGCCGAACATAGGGAGGTTCGTCTTACATATAAAGCGTAGCATTAATTGTGAAACTGTGGCCAAGTTCGGGATACATATGTGGCCACATTATGGAGTAATGGCCACTTATAATATCAGAGGAATTTTCCAGTTGCATAAAAGTGTGGCCAGTTACGAGAGGTGGCCGACTTAAACGGGTGGCCAGCTTCACAGGTTTTCCTGTAGGCCTATAATAAATCTTTTTTTTTTCCTCCAGTCGCTGTTCCTCTTTTTACTAGCGATAATTCTAAGTCTCTGCCCTACCCAGACTTTTATTCCTCTATGCAAAAGTTGTGATAGCTTATATGAAGATTCTTCCCACTGCAGTATCTCGCCAGTCGTCCTTTCTGTAGGTAAAGACTGTGTTAGCGGGAGCGGCCTTCCTCTCCTGTCTCCATTCCCCTGCATAAAATCTGATGTTAGGGATCCACTTTCCTTCTCACCCTCCATTCTCCTACTCTACGTTCCGAATGTCGTAAAATGAATGATTACGATCAGGGACGCACAAGGAATGTTGGGAATTCTCGTTTTGGAAATCAGCCCATCACGGACAATTTGTTTTACAGGGTATCAGTTACCTGTCGTGCGGCAAGCTCCAAGTGTAAACTCGATTCCAAGTGTTTCTCTCTTTTTAATTGCTTGTAGCCTGTAAACTGTACCATAATTCTTGGGGCTGCTCACTCATTTCAGCCACAAAGTTTTGTGGTGTTTCTGTTGCTCTGTATCTCTATCGCACCGCACTGTGTGGAATGTTCACGGCAAGAAACACGATGTTTCCATCAGTGAGGCCTTGTAGCAGTTTACACGTTAAGTACAAGAATGACAGAAGAAGATGTTTCCCGTTATCTTCCTCAAGGTCGAACAGTTGTCTTACTGCAGCAAATAAAGGTATCTAGAACGGAATATAGTGGTTCTGACGTAACACAAGCCAAGACGAACTTGCATCTTCTTGAATGCTTCGTGGCCTTCTTTCCTTATTTTATAACTAACTAAGGTAAACCCCATCGAAATTCAACGGGAATAGTTGATCATTGTAGTTGATGGCTATGCTTTTCACAAATAAACCTACAATCGGTCCAATCCAATAGATCAGGGACGTCCAAACTCCTTCAGAAAAGGGTCACAAACGTTGTTGTGGGCTGGTTGGCGCGTCGCACGTGTAAAAATTACAGTAGAGTGGTATACCTAACGGCCCAAATTGTTGTGTAGTTTGTATAGCATTTGAGAGACAACATGAAATCAATGCTTCACTGAGTATGAGGCTATGAACTTGGGAACTGCGATCTAGGGATGACATTTATCGGAAAATTTCGAGAATGCGATTCCGACTGAGGCATATATTATCTCGTGGTTCTGTCCGTGAGTACTAACAACAGTGACTGCTACACAACCTCTGGATGACAGAATGCTTAGGTGTGACAGCTTACGGACGATAGAGTTATGTTTAGGCTACATCACACGTATGTGTCTGTCCTCCCCAGTTTACTGTGATCAATAGATTGAATTCACCATACTATGACATGAACATCTTCCAACTACCAACAATCATACCTCAGCCAGTCGTAATTCCCTACCACAAATACTACCAGAACTGCTATTGTGGGGTTGAAACCACACTGGTAATTACCGCTGCTAACACTACGTGGGGTGCGACTGTAACCATGAAGATATTTGTGCTCATTACCTTCAAGTGAACCCCCGACAATCATCGTGTTAAATTCGTAGCTAATTGCGTGTGTCTTTATTAGAAGTAAAGAAAACTGAAGGTGAAGACACACACACAGCGCAGTACGAGTGTGCTTTTTGTGCTTACTCTGCCTTGATCATGTGTGTGTGGTAGAATCAATTGTAGTAAATCACTGAGAAATGTAAATAAGCACAATAAATTTTACTTTTTCTAATCGTATTTCGCCAAATGAGCGGAGAAGACTACATAACGAGGAACTTAATGACCTGTACTCATCACCAAATATTATTCAGGTAATCAAATCGAGAAGAATGAGATGGGCGGGGCATGTAGCACGTATGGGGAAAAAGAGAGGTGCATATAGAATTTTGGTGGGGAGACCTGAAGGAAGGCGGCCACTTGGGAGACCCAGGCGTAGATGGGAGGATAATATTAAAATGGATCTTCAAGACGTGGGATGGGGGCATGGACTGGATTGAGCTGGCTCAGGATAGGGACAGGTGTCGGGCTCTTGTGAATGCGGTAATGAACCTCTGGGTTCCATAAAATGCGGGGAATTTCTTGACTAGCTGAGGACCTGTCAGCTTCTCAGGAAGGACTCTGCTCCATTGAGTTAGTTAGTTAGTTAGTTATTTCGCGAAATACGATTACGAGGGTTTGACCGCACAAAATGTGATAGGCAAGCTATATGGCATATCCATCTAATTCCGTGGAGCAGTGTCCTTGTTGTCGTGCTGATAGTTCCTCCGCTTCTTATGAAACTTCTCGTATCTCGTAGCTGGTAAAAACGAGGCATGTAAATGGAGCAATAGCGTTTACAGTTTTCTTTCCTCACCGCACAGAATGACACATTTTAATTAAGAAATGCTTGATAAGCAGTTCCCAGAAGTTGTCCTTTATTTTCCAAAAAATAAAAAGCACCGGTGGAAACACTGTAACCTGGTAGAAGTAAAATATTGACTGTGCACTTGTGACACTTAGCTTCTCATGACGGTCAGGGTCAGAAGTACGATCTTGTGATATGTGACGCCGTGTAGTTTGACAGGTATTTATATCAGCTTTTTCAGTGATACGCTTAAGACGGTCTTTGTGTTCCAAACTACCCTAAGGAGTCCTGATGTGTACACTTAAACTACTACTCTCAATTAGCCTAATTCTTTAAACGCCGACTACCAGATAGGGCAACTCAAATTATGTGGTGTTTGATTTATAACGGGGCGCTCTTCTGTGAGTGTCGGCCCGGGCCTCCGTTATCCGTACAGGTTCCCGTGGGTGTTTTCAGTGTCTGTAGTGCACTGCCATGATACGGTAGGACCTGGGAGTAGGTCATGCCCACCTGCCAGTTTGTTCGAGTTCGTTGCGCGCGGGTCTCAGTATCTCCTTGTTCAACTAAATTTTGAATTCTCTGTTGCAGTACGTTCAGAGTCTGTGTGACCTGCTGCTTATTTAATAACGAAATTGACATAGATGCTGGTCGGCAATGGAAGATGAACTATTGTTTAGAATTGTAAAAAAAATATTAAGAGTTCTGTATTTTAAACATTTGTAGTAATTTTAATTAACAGTATTTTAAATCTACACGGGCAGATCTTTGACAGGATTTGCTGTACATGTATGCCTTTGTGTACATCTCCCTGATGATGACCTTGTAGATGTCGAAACATGTAGGAGGGACATAAGTGACAGTTGATTGTGCAGTTTGTTGGATCAAATATTATATATACAGTCGCACCCGGTTATAACGATGTCAGTTTATACGACACCTCGCCTATAGCGTCAGATATTCTGTGGTACCAATTAATTCCTCATTGTCAACCATAACGTTACACTACTCGGTTATAACGACATCCGTTTATAACGACGCAAAATATTCAGTCCCTTTCATGACGTTATAACTGAGTTCGACTGTATTTAATAGTTAATTGTTTAAGTTGTCGTTTTTAAGAACTTCAGTTGAGTGTACTCTTCATTTCTTTTATTGGATTCGTAGAGTCGTGGAGGTTATAATAGTAAAAGGAAGTTTACGATAAGTTCCTCTGGTGGGGTTTCATTGTGTCAGTTCATCTTATCAGAAGAACTCCTTACGCAGCTAAGTAGTAACTATGTCAAAATGCAGAGAGATGTCTAGTGTTACTGTGGCCATGCTGGGCCATAGGATTGTCAGCGTTTATGCAGGTTTTATTCACTCAGTCGTGCGGCCGCTTTGTGCCTTGTGCTTTGTGTCACATATAACAATATTTGCAAACCAGTCGGTTTGTTTGATGAACTCATGATTACAGATAAAATTCAAACTAATGATAATTGCATTAACATCGGATATGTCATAAATCAAACCAATGTTGTTGCACTTAAAAAAGGGAGCGGAACCGTAGACCGGGAACACAGAACAGCTGTTATGTTTGAGTAAGACACACTACTTTCTTGAAGGCATGATGTAACACCTACAACAAATATTAACTCTTTAAATCTTTGAAGCATAAATTTTGTTCTGCATGATATATAGAAATTTGGCTCCTACCTCACAGTAAACACACTAGTCTCCATTGCAAAGATCAATCGGTCAATGTTGTCTGCGAAAGCAATCCCTGTTTGCCCTGAGAGTCGTGCCAGACTGATAAATACACTGTGTGGGTAAACTGCAGGTGTTATTAAGGTTAAAGCAGGCAGCACGTAATGTGATTTGAGGAATTAAAATGTTGTAAGTAAGAAATTTGATTTGTAAATTATTTTCTCCGAAAGTTGTGTTCTGTATCAAATCGTCTGCAAGCAAATGACGAGGGACTGTATTTACAAAGGTTACTGCACAAATTTTATGTTGTGTGTACCGTGCATTTCATCGTACGTCTAAATCAAGCAACAAATGCACAAGGTTTAGAGTTTGGTTTAGATTCAGATTTCCTGCACATGTACTACCTGCCCTCCGTAAATATTTGGAGCGACAAGAAATGAAATGTTTTCCGCCATAATGTAGCTACACAGTGAAACTGTCATTGTAGGAAACATCAGAAATGTGTATATCAGGTGTGTTTTATAGGCATGCGTATTCCCGGGCTTCGTGTTTTGGGAAGTTACCACTTGCTTGGGCAGATATTTATTTCTGTTGTCACCCTGAACGTCAGGTATCCTGACTACCTCGAGATCTGACATCTTGTAACGGTGACTGTGAAGATTAATTTTCAGAGACGTTACGCCGTGTAGTGTGGTAGTTATTTATCAATATGGTAGAGGATCTTACTGCCTCTGTCTTCAGGGTATAAGACTTAAGTGTTACAAGCCGATCCCAATTGTCCACTTCCAGTCCGAGTTCTTGTCTCCCCTATCCTACACAACTGTTTTTCCGCGCAGGTTGTTTTGCCTTGAAGATGGAGGTTCTTCCGAGCATACCTACCAGAATGAATGGCGTCACATTACCGAAGGAATGAATTACATTTTCGTGACTATTCATTACTTGCAGGCAAATATAAAGGCTCTAAATCAGGTCATGGCACTACCACATTTATAACTTCCATTCAGCCGAAATTATATGACCTAACACACCGTATTTAAGGTAGCCAGGGATACACATCTCACGCCCAGCGTACACTTTTATAGGATTGAAAATGTGTAGATGTGTAACAGGATTGGAAGCTCGTGCAAGATCATCGAACTGTCCCGATTTATAAGTGATGATGTATGGTTCAAGGTTTTGGATACAGAAAATGTCTGACTCCATGCAGCAGTCACATTTGAGAAGTTGATAGTCCCTCTGTTATCCAAGAATTACATTGTCTTTTATGGAATCGGAAGGTTTGTTACCGCTTTCAGTACAGCCCGCCGTTCGACCTTATTCCAGCATTCACCGTACAATATTTCTGTATCACACATTTCTAACATTATCGTCCCATTTTTGCCTAAGACTCCAAACTCGTCCATTCTGTTCAGGCTTTTTTACTTAAAATTCTGCATGTATTTCTCATTTATCCGTTTGTGATAAATGTCCACCTACGTCGTTTCTTCTCTTTGATTTCATCGTCGTTGTCATATTTACAGTTTATTCCAGCGCCCTGTTATCTCCTTTCTTTTAGTTCCAAATGTACTCCTTAGTAGTTCTATCCTGCTGTCAGACACCGGTATGCAGTATGAGATCAAGTTTCACATCCATACAAAACAGGAGCTAAAATTACAGTTCTGTACATTTCAGTTTCCATGATTTTAGGCGTGAGACGGGGAGAAAAAATATTGTGAACTGAGTTATGGCAAGTCGTTCCCCACCTTTATTCTGCTCTTGATTCGTGAGGTCTCAGGATCTCACATCGCCGAGTACCAATTATTGTGAAATGTAACGCCACGTACCACCTTTAGGGCAGCACCCTGAAGACGGATGCAGCAGGTTCCTCCGAAACGTTGCTGCCCAGCTACTGAAGCATAAAGCGTTACTTACCAGAATACCACAGTCTTGATGCGTTTAATTTGTTCGTGAATGTACTGTTTTAACTTTACCACATTTTCAAAGGGTTTATTGACAGTTATGATTTTCAACATGCATTCGCGTAACGAGACATGGACAAACAGAATGACTTTGTTTACCCTGCGTTTACTTCTAAACCAAGTTAGTGCTGTTTCATATAGGATCCGTTTTCCTCGGGTTTTCCGCTCTTGAGATTACATCAGTATCGAACAGAAGTTTTCTTACCGCTCCCATTCCCAATCCTTCATGATTTCCGTGGGCCATGTTAATGGCATACTTTGAAGATGAGTTGAACGTAATGTCGGGTTGTGGCTCAGCGTTCCAGTCCATTCTGAGTATGTAAATGTATCAGGTAAAGGTATGCTTATATGGACATTACAATGGGTTTTGTTTAGCGGAGACCTGTGGTATTTGTCATTGAAATTTTAAAGGTACGTCCCAGTTCGGTTGACACGGATATCTGCGTTCGCTGACAGCTGGGTGTATGTTTAGTCATATCTGTGTAACAAACTGCAGAGTAAGCCTGTTAACGCCTTACCTTCGTGGTTTCTCCAAGGCACGTGTGGATTATCATTTTACACACGGGCTGGATGGGACTATTACCACAAGCGGAATAAACAGTCTTCAACAACTATCAATTTTTGTCGCTGATGCCACATACATACAGCTAGTGCACACGTACCAAGGTAGAGGTATTGGTGTCCTGTACACCCAGCCCTTGTTTTATGCCCTAGGTGCGTTCCTGAAAAAGTGGGCGTAAATAAAATCAAAAATGTTATTCCCCTCAGAAATAGGGAGTTAGCGTAATAGAACGCAGTCAGGCAAAGGGCGTTAAACTGAAAATGACAGAGTCCAAATTAAGAAATGGTGTAAATTGGCAAGGGGCGCTAACGCAGAAAGACTTAAAACAAACGGGCCTGAAACAGGGGCTGGGTGTATTTAATTGAGCACCTCCGTAGTGTTTGCCATAACTCTGGACACTAGATGGAGTTGAATAGCTTATAAATATAACAAGGAATACGTCATAAAGCAAACTTTTATAGCCATTAATTGGAACATGATTCCCAGATCTATGCGATATAATCTGAGCTGTTGAAAACGCCGTTAATAAATAAATAAATAAATACGTAAATATAAATAAGTAGTTATCAGTTAAGCTCTTCTAAACTGTGGTGTCCTTTAGACACAAAGACACGCACTGAACGCAATACGGTGGACTCGCTCAAACTGCTGACAGCCACAGTAAATTAGAACAATCAAACGTGTGCTAGACAACAACACAGACAAGCGATTCTGTCAGCGTCTCAATTCCTGTATGCTTCCAGGGACTGGGTACGGGCTGGAAGACCGGAGTTAGATTCCTGGTGGTACTAGTAGGTATTTTTCTCTTCTCCATGTAGTTACTTCTAGACTGGCTCTGTGGATCACCCGGTCTCGTATCCAGAGCGCTTGACTTGAAGCGGCCGGAACAGAGGTTGAGAAGGCTGGGTGCAGGTACCTCGACTTCCTGCTTTGGTTCATAATTAAGCAGAGGGACACGCCGACAATTTCACCTTATTTTTGACCTCGATCTATAATGAAATAAAAATTGATAAAGGAGCAAATTATTACTTATATCTGTACATTTCTACTGGCAGAGTTGAATTCTTTCGTTTGCTGATTGTTGCATTTGGGAAGTGACGTCTACATAACACGAGCATAATGTGATACCATAAAGGAGCAGCCAATGAACTGACAAGCGCATCGGGAATTTATGGGCATGGGTTTGTTTCATGATAGTACGGGGGCTCGGTTATCCGATTTCACATCAAGGAATATGATGCCGAAGTTTCAAATGTCGATTTATTGATCCTAAAATTTAACAAGCTACTCCAGCAGCCAACATTCATTATAATCATGTCAATTTGGAGAATTTCCACACCTGCAGTTAGTAGGAACTTGCATTGCTTATCCTGTTCGCAGTGGCTTAGCTCTGGTTCTTTTGGTTCCCGGGGTGAGTAATCACAGTGGTGGCTTTTTTAAGAGAAGTTATGAACTTAAACTTTACAGTAAATTATTGAATTCCCTTTTATGTGCCCTGATAGTTCAAAATTTGGTAACTACAAATAACGAAATTTTTAAAATTTAAACTACCGTCGAACTCGGTTATAAGCAGGGCTGTGGAGTCGGAGTTGGAATCGTGGAGTCGGAGTCGGAAGGAATTTAAGGTGGAGTCGGCGTCGCAGTCGGAAGGAATTTAAGGTGGAGTCGGCGTCGGAGTCGGAAGGAATTTAAGGTGGAGTCGGCATCGGAGTCGGAAGGAATTTAAGGTGGAGTCGGCGTCGGAGTCGGAAGGAATTTAAGGTGGAGTCGGCGTCGGAGTAGGAAGGAATTTAAGGTGGAGTCGGCGTCGGAGTCGGAAGGAATTTTTAGATGGAGTCGGAGTCGGTAAAAATGTACCGACTCCGACTCCGACCTCAGTCTAAAATCTTAACTAGCTACTCCAACTCCAGAGCCCCGATAGCTACAGTAACCATTAGACTTATACTTAAGTATAGGTTATAAGTCAAAAAAGTAGCCTGATGATTCACGTGTTGGCGATGAAATGCCTTATAGGTTTACCGTTATTAATACATATTGAACTTGTATGAAGGAGTCGGAGTCGGAGCTTTTGTGTACCGACTCCACAGCCCTGGTTATAACGTCAGGAAAGGGGCTGAATATTTTGTGTCGCTATAAACGAGTGTCGTTAGAACCGAGACACACAATGTCATGGTTAGCAGTGACGAATTGATTCGTACCACAGAAAATCTGACTCTATAAGCGAGGTGCCGTATACGAGTAACCCGATGTCGTTATAACCGGGTTCGACTGTAACTATTTTGCCGCCTCCTGGAATCTGCTGCCCGGGGGGGGAGGGGGCGGCATACTCGCCCTCCCCAGCCACGCCACTGCCACATCGTCATATGTTGTGTGCAACGCGTGATAAGTTACAGGCAGTTTTGTCTTTCTCGCTTCATATCTTTATGCCCAGAGATGGAAAGAGAATGCCTGCAGTACTGCTGTAATCATTTATTTAACACTAGCGTGATTCATGCTGTCCAGACGGCGGCGAATGCTTGGAATGTGCAGTTGACATCAGTATATCGAGATAACACCGACTTCCTTTGTTTCTGTTTGCATATCGTGTGTTGAGAGACGGTCCCTAATTACAGGTAAGCCACTCATACATTACAACTGGCAAAATTATATTTATGTATATCTTAATCTTCATATTTTCGGATAGGAAGTTAGAAGACAAAGGATTCTATACCGAGTGATAGAAAGCATTTCCTGACGTCAACCTGCTCTTAATTGCTTCGTGAATAGAATTTTGACATACAGGTACCCTACAGTATATGACTGTATCTTGAGATTGGTTGTATCAGCTCTTGCATCACGGTATACTACACTGTGAAAGTCTGACTGCTGAAGAAAGGAACCAGAGAGATAGAATTTCAGCATCCTCTTTCGGTAGAAGCATGAACCAATGTCTGGACATAACGCAGTCAGACCCTCAAGTATCCGTTTTCTTGCTAATGCCTGTTTCAGAAGAGGTGTATAACTAGCCAACAACTTGTCAGAGGCTACATTATGCCGTGGTTTTCAGTACTTGGAGCCATAAGTTGTGTGGTGCTTTATGTGTTTGTCGTGTGAGAGGGATGGTAGTTGACAGTGGGGGGGACATCCACCAGCAGTTAAATAACGAGTGTTAGAATAAATACCGCGCAGCGGGAAGTCCCCCTGTGCGTTAAACTACACCTTTAACTTTCCAGAGAGGTGATGGATTGCCGGCCTCCATGAGCTTCCCACCTCCTCTTGAACTAGCATGACACCCAATGGGAAATGTGTCTTCGATGCAAAGATTAATACAGCCTTTGAGCGATAGTTACAAGCATTCTTCTAGTGGCGCTGAAGGATTTGTTTCCGCATACTTAAACAGATCATCAAGCATGCAAATGTGTTACTCGCAGAATTGTGTACCATTACGTGTGTACCTCGTATCTGTTGGCTGGCCTTGAACTTCAATCGAACCTCTTTTTCACGTTGTGTTCTGTGTCTAAGCTGTTTTTTCTTATCTTCGCGGTCTTGGCTGTCCATAGAGCCGGGAGAGTAACAAGGGTGCGAGCTTGACGGCCGAGGAATCGTGGTTCGCTGCCCGGGACAGACAATAATTGTAGTTTCCTGAAGCGTTCAGACAGGCTTTGGGACCCCACCCTATTAAATGGGTACTGTGGGATTTTTGGTCAGGACTGAAGCGGCCTAGGCGTGCAGCTGACCACTGACTACAAGTTAGTGCTAAGTAAAGAATCAGTGGAGCTATGTCTCCACTTCTGCATATGCTTTCATGGCGTGCGAAGGGACAACGTTACCTTTATTACGGCTGACCTAATTTCGCTAGCCAGTGAGCACCTCAGGCGCTTTCCGGGGGCCACAGAACGCTAATTTATCCACAGTTGTGAAACTGGTGACGAGATGTGAGATTATTCTGCATAGAAACTCTCATACGTCTAAGTAACTTTAGCTTCTAATTACCGTACTCGCGTGGCAATGAAGACGCCATCCTGGCTAGTGGAAGATGCAGAAGACTCCTCGACGGGAAGGGCAACCACAACCAAGGTCTGAACACGCCTCTTCGATTAATGGTGGGGACTTGATTGAAAATGCAGTATAACAGAAAGCAGAAAAGTATTAACCTTATATCATGAAATGGAAGGTGGAAATTAATAATACATGAAAGGTAGGGTAACATGTCCCTGTACATGCCTTTAAGGCATATACAGGAGTGGAGCTACAGCTTCACTCATTCTTAACCTTGGCACTGGATGGGCGTATGAATTAACTTAAAAATCACCATTCACTTTTCAGCGGTCTAGCGTATTTATATGCGCTGATCTGTTGGTATTGGAATCCTGGAAGTGTGTTTTGCGATACTCTTATAACAGTCCGTAGTTACAGGGTGGATTATACTTACTTAATGGCGTAAAACTGTTTTGCCTATTCTGCTTGCCGCTTCTTTCCATGTGTGTTCACTTGGCAACGTGTTGGTCTGGTTGGTAATCTGTTTACGTGTAGTTGATCTGCTGACGCTTACAGAAGGCCCTGACTCGGCCTACATGTGTATGGAGTCGAATTATTGGACGGCAATAAGTAGACACACTCCCTGACTTAGGCAATTCCAAGTTACGGCATTTTTTTACTTACTCAGTGTTTACGAAAGTAGAAAATTAAAATGGAAACATTTTTGAAACGCGCGCTATATTTTTCCTTGCGGGAATGAAAGTGCAATGAGACGAAGTTGGGGGAGAAATGCTGCTGGGCGATGACACAGGTGACGGGGCGGTCATGCTGCGGCCGATCACGTCTATGCAGGCCTGCTCAACCTTTCATGTGGTGCGGGCAGCTTCGGCAGAATTTGGCCTACATGTGGGCAAATGAAGACTGAATAAGTGTACGTATAATTATGTGTAGTGGGCGGGGATTGCTCAGTCGGCATAGCGACTCGCTGCGGGCTGGACGGTCCAGGAATCGAATCCCGGTGGGGGGAGAGATTTTCCGCTCCCGTCCATACCGGACCTGGGGCCTACCCAGCCTCCTAGTCGATGGGTACCGCGTCTTTCCCAGGGAGTAAAGTGGCCGAGGCGTGGCGTTGACCACCCACTCCCATCTAACGCCGAGGTTAAAGAAGGAGTGGAGATATAGTACTCCCCCTCTGGGCCTTCATGACCTGTTCTAGGATGAACTAAAAAAATAATTTTTTGTATAATTTGAACTGTGTGTCTATACGTCCAATGTGCAGTAAAATGTTTTGGCAAAAATAGGAAACATTTATAAAAAATGCAATTTGCAACATAGGGTAGGGTGTTGCTGTTTTTACCGCATTTTTAAAAACCAATTTGTAATGCAATATATTTCTCCGTAAATAAGTAGCTCATGAGTTGGCCGCAAAGCCACTCCCCTTAACAAAGCCGTGGGTCTCTCGCTACGGGGCTGCATTTGTATCTGGTGTAATAAACATCGCAGCCCTCAAGGTTCGGATTACATGAGCCGTGCCGTGACTGGATGAGGACATGATCAGCGGGCTTCAGACACAAACTGGACTAACGCTGGGCATCTGTCGTGTTGCGAAAGCAACATACACATTTATGGAACTGCTTACAGAGGTCGTTTGGTACATTTCGTGTTCGCGACATCAGTACAGCCAGTGCTGTACGCGTATAAAGTTGCTATGTTGTCACCACCACTGTCATAATAATAATAATAATAATAATAATAATAATAATAATAATAATAATAATAAATCGCTGGTCGTAATAAATTCCTTCGGCTGCAAGGCTGAACTCAGAATTTATACCATTTATGTGATCTACTTCTGCCCCCCAGCTTTGGCTGCATGCCGATAAAGTCTTTCAGAATATCTGCTCTCATTTCGTATATCCAGGTGGTTGTAAGAATTCGTTTGACATCCATTTGTTTTGTCTGTGGTGTCATTCGTTCTTATCTGTTTGCTTGGTTTATGATACGATTTGTTCTTCTGTAACAACCCTTACAAAACTCATTCAGTCTGTCTTACTTGGGCCGCTCTTTCGTTCAATTATGATCCAGCACTCTGATCCACTATGAGAGAGGAGGTGTGAAGTGTTTTGTTTAATGACGCTGGCACCTACAGTCAGCTCTACAGTTCGCTTCAACACTTTACGCGACAGAGGTAAGTCTGCGCACCACCTTCAGTGATTTAATAATTCGGCACGTAGCCCTGAGTCTGTCTTTATTGTTCCCGTTTTGTCGTCAGAATAAAGTGCAGACTCTCCATAACCAACGTTACAAGACATGCTTTTGATACGTTTTCTTGAAGATACGAATCGAATTTTTAAACTTTATTTAGAAGGCTTCTGACTTTAAAAGCGTCAACAGTGTCTGCCCATTCTACGGTTACATCTTCAGAAAACAAGCCGATTGCAACAAAATGAACTTAATAAAATAGGCTATCGTACGAGGCAGCATAGCGTACCATTGCGGTCTGCTGCCTCTCGATTGCTGGGATTTCGGTTTCGAAGTCCGCCGGCGGCATGAATGTCCTCCTGTGAGTGCGGTGTGTTGTCAGGTAGAGGTCTCTGCGATGGGCCCTTGTCCAGAGGGGTACTACCGAGTGTGGTGTGTCATTAAGTGTGATCAGGTGCAACAATAACCCTCCACACCTGCAAGCATTAGGTAGAAGAAGTCAGAGAAAGAAAGAAAGAAAGAAAGAAAGAAAGAAAGAGAGAGAGAGAGAGAGAAAGAAGGAAAGAAAGAGAGAGAAAGAAAGAAAGAGAGAGAGAAAGAAAGAAAGAGAGAAAGAAAGAAAGAGAGAGAAAGAAAGAGAGAGAGAAAGAAAGAGAGAAAGAAAGAAAGTATAGACTACCAGATACGCTTAGTATATTTCTACCACACTGCACGGTGTCATACCCCTGAATACTGGGTTCTTCACCATCATGCGAAATTGAAACCTCACAGAGTAGGCCTACCGGAGTTTCCGCGTCGCACGGAACAGTGACATTAAATCTGTAGATCCTAATGCGTTTAGAGCTTTTGATTCGATCGCCATCATTTCATCTGAACTACACATTCATTGGTGGAGTGTGTCTTCCCCAGCTTCCTGTCCATTCGATTTACGACACCGGAAATCAAGGAGCGGAACCAAAATATCACCAATCAAATGAACGTATTCCCCCAGAGAAAAGCTTCACGTGTGGTGAGGGTGTAGCTATTTAGATACCAAATGCAGTATTTCTCTGGTGAATAAAAAAGGAGAGAAAGGAAAATACACTATAGCAGCGTTCCGCACACGACACGGTTATGGTCTCATGATTAATATTATGGCGTGATGTGAGCGCCTCTCGTGGTAAGAAATGTTATCATCCATCAAAAATATGGCGACGAGGCGTTCCCTTCCTTTTTCCACTGACTGAGAGAAACATTACTAATCAATAAATCGTTTGTGACCATTTATATACCGTTGTCAGAACCGCCCCCCACCTCCACCCCCACCCCCACCCGCAGAGACCAAGTCACCGCGTGAAATCAGCGTTTTCTGCTCCTCTATCATCAGTAAAGCACATGGTTAAATGATTGATTGCTGGTGCTCTCACTTCGCGCATCCCACACTACCATTATGCAACCCCTGCCTCAGCGTTACCTCGCACGAGTCTAGTTTTTATCGCCAACTTTATTTACGACTGATTTTAATTTTTTTTGCATGATACCCAGTTGATCAGTATGAATGTGTTGATGCCATGAAGTTATAAACACTGTTGTCTGCATTGCAGCATTATGTATATATCTACCTATGCACAGCATGGAACCAGGAATAATTCTGGAGCTAAATTGCTTTATACATTACGCTGTATGCACCATCAAGTGTTTAAATAAAAACCCTTAACAACATTTTTTCAGCATTTTAAATTAATTTTCAGTGTTTCAGGAAAGATGTTTCGATGCAGCTTAGTAAATGCCATTTGTTATTCTGTGTGTGTGTGTGTGTGTGTGTGTGTGTGTGTGTGTGTGTGTTAAACCCCATGTCCACAGACCTAATCATTGTCATCAGTATCATCACCTTTATCACCGCCACCACCACCTTATTATGACTAGTGTTATTGTCACCATCATGTTCATAATCGAATGTCACATGACAAAAAACAACACAGGTTGTGTCCGTCCGACACAACCTGGATTTAATAATTATTTATACACTACATGTTCAATCATTCGATCGACATCAGTTGTATAATATAAAAACTTAAAATCCAAGGTAAAATTGTGCAAAAATTTTGTGAGATCTCACAAATAATGTCATACGTATAAAATATACAGTATACGTTACGATCGGTTTTTGTAACCTAGGCGTGTCATTAACCATGAGCAGTGTGATACGTGACCCAAATATTGAAATTATAAAATCTTGAATTTAAAACATTTAAAAAGTTTTTAGGATCGTAGCTCCTAATCAGTCGTTAACTTGACTATCAAATTTCCGTCTTGTATGTGCTTTCGTTTTTCACTCCGTAGTTAAAAATTTATGTTTGAATTTTGTTTAAAGATGTGTGTAGGTCGAGTAATGGCCGTCTATTTGTGCTTTTGTTTTTTGCTACATTATCTAAAATCTATATTTGATTTGTGTTTGAAAAATCGTTGTACGTCGAGTAATGGCTGTTTAATTCAATCACACTAGCGTGCTTGAATCTCCAATGTGGATCGAAACTCATCAAAACGGTAGTTTGAATCACAGGAGAAAAGGCTTATTTTAGCAACAACGGTGCAGTATTAAGTAATGATTCGAAACGAAACGAAACGACACAACTCTCTCGTCAAAATCATTTGGAATTCGCAGACTAAAAGAACACAAACCACGGGCTGCATAAGGCCCGTTGACAGTGGGTTGAACGTACCTGGCATAGTCGGATTCACGGAAGACACCGGCTGCGGGCTGCACGCCCGAAGAAATCCTGGTTTGATCCCCTGCAGGCGCAACCGATTGATCTGTTCTCTAAAGCGTCCATACCGGTAGTGGGGCTCATGAAGCCTCTTGTTAAATGGGTACTGGTCCATTCACCAAGGTTAAGAATCAGTGGAGCTATACCTCCATTCAACTAAATTCCTTCATGATGTGCACAAGGACAACTTAACTTAGGCCGTAGACTGTAGCCAATTATGAAAATTATTTCCAACCGCTATCAGTAATTGAGTGAGTAGCCTAACAATTGTTTAACAGTTGTTTTCGGACTGAGCGCACACACCCTGCATAAGCTTCAGACATGTGAGAACAGCATATACAGTATTGGAGGGCGGAATACAATGTTACTGAATATCAGAGGCAGGCTTGTTGATTATCAGAAAATAAACACTTTTCTGTCGGTGTAAGCATGTTCCTCTGTGTCAGTGTGATCTCTGTTGAATGCCGCAGTATACAATGTGGAAGTGGCAACTATCCTATATCAAAGTGACGTCTCTCCACTTGTTGTAAGTGGACTTGCTTTGTGCATATTTCCGGGCTTTTGATCCACTTGTTATAAACACACAAATGCAGGAAAGTTCCTTTTTTTTTAATTCCTTAATTGTGGGTTTGATCTGTGAAATGTCGTAAACAAATTTCATGATTTGATCAGTTACTGCATGAGGAGACGGTCCCTTTGAACGCGAGCAGCACGCCTTGAAACTTCAACTTAGAGAATCCTTCTTGAACCCTCAATAATTGTTGCACTGGTCAAGAAGTGAATTGCTTTCAAGGTGCCCGAAATTCTATTATACTAGTTCCCGGGGGGGGGGGGGGCACATCGATGCAGAAACATCGGAGCTAGTATAATGGATGTCTTTACAGCGCTGTACCTGAGGTAATTCGCCCTGTGAAGTATGCAGAAGACTTGTGCTACTGGCTAAGGAAGAAACGGTGCTTCAGGACATGATTCATTGACTAAACTGAGGTACTGAGAACGTCGAGGCAACCGTCCCCAGTGCAGATTATAGTAAATAAAAAACGACTGGAGAATATGGAATATTTCAACTGCTAGAGTAGCATGATAACAAATTATTCAAGATGCACATGTGAAATGAAATCCAGGATTGCCAGGGCAAAAGCAGCATTGAATAAGAACACTCTTTTCACCAGCAAGTTGGACCTCACTTTAAGGAAGAAACCAGTAAAGTGCTACACTTAGAGCATCGTTTTGTATGGTGCTGAAACTTGGACACTTCGGAAAAGATATCCTATCAGAAATACTTGTAAGTGTTGAAATATGGCACTGGCAAAGAACGCAGAAGATCAGTTGGACCTATCGGGTGAGAAATGAAGAAGTCTTACGCAGAGTCAAGGAGGAGAGGAACACACTGCATACAATAAAAAGAAGTAAGGCTAACTGGACTGGTCACATGTTGCGTAGGAAGTGCCTCTAAAACAGGTAATGGAAGGAAAGATAGAAGGAAGGATAGAAGTGACGGGAAAACGAGGAAGAAGGCGTAAGTAGCTACTGGATGATCTTAACCTTTTAAAGCCTAGCGGTAACTTTACATAGCACCAGGTTTAACATTAAACAATTCTACGTGGTGCCCACATTGCGTTTATGTGTTTTGTACGGATCTCAGAACAAACGGCAACTTTTGCCTTATAATACATTAAGAGATTGGTTTTTATAACCGAAGTGGAGAGTGTTTACAGCGCGGTACGCACTGAGTCCTTATATAAAACAGATACGCTTCGTCTTTAAAGGGTTAAAGAAAGAGAGGGTACTGGGAATTGAAAGATGAAACACAAGATCGCACTCTGTGGAGAAGTCTCTTTGGAAGATGCCATGGACCTGTCGTAAGTCAGACTACAAAAGGAAATCTAGCTGAGTGCTCTGTTTTCTGGGGTGTAACGCAGCGTCACTGGATGGGCGGGCGGATCCCGAATTTTCGAAGGAACGTACAGACGCTCTTCGACTTACGAAATTTCGAGTTACGCAGCTTCTGTGTTATGTAACTTGAAAAAGTAATGAAAACTGCAATAATAACATGTTTGGACATCACACTGAGTTTTTCTTTGCGGGGAATGAAAGCCCAATGTGATGAAGGTGGCAGAAGAATATTGCTGGGAGATAACACAGGCGGCGGGGTTGTCGTGCTACGGTCAATCAAGCCACATTGTGTTTAATTTCGGATTTCAGCTGGACACCACTGTATATACATATATATAGTTGGCGATATGTATGCTATATTACGGTGGTTCCCAAAATGTGGTCCGCGGGTCCCAAGGTATACGCGACCAGTTGCCAGGGTATCCGTGGATACATTTCTGTAATGGCGACTTTGACATTTCCTTATTTTTCAGATTAAAGGAATAATGTTTTATTGAAAAACAGAGGAAATTCTGTAATCGGCGGTATGTTTATTTCGTGTGACCGTTAGAATACCTAATTAAGAAACTTTCTGTACCCACGAAACGAGCGACAATCATTTTAATTAAGCACAAATGATGTAATGCGTTGTTACATATGCTGCTGATATGTATTAGTATCTATCTAAAATCAGTTGTGAGGTATAAATTTTTAATTTTGGATGCCTATCATCCGGACACTATGTTTACGTGAGCAAGGATGTGAGGGTCCGTCGTTATTTTTCGAAGCTGAAAGAGGTCCGTGAACAAAGTTTTGGGAAACCCTGGTATATTCATTTCCGACTTGCTCAAGTTTCGACTTGCGTTGAACCTTCCGGTGCATGACTGCTGCACAAGCCGGGGAATGTCTGCAGTGCATTCGTCTGCAAGGGTCAGTAAGTCCTGGATTATTCCAGCAGACGAAGCAGTGTGGTGTCCCAGACGAACGGGACCCTTCCATGATTCCGTTCACAAAAATGGATCCAGTCCTGAGCCACTTAAGCCCAGTGCACACTCCCGAACCCTATTTATCTAACATCCCTTTTTAATATTACCGCCTATCTGTACGTTTAGATATTTCAAGCGATTTTTTCCCTTACAGTTCTGCCGACCGACATTTGGTGAACATTTCGTGCTGTAAACTGTAAATCATTGTATGTTCCCCATTTTCTGATTACTGTTTTTGAGTTCGCGGTAACACTGTAGACTTGGATCGTGCAAGTACCTTTTTCGACTCTCCATGGGGTGACTAGCTATTCTCAGGTTGTTCGTAGTTTTCCTCAGTACGTTCACAAGAATAATGTAACGTTATGGTGCTTTCACCATTCCCAGTCACCTTACCGTCTCATTCGTCGCATTACAGTCGTAATAAATGAGAATAAGAGTGGTGCCAGTTACCTGTATTGTTACCCTGGGTAAGTATCCCACTCAGACTGCAGCCTGTGCCATATTGTCTACGTTCATACGACAAGCGTCGCTTCTTCTATTCTTTTTACATCCCTTTGTTGTGCGCTAGTGTTTTCCGCATCGCATCTCCCAGCCTGGTTCCCGCCCTCCGGCAAACCCCTCAACAAAATATGGAACGACAAATGAGCATCGGACGTGCATGGGACCACCTGCCGGTAAGGAACGGAACTAACGGACCACAAACCAGCCCCTGGAGCCCTCTTGAAAAGAGTAATGAGGCAGAAACGTTACATACTCAGCGATTTTGAATCCCCCTCCCTTCTGATATCTGCAGTACTCATCACTTCCAACCCCAACCCCCGCCAGCTTCTATCCAACGAAACTTCGCCGGCGAACTACGTTAATCTTTTCAGTGGCGGATCCGGATCTTCAGTGCTCCAACAGATTACGATCATGCCGTGCCCCTAATGAGGATAAAAGATTTCATTTGAGAGCCGGGAAGGGAGGGTACAGAATTAATCCACGTTACGTGCCGTCCCTGCAGCAGCCGGTAATCCTCCATCTGATCTACAGATTCCCTGCGGTTGCAGACCCCGTACGCGCCCATCACCACTCTCCTTTCTCTTGAGGTAAAACGGCCGGAGCGTGAGGCGGACCAACGAGATGTTTCTAATGTCGAGATCTAGAATACATCAGCCTGTAACTCCACGTCCCCATTTGCCTTAATAACTTTATGGTTAGGCATACTGTCACATACAGGCCTGTATTGGATCATGTTACGAGAGGACACTCCACTGTTGTGCTTTACAATCTCGGGTCAACATAACACGAACGTGAAGGCCGGTGCGAACATGAGAGGTATCAGCTTGAAAATTGTTACCGGGGTGTTCTAACGAGCTTGCTACGTCGGCATGCTGTAAGGCTTAAGGGTCTTCATCAGCACCGTTGTGTGACAACCTCAAATCTTGCAAGTTGTAAGAACTTGTTGATTGTTATTCTAGACCAAACCTGCATTAGTTCGTGGGATATGTAATAACTGGAATTTGTTTATCCAACAGGCCGTAACTGTGGGCAACGAAAGTCTGTAAGAAACGGGAGAATGTTTAAGTTGGGCTTCCATGATAAGCTGTTTGCACTGTACTGCGTTCATTGGCTGGGGCTATTAATAGTCTGCGTGTACGCCTGTATCTCAGTTGATCAGTGCATGTTTTGCTGTTGTGTAGCATAGCCCTTCATTGTGTTCCCTTCGGAGTTTGTTTTCCTTATTTTGCTAATGTAAAGCGAATTGCTTGGTGTGCCTCAAGCCAGGCTGTTTAAGTAAGAGGCTTATATCAACAATTTTTTTTCCTCTGCCCACGTTTTATTGTCTGTCATCTGCTTGGAAACGAAATCCTTTAATCTCGTCTCCGGCAAAGCAAACTTTAATAGCTTTCTTTTCTCTGTTCTACGACATAAGCTTTCTTTTATTTTCATTGCTGACTTAAACGCATGCGCTTAGATGAACCTGACATGCAAGACTAGAATTGACACAAAACGGGGTCGGCTTTGACAATTGAGACGTGTCCTGAACTGAAACAAAACACTGCCTGATACATATCGCAAACCTGGTTCGGCCATTCACTTTGTTCCTTCAGCGTTTTGCGTTGTTTACTATTTTCTTAACCTACCTTCTTCAATTTTAAGCAGAGGTAGACCCTTTGTGTCTGTAATTCTGTCTGCCTCTCCCCTTCCAAGGTCTTTCGAACCTTCAAACAGCCTTACGCCTGACTCAGCATGATTATGATTTCACCTTTCTCCAGTAAATGAAACATGTCCGACATGCGAACTTCTGAGACGGAAATCTTTGTCGTCATGGAGTATCTGCAAGTGATGAATTACACAAATTTGAGTGAATAGTAAATTAATGAACCCTTTGAAACATAAAATGAATCTGAATAACAGGTACAGTACTTAAAAAGATAGTGCTTACCTCACAGAGAACATACCGTATCACCGTTTCCATGTAGAAGGAGCACAGTTAATAATGTTTATGGAACTAAACCGTGTTTTTATGAGAATAACACGAATCACATTAATGCACTGTGTTGGCAGAACACAGAGTTTCTTTATGTTAAGGAAAGTGGAACACCTAATTGCGATTGTGTTTTAAAGGGCTGATATAAGCTGCACAGTACGCGACATATTGTTTGCCTTTGAATTCGTAGAATTTTTGGGCTTTTTCTGTCGTACGTATTGAAACGTAACGCACTACGTTTCGGGGACCAGTCCGGTCCCCGTCTTCAGGCTTACTTCTTCCAAAACAACTGTCATTGCATAAGTATTATTTAAACTTACGTGTTTGGACACAGGGAGATGGTGTTGTATCAGGAAAAACCGCAAACTTGAGAGGCACTCGTACGGTTCAACACAAACAGTGCTGCTGTCATGCGGAATAAGGCAACAAATAACCAGCGGAAGTTTGGTATACGTTTTGCAAACACTCTGTATGTCTGCGTTTCTGTGCCATTAATCACGTTTATGTTTAGTAATTTAGGTAACAGTCTGTAGTTGCATATAAACCATTACCATATGCCAGGGTGTTGATTGGTGTGTCACAATAGTTAAGTAGCAATTGTTATTGGAGGTGGTTTACAACTTGAGCGAATCAGATGGCAGCATTAATACATGGCAATTCATTTTGAACACAACCCTCTTTCCTGCCCCTACTGAACTCCACTCACCAACCCCAATGCGATTCGTCCTTTCCTCTGGGAACGGGTGAAGGCTGAAAATTTCGAGATAAAGAGCCAGAGGTGTATCTCGGAGCGCGATCTTTATTATAGGGCATGTTGTCAAGTTTCCTCAGAGTACTCTCCATTTTTCAAGTGCCATATGCGAGGTCGAGCGATTTGATATTCTGGCAACAGTTTGAAGACGTCTCAAATATCGAGAGGGGGTGACTAAATGCTTTTAAGTAGTGGGATTTACTGTAGCTCATCAGTTACAGTGTTACATGAGTCCCTAAGGGGGCAGGGGGTTGTAAAGTAAGTAGAGCTTTTGATTTCTTGGGGGTTCGTAGCCTGTGTGTTGCTCTGTTCAGCCAATTATACTATGATGTTGATGTACACTCTTGAGTTTTAATGTACAGTGTACAGCACGAACAAAGACATTTGTTTGTGCTGACGAGATGTTCGTGTTCCTGTACTGGCAACACTGACAGGCCGTTGCGGTTAAAAGTAGTTGTTTTCTTTGCAGTTGATAGCGCAGGTGTGCCGAGTTTGATCAGATTCTGGGAGCTGATTCAGGATTTTAAAGAGGCGTCACTGGAAGATTCGTCTTCATATACATGAACATTACTGCATCGATTAGAGCAAAAATGGATGTTACTTTCATGTGGGGCCCCCTACGTTTACATGTCATGGTGTTCAGGCACAGAAAGGCGTGTATTTATATTTGTAGGAGTGAATAGGAATAGAGGATTCGCGAATCCAGTAAACGCGCACATGGTGTTTGGCGAAGTTAACTCGCATCGCTCGAGCTACAGACCGATTAGTGTGAATGGGACTGATGCAATTAGAGTGCGCCAAGTGCGGGCGAGATGGCCGGCTAGATAGGCGTGTGAAGCAGACTGTAAAGTGCCCCAGTCGTGTTGTCAATTAGAAGCAAAGTAAGGTCATGAATTTTAAAACGACAGTTTTCTCTGCAACAAAATTTAAACCCCGCTTCTTGTCTTTACGGAAATATACGGTAGTGGTTTCCAACTTCTGAGTAGCTGTGTGCCGTTAGTTCACGATCCAACCGTCAGCGTATGTGTTACCCTGTCATCGTCGTCGTCATAACCACCACCACCACCACAACCACCGTTGTCCTTATCCTCCTCTTCTTCCCGTTTCTCCTCCTCCCGTTCCTTCTCCTCCCCTTCACCGCCCGTTGCTGCTTCTCCACTTCTCCTCCTCCCTTCCTTCTCACCCCCTCCGCCCATTCCTTCTCCTCTCCTTCCTCCTCCCGGTCCTTTTCTTCCTTCTATTCCGCCTGCTCATCTTGTTTTCTGTCTTTATACGTATGTCTCATAGTTCTTTTCCTTTCTTCCACTTTTCGTAACTGATGGCGAATAGCCCGCTGAAAATGACGTTCATTAAAATTACGCATACAAATCCAGTTCGAGCTCACCCAGAACACAGCCCGTGACCAGTTTCGAGACGTGTCTGTTACTGCCGTGTAGGGAAATAATCGGTGTTCATTATCAGAACGACAGGAATCACACAAACAAACTGTGCAGCAAGGTGTATAGCCTGTAACGTTCCTTAGACTTACATATACGTATACGTATTTACCACTGGGCCTTAAACGGTTAAACGACCAAACTAACTGTAGTCGGTAAGGGCGAAGCCTGGGGCTGTAAGAGGGTTGGGATAACAGAAAGGGGCAATGACAAGACGTTTCGGCTGCAAAGCAAACCACTCTGAAAGCATCCGAAGGGACAGCGCTAGGCCAC
Source organism: Coptotermes formosanus (assembly GCA_013340265.1). NCBI lineage: Eukaryota > Metazoa > Arthropoda > Insecta > Blattodea > Rhinotermitidae > Coptotermes > Coptotermes formosanus. Next base: position 286,209 of record BLKM01001521.1, read on the forward strand.
GTAAGCATATGGCGGGGGGGGGATGGGGGTATAACTCCATGTATTTTGAACTTCGGCACTAGGTGGAAATGCGTGGCCAGATTCACGCCCCAGCCGTTTTAACCTGGGTAAGATGCTCCGTTGCCCACTGAATAAGAGGTTGGGTTGGTCCCAGAACCGTTCAGGGCGCATGAGAGCGAAGAAAGTTGTGTCGTACCGCCGGGAATGAACTCCGTTTTCTCTTGCATCTAGTCTGTAGCTAAGTGTGTGTATCCACTGAGCTATCCCGATTCCTGGTTGACAGTAACATTTTACTCTTTTCTCGCATAAACAGATTAGGCACGCAGCATGCATGAATGTACTAGACATTCGGTGGCGTAGGACTGCCTTGTGTTGCTGATAGTTGCTTCATACCAATGCAGACGAAGCAGACAGGCAGCCATGGGTTTCGAAGCCGTGACCGTACTATCTTAACTGTTACAGCGGGCGGTCTTCGTCATCGTAGTCGTCGTCGTCGTCGTCGTCATCATCATCATCATCATCATATCGGTGTCGATTTTAGTGAATTTATTTTCATAAAAGTTTACGAGGCATGCAGAAAACTTGTTAGCGGACGCAGCCTTGCGTAAAGTTTGACTCAAGTAATGAATATTTGATTTCGTATTGAAAACTTCAACAAACTTAAAGTGAATGTTTGGCCAGTCAGGACTGAAACTTTACTCGATGCCAAAACTTTTTAAATCGACATCGTATCGGAAATATGTAGGCAGAACTGTAGGGTTTAATGATTATGCCGTATGAATGTCCTAGTTCGAGGAATCCGCAAGTTCGTGGAAATAAGGCAACAACAAAAACAAAATAATGCACTTCAGTTTTAGTAATGACATGGCATTTTGTAATCTGTTTAATTTCGTGTCATCAAATCACAGAAATTTTCAGTCAGCTGTTGTTGTTGTTGTTGTTGTTGTTGTTGTTGTTGTTGTTGTTGTTGTTGTTGCTGCTGCTGCTGCTGCTGCTGCTGCTGTTCATCTTATTCTTCTTCCTCCCCTTCTTCTTGACTCTGCTCTTGCTGCTAACAGATTTTTGAAAACGAGCAGACCCTGATGGCCCCCTTCTTCACTCTGTGTGCCACTGGAGTCTGGTCATTACTCCGCCGGTTCCTAATTATCGAATGGTTCTGCAGAACTGCCTCCTCCATACAGAAGCGCAGACTTAACGAAGCCGCCATTATGTTATCAATAGTTCTTTATTGTACAATAATGAGGATGCTTCCCTTTATTAAACTGAGCATTCGTCGGGTACAAGTCTGACCGTGTAAAATTGAACATCTCTGCTCCTCTCGTGTTCAAGCAATATAGAACAAAGTTAAATGTGAAACATCTGACATTCCTGCTACTAGTACACACTGATGAAGGAGGCAGAGACAGTCTCCGAATCATCGGAGTTTCATTTTTTACTGACGCGGATTGAGAAGTCTTCATTTCGCGAAGGTAATGGGTTTGACTGTTGGACATAACACTACAGTTTTGTTATTCTTGTTTTGATTCTGTAGTTTTACGTCTCACCACACTATGCGGGTCGCTGGAGACATTATCTAAAAATGGAAAGGCAAACTCACTCACTCCATCGAAAAGAGCTCTTCATGAGAAACTTGTAGACTGTCAGTAGAGGTGATTTACTCACTCCATAGAACAGAGTTATTCATGAGACTCTTGTAGACTCTCAGTACAAGTGAACTACTCCATAGAACAGAGCTCTTCGTGAGAAACTTGTACTCTCAGTACAGGGGAACTACCCCACAGAACAGCGCTCTTCATGAGAAACTTGTGGACTCTCAGTACAGGTGAACTACCCCACAGAACAGAGCTCTTCATGAGAAACTTGTAGACTCTCAGTACAGATGAACTACCCCACAGAACAGAGCTCTTCATGAGAAACTTGTAGACTCTCAGTACAGGTGAACTACCCCACAGAACAGAGCTCTTCATGAGAAACTTGTAGACTCCCAGTACAGGGGAACTATCACACAGAACAGAGTTCTTCATGAGAAACTTATAGACTCTCAGTATAGGGGAACTACCCCACAGAACAGATCTCTTCATGAGAAACTTGTAGACTCTCAGTACAGGTGAACTACCCCACAGAACAGATCTCTTCATGAGAAACTTTTAGACTCCCAGTGCAGGGGAACTACCCCACAAAACAGAGCTCTTCATGAGAAACTTGTAGACTCTCAGTACAGGGGAACTACCCTACAGAACAGAGCTCTTCATGAGAAACTTGTAGACTCCCAGTGCAGGGGAACTACCCCACAGAACAGAGTTCTTCATGAGAAACTTGTAGACTCTCAGTACAGTGGAACTATTCACTCCACAGAACAGAGCTCTTCATGCAAAACTTGCAGACTCTGTACAGATGAACTAACTCCACAGAACAGGGACATTGGTGACAACTTACAGGCCTAGGCGCTAAGCTAGTCAAGACGTGCCTTTCTGTTAACAGCCCCAAAGGTTCGTCACAGTTTCATATGAGCCTGCAACTGAACCCAATTCTAAACTCAATACACGTCCAGAAAATAAACGGTTGTAGGGTACATACATTCGAGTGCAGATAGCGGGCCCCTAAATCACAAGTGAACGTGTGTAAACTGATATTTCTTTAACAGAGAGGTAGGTAAAGAGTGTATTTCACTCCACGTATCCTGTTATTTCGTACGTCATGATTGTGGCATTGACGTTTGTAACCAAGATGATGATGACTTCTGTCAAAGTTACTTATTGAGCCTTTATGATAGCTGTCCAAGGTCTTTTAACTACAGTAGATTGACTGTTGTGTAATCATGTTGGAAATAGTCCAGTGTGTGATGAACCTCTAACACACACACATGTACGCTTTGGGAGTTTACTCCATTGTGTTCAGACACTCCGCGACCTACGCAATGTCAAGTCCGGCAATTTCAGACTTACGCAGTTTTTAAAGAAGTAAAAAATTGAAATAGTAATAGTTTTTACGCGCCGAGCTTTTACTTGCGGGAATGAAAGGGCAATGAAATGAAGGTGGCGGGAGAATACTGCTGAGCGATAACAGGCGACGGGGCGGCCATGCTGTGGCCGATTACGCTGCACTGTGTTGGAGTTTGGATTTCAGATGGACTCCCTTGCGTGCACATGTATAGCCGGATTTTCATATACTTAGTTCTGCTTTTCGCCGGACCTTTCGGAACGTCAACTATTGCGTAAGTTGGGGAGTGTCTTTACTCTCCAGGCGGTGGTGATTAGTTATCATTACAGTGACATAAAAATATCCGAAATTAACTTCGAATTAACAGAGTCCAATGTTCCCTCTAACTTGCGCGGGTGCGCGGCCGCGCAGTTAACTGAAATGCTCCCGCACACACTGAATTGTTGCCGCGCAGCTAGAATTTTCTTATTATGCATAGTACAAAAAATACTTCTAAAGTGTCGCGCATTCGTCCGGTCGTGTACAAATTTTCTGCTCAGAGCAGCAGCAGGTCCGCGCAGCGGTAAAAAAAAAAATTAGAGGGAACGTTGACAGAGTCTAATGAGATTTTGGGCTGCCGGCCGTGACTATTGTAGTTACGATGTAATAGAGTATATATTTTAACTGACGACTGACCTCTTCTCAGAGAACTGCAATACGAGTTGTTATACAGCCAGTTACATCAGCTTGATAAATAATGTAACATGGAATGCGATATGGTGAGTTAAGGAGAACATGGTAAGAGGCGTTATTTTTTGGCAATCTTAGGCCGTTTGCCAGGTGAAACTGAGTCAGGGATTCAAACCGTGTGTAACGAATACTAACCATTACAGGGAGACGTTAATTTAGTTACACGTTGTAAGGGGCGTCATGTGGAACAGTCGTGCTATTTCAGTTGCCTCGCGCCTGCCAACACAACGCCCCTTTGAAATTACCACAGTTTGTATACGTAGCAGAACTGTTCGGTTTGATTGCTGCTTACAGTTCACAATTTAATGTTATTAATACATCTGTAGCGATGTACGGAGCCAGTGAATGTTGGCGCTGTGAACATCCCGGCCCCTATGGGTTCAATGGCATTTCAGTAACTACACTCTGCACGTTGTAGATATTTAAGCCATAACAGGAACTAATGCAATTTCCGTCGATGTTCAAACGGCACACCTGGAATAGTAAAGAATGATATAGATTTATCCGTACACATATTACCAGAACTGGTCTCGGTTTCCATACACATTTTTTCGTGAAAACTTTGTGTTGACATAGGTCCCCAACAGCAGCAGTGTCAAGCTACGGAAAAAGGTTCCATCAACAACCACTTATTTTATTGTATAAGACTGGAAAATTTTTATTTTAAGGCTTTAAGGACAAAAATTAACCTGGATTGTCTTTAAAGACTCAGTTATCTTGTAAAATGTTGACACCTTGGAGCAGAAACCCAGGACCCTTGCTACGAAAGCCTCTCGCAGTCACTCAGAGCTTATTACAATAACGTACAGCAGTTATGGTGTCACCACGGTCAAGCGAATCCAGAAGAAGCGCACTTTTATGGCCCCAAAAGACAGTTGCCATAATTTTCCTTCGGATGGCAATACTTGGACAGCCCTTGTGAAAACGGTAATGCACCCTCAGGTTCCGTAAAGTGTGTGAAACTTCTTGACTGGCTGAGGACTTTTCAGCTCCTCAAGGGAGACTGCTCCATGGAGTTAGTTTGTTGGTCAGGTTGGCAGATAGGTAGTTAATAGTCTGTCATTGTACTGAATGTCACATTTCATGTGTTATCGTCCTCAGATATGGAAAGTGTAGGGAAATGTCAAGTGATTTCTGTATATTAATATTTCAGTGCATCCAGGAAAGGATGTTCATTAAAACGTAGCCATCCACTGTATGTCAGTGATATAATTATACACATTTTAAATGGGTTCATTTTTTCAATGACGGACTTGTCATTAAGTGATTTAAAATCATAAATAATGTGCTATTCTGTTTCCCTCGTTATACATAATTTTTAAAGATCTTAATTTCCATCAATAAACCCACAACGGTTGAAATTATAAGGCATAGCATTATGACTGCCACACAGACTTGGCGTTCGTTTTCCGAGAACATTCAGTCTAAAATTGTCAATATATCGAACAAAGCTTCTTAAAGCAGTAGTTCTCAGCGGGTGTGCCGCGACCTTAGCGTAAGCTTGCTGTGGCACTTGCAAAGCAAAATCTATATTCAGCAGACTGTGTGTGGTAAATGCCGTGAGACCTTGTTCATCCCTGTTTCTTTTTTATCTTGCCGGCATGTATGGTATGAACTAACAACATGGAGCGAAGCGCTTCTTGAGAAGCCATTAATTCCTCAGTAAGTCGAGAAATGCCCGCATGTTACGGAACCGGGAGGTACATTACCGTATCCACAAGAGCCTCTATTCTGAGCCAGATTAATCCAGTCCATGCCACCCATCCTATTTCTTTAAGACACACAGCTATATTATCATCATCATCATCATCATCTCCTTTATGCAGGGTATTCACACTTATATACCTGAAACAAACCATGTTTCTAGGGTATACAGTGTCGCAGCTGTTCCGCGTGTACTGTTAATGTTGCATATAACGCTGTCTTCATTAAGCTATCTTGTGCTTCTACAATAGCACTTTCCGCAGCATGTGTGCTGTGCCCAGTATAGCTGTTTTCTGTAGTTCCTTGATATCGTGCTTTCCAGGTACGCTGCTCAAATATTTTCAGAAGGATTTTGAAATGGTTCCAGTTGCTCCTATTATTACTGGCGTCGCCTTTGTTTTTACATTCCACATGCGCTGTATTTCTATTATGAGGTCTTTATATTTTAGAATCTTCTCGGCTTCTTTCTTTATCACATTTCTGTCTCCCGGGATTGCTACGTCAATTAGCATACGTGTTCCTTTTTCATTATCCTGGATTATGGTGTCTGGTTTATTGTTCGGGATGGTTCTGTCGGTTTTCACTTGTTGATTCCATAATATGGTTACCTTGCCCACTTGACTTGTTTCTACTGATTTTGGCACATGTTCATTCCAGAGTTATTATTATTATTATTATTATTATTATTATTATTATTATTATTATTGGCATCCGGAATAGCGTATCAGGCATAGTGACCAAGTTAGAGGCTGGGCGGCCGAGGAATCGGAGTCCGATTACCGGCAAAGGCAACAAGATGTTCTTTTCTTCAAAACTTGCACGGGCCCAACCAGCCTCCTATGCAATGGGTACCGGCGAATCTTTCCCCATGGGTAAAGGGGCCAGGGAGTGAAGCTAACCACTGACCTTTGTCTAGTTCCGAGGTTAAGAATGAGTGGAGCAGTACCCCTGCTGCCTCATGTGCCTTCATGGCATGCACAGGACTCTCTTTACATGCAGGACGACACGTGGCTGCTGACAAGCATTCGCGTCCCGGAGTATACCGATTCAGCAATTCCAGTGTGCGAGCAGCGTGGCGGTTTAGACATCTCAGGGCGCTCAGCGCACGGTATCGGCCTGTTTATTTACAGTCAGTGGGAAGGAATTACATTATCAAATATTATAATGGCAAACATTTGGATTAAGTGTGCAATAAGCGTGCCTACCTCTCCTGCCTACAAGGCGGTGATTTTAAAATAAAAAACGTTGTATGCATTTATTCTGTTGTTTAGAGGCCGGTGTAAAGAGAGTTTGGACTGGCATTAATTTACAGGCGTGTTCTTTTTTCTGTGCAGTTGGCCATCTGGCCAGAGATCTTCTGTGAGGTTGTCCGTATGTCTGTATCCTCATCAGTCCGACTACCCCATTACGTCATACATATGATCATGACGTCAGTGGAACTCTTCAGACCGACAAAAAACACTCGGCAGTTCCTGTTTTGTTTCTTCATTGCATTAGGACGTTATGGAAATTTGCGTCGGCCGTGTCACAGTTCAGGCGTAATTGACATTAATTTGGTGTTAAGAGACCTTTTTTGGGGGAGGCAGCAGGTTCAGAATTGACACTTTACAAAGGCAGTATAATTAGTAGGATACAAATGCTATTTTTAGAGTTGGTTAAGCTTGGCATCTTAACCCCACTGAAGACCTTCTTCATCGTATGAATTAACATACATGATGCATTCTCTAAGCAGAGGCAGTAGGTCCTATATGTGATGCCAGAACGGTACTGGAGCAACACAGTTCCAGATGGCACTGGGTACTTGCTGCAGACGGAAGAACGACAAGACTGGAGCGTACTGCTACACAGACCTCCTTGGTGCATAAAAAGCTGCCATTTTCGTGATTAAATTGGAGGTAGTATTGTCCCTGTGCATGCCTAGGAGCAACTTCCCGTCTAATCTTTTTTTACAGCTGCGCGGACCTGCTACTGCTCTGAGCAGAAAAATTTTACACGACATGTCGATTGCGCAGCATTTTAAAATTTTTTTTTTGTAATATGCGTAATAAGAATATTTACAATGAACTTAAAAAAAATCCAGCTTTGCGGCAACAATTCAGTGTGTGCAGGAACATTTAAGTTACTGCACGACTGCACACCCGTACAGCTTAGAGGTAACATTGCCTAGGACGCATATGATGCAGTAGAGTTATAGCTCCACTCATTATTAACCACGAGATTAGATGGATCTGAGGGGTCAGCATCATGCCACGGCCACTTTACACCCTGGTAAAGAACCCCCTGTATATAGTTATTATAAGGGTGGTGGGCCCCGTAGCCTGTCTGGACGTTTTCGAGACAAGAAGAATCTCCCACTTCTGCCAGTAGTAGAACCGCCACTCGTGGGACGTCCAGTCCATCTCTTGTCATTATATCGACTGCAGTATCCCTGTTATCCGGTTTGTAACTATCTATTTGCCATTTTCGCTGGGATATTTTAAGCGAAGGCGCCGCATACTTTCCTTACAAGTGTTTGTTTTTATTTTCGGTTTTGCACTTGCACACCTCACGCGTCCCAACTCCAAATACTCTCAAGGCTGAATTATATTTTGGTGACCTATGACCTCTGCGCATAGTTGTGCGGGGTCAGGGTAGTGTCTGCTGCTTGACACGTGACACCAGAATGTTTGTTAACTCTTACTGCGTGGACGTCAGTATTATTAGGTGTATTTTGCCACAAGAATGCAGCACAAGCTTAAGAAGTCGAAAAAATACGGCCACTAGTAATATTCTCATAGCATTTTTGAAGTTCTGTTATTCTGAAATGCCCTTCTGAAAATTTTACTTAATCTTGATTAATGAGTCTGAAATAGAAATTGTCTGTGGCACTTAATGTACGTAGTTAAAATAAACATATTTATTTCGCTGAAGATTAGCTCATACGCCCGCCGCCCAAACGGGACATTGTTACTTTAAGATCCAAAACAAAGTCACTGCCTCCCTTTGCAGCATGACTTTCTGTTCGGTGTTCATTGTCGGTTAACGTGGAGAGTCAGGGTGCATACAATGTACTGCCTCCCAATACACTGTATTTTTGTTACTTTACTTCCGTCGTGTTTTCTAGAGCTGTGGCACTAAATGAACATTTACCATGTTCATGCACAGCTTTGACCAAAGCGTGGCAAGGGCAACGAATATTTGCAACACAGATGTACGGCGCCACACGAAGAATAATTTTTATATTCGGAATTATACAGTCCTCTCTCTTACGGGAAATACGTGGACTACCAATCACTGTTGTGACGACAGAAGCTACTCTTCTTGGGCTTCTTGACCCTTGAAAATGGGACCGATACGTAGTCCCGAAACGTCGGTAAAGGATTACCACTCGACGCTGCGTTATACCCCAGAAGAGTGCAGATCTCATCAGCATGGCGGGGGAAGCCTGAAGTCAAGGAGACAAGGTTCTTCATGAGGGTTGCTCAGGACCTTCCAAACGGAGGTGGATGTTATGTTAAGTAGGGTACAGTCGTTCGCATCCACACCTGTCCTCCAGAGTGCACAATTCATAATTATCGTGTTACTTATTACGGCATAAGGTATGGAGTTAATAAAGTGGTTTGGTCTTTCTGTCACATTCTGTTACAGTTACGTAAATAGAGGTGGGCCAGTCTGTCTCTGTTGACAATAATGACATAAACAGTAGCGGTGAACATTTTTTTGACACGTATTGTACTAAATAGCACAAACGACTACATGGGGTCTATCATTTTGGTACAGCTGTACTACTCACAAAATTGGCAGTAGGGGCTCTCTTTCTGACCTAGTCTGTGTTAGTTAACACAGATGGAGATGCAGTTTTTGGTACAACCGGTGCTAGTTACATAAATACGGTGGGTTAAATGTAGCAACTGCGCTGAAGTGTCACCAACATAATACCGATTATGTTCTGAAAGAGCCCAGATAAACATCTTGGAAAGCGGATTATAGAACAGCCGGCCAATGAAGGGGTGCCTTTATCTGCAGGCAGTTCCTTACAGAAGGCATGGTGAGATACAAGGCCTGCGAAAGGAACTTCTAGCTGGTAGAGAATGGATGTTGTATAAAAATGAAATATCTTGACTTGGGCAGGCCTGGCACAAACTATACACCACATTTATGCTTCTCCTTCGTCTCACATCATAGGAGTAAACTTGTCCGCGTTATAAAGGTGTAGCTGAATCAGTGTCTGTCACACTGGTGTCTTTTCTTCCTCCGTTTCGTATGGCTTATGCCCAGTTCTTATTTAATCATTTATTGCAGAACTGAACTTTTCCTAATTTTGAAAGTGGTAGCTTAATCAGTGTTTATCAGAATTTTTTGTCTTCTTCCGCCTCCCTTTTCTACGGCTTGCTCGTAACCAAATCATATGTTTTAAGACAAGGCATACGCACACCTTTCGAAGGTGCCGATTATAAGTTGTCTGAGAATATTCTTGTTCGTCTCCAGGTCCTTTCTTTTGTCTGCCTTCCAATTTAATCTTTTATTTTAGGAACAACAACGTAGGGTGTACAGATTTTAAAACTGTCAGTTAAACAGTGCTTCTGAGGCTTCAATTTTCCTTTTCTTCCGCCCCCCTTCATCTGAATCATATGGCTTTCTTCCCATTGACTCATTTTATTTGCGTAAGTGGCACGTGTACACATTTCGGACATGTCCTTTACATCAGTATTCCTCAGACTTTTCTTTATCTTTCTTCTTCTCCTCCTGTTCCAACTATTTGCCGCTTTCGTCTCATTACATGAATCATTTTAGGAACGACACATGTCCACATTATTCAAGTTGTCAGTTAAAGCAGCGTTTTCCAGACTTTTGTTCTGTGTCCATCCCTCCGTCCATCTCGTGTGTTTTTTTTTTCTGTTGAATCTGTAATGTTAGAGATAGCATTTATCCACATTTTGTTGTCAGTTGGACGAGTGTTCTTACAAAATCGAAATTCAGCAGCTGCGTGCGTCGGAAGCGCATAGACCACTGTAAACCGGGGATCTGTTACTGGCAGCGCAAACTGTCTTTTCTGTAACATCGGACAAGTAACAGAATTTGCTACAACTCCCGCCTGAAGTGGAGTACAACAGACAGTTGTCAAACATAACGAATGTGTTTGGAGATTTTTTACTAGATTCCTCTTACGAAAAGATTCCATACGCGTGGCAAGTCGTAATGAAGAATTAGTGATAAGTCAGTTCGTCACAGGATGGTGAGCGATGAGTACTTTTCCAAAGATCAGTACCCATTGCGCACGTAATGAAGTTAGAATTAATTCTAGCAATTCCAGCTTATTTTAAATTTCAATTATGTTCAACTCATAATATTTTTAGGCGCGTTCACAGAATTGCGAGAGGCTACTATCAGCTTCGTCATGTCTGTCTGCCCGTCCGCATGGAACAGCTCGGCTCCCAGCGGACGGATTTTCATGAAATTCGATAGTTAAGTATTTCCCGAAAACCTGTCGAGAAAATTCGAGTTTGTTTTAAATCTGAGAAGAATAGCGATAAGTTAAATGGAGACCTATGTACATTTATGATAATATCTCGGTGAATTCTTCTTAGAATGAGAAATATTTCAGACAAAAGTTTTAGGAAAATTAAAAAAAAAACTTTGTGTTCTGTAACTTTTTTCCGAAAATCATGCAGTTTATGATACAATATGAAAAAATATGGTAGAGCCGGACAGACCACACATGACAATATAATACGGCGCAGAAAAGATGCCATCTGTATGCCGGATAACTAACACAAGAATCCAGAGACACACGCTTAATGATATTTAATACTTCCTGCTTTTCCACGGCAACGATGGTTACGCGAACGCGCCTTAATGTTACGTTATATTTACATTGTCTGGCTTGTTGATTAATAACACGTACTTCGTGACACGATTGTTTGATTTAATTTATTTAATGTAATTCATCCATAAATCCATTAACACGTAGCCGTGTATCTTGGATCATGTGTACTATTATGAAAAAAGTATAATAATAATAATAATAATAATAATAATAATAATAATAATAATAATAATAATAATAATAATAATAATAAAGCAGTGGTAACTATGCCTACCGAATACTTCAACAGCGAGCTCGTAATTCAGCTGATATACTTCTTCTATTTCGTTTTGTTCTCAGAATAAACTGAATTACTTTTTTTGTCCCAGTGACACAGTCTGTTGGTAAACACGTTATATTGGTTTCGTACACGGTTTTACTTCTCCTGTCGATTCTTTAGAGGATGCGGCTTATTTTTTTTTTGTACGTAAGAATCTCTTAAATGTTATACAATTGAATTACATTCTTTAAATGATTAATGATAATAAATTGAATTGACAGCCAAATTACTTCGGTTCTCTGTAATTTGATTGCGCATTTGGAATATCTGTAACTAATTTCGCTGTACGTCTGTTACAAAACACTGATAGCTCTTGTTTCACTGACACTAGGTACTAACTAGTCTGTCTACAGTGAAAGACTCTTTTAACCATTAAGTGTTCCGTATGTAATGCTACGAAAGAATAGTGCATGCATTTTTAACATTTATGTACTACAAACGCGATATCTTTTAAAAAATACATCCGATACAACTTACGTACTTAACGTAAGTGAAAATAATTATCTTGGTTTATCTTAAAACTTCACTTAGAGAGTTTAAGTGTTTTTTTATCGTTTTTGGTTTATACATTATATAATGTATCAACTGCTTACACATTATATATAGATTACACATCCATTATAAATACAATATACAATCCATTATAAATACATTATATATAATGTACCTATATGATGTATAAGCCGAAAATGAAAAAAAAAACTTAAACTCTGTGAGTTACAGAGAAAAATAAGCAGTCACTTGTTTTATAAACTAAACTTAGCAGGGAAGGTATTGCTAAACGTCGAAACCTTTGATGATTTTGGATTAAATGTTTCATTGTAGGTTCCGAGCGAATTCGATTTAGATACACACCGGGTCATCAGAATTTTTGCTATACAGAACAATGTGGATTAAAACTTCCACCATATTTTACATTAAAATTATTGCCTGTAAGTTACATGTTATATATATTTTACATTTGTACTTACCTTAATGTGATAAAATTCAGAAAGCGGTTGGAGATACAGGCGATCGTCCTTCTGCTGTTCGTCGCTTGTGAGTGATTCATCTTTAAGGCAGATATCAACACTGTACTAACTACAGAAACCATATAGCGAACGGTCCAATAGCCATTTGAAGCACTTTTTGATATTCGCAAGCAACAGAAGAATTGTGAAAGCCGCAAAAGGAAGTAGACACTATACAGTCGGATCAGAATATTAGATCACGTGTGTGGGCGGGCAGCCTTACGTGTGAGATGAGTGGGGTCACACAACGGGCAGACGAAGGAAGCGAAATTTTCTTCCGCAGTAACGTTTCTCTGTTTCCAAAAACGTAGATTTGTGTTCCTACGTCAGTACATCATTTTTGTTCCATTTAATGCCTCCTGTGGCGTATAGTTGCACGCATTGTACGTAATTTCGCATCCTTGACTACTGATAAATCTATACGGTTACCTATTTTAGTGCCCTAGTACATTACGAATATTCTTTTATGAACAATGTAATGTTTTTGTTCGGTTAGCGGCGCGCAACACATAGCGATGTGTCCTATGTAGCTATTCGTAACCGACTATTCCTACAGCCGTCTAGTAAGTACCGTCTGCGGACGAATAGAGCGACTGAAATCAGTTCTTCGTGGAGTGCCATAACATTGCGATCGGACTCGTACGTATATCGAAGACCGTGAGGCTGGCTGGTTTAATCTTATCACGTGACATTTCCTTACTACCGCGCAACTCACGTGCATGCGGCAATAGCCTACTTACTCATACACTTCGAAATTTATTTCTTGTAACCATTAATAAACAAGTTTTTTTAAATTGTCGTGCCGCATGTTTTCTCCAAGTTTATATCCACTCCATACGCATGGTAAACAGAGCACGGCAAATCTTGTGGAAACACTGTAAGCATACTGATTCCTGAGATGGAGTAGAACCGAAGACTGCCTAACACGAAGCGAAAGTAAGCCGCCAAGACTGGTCCCTCGTGAAGAACTACATTGCCTTACCCAACACTTCATCTCTCAAAGAGGTGGATACAGATGTTGTGTCAACCGTGCGATAAGCATCTCTGCTCCTCTGTCGCAAATGTGTTTCCATTGTTGCTTCAGAATAAACTGACGGTATCTGGTCTGGTGGAGTTCAGGGAGCCGAAAACAGTGCCAAGCAGCCGTAATAGCGGGGCACACACGTCTCAAGCCACCGTTCGTTCCTGCGTCTTCTTTTTAAATAACCCGTCATTGTAAGCTTTACTGGGGTTATCTAGACTAGCATCGTTCACAAATACAGACAAGAAAGCCTAACTGCCGTGACGATATGTTGTGTAATCAGTCTTAGGTTGAGTTCAAATTCTGGTCACGTAAGTTTAGTTGTTACATTGCTGCTGTTCAGTCTGCAGCCTATAGTTCTGGTACCGCATTTGGAAAATGAGAAAGAAAGTTTGGTTCATCTAAAGCTCGATTGACTGATGACATGGCCGTTTGAAAGCTTGTAATAGCGCGTCCCTGAATTGTTGTTATTATTTATTTGTAAGTGTGGTATTTAACGATGCCTCCAGTTGTTAAGATTAAAGGATATAGCGTCGGTGATCGAGCACTGAATAAGTATGAAGAATTTGTGGTATGATACTGACAGGTGAAAAGTCTTCCATTGCCACTTTGTTCACCAAAAATCCCAACTGAACTGGTCTGTAATTGAACCTGAGTCTCTGGGGTGAGAGGCAGGCCACTAATCGCCTCAGGCATGACACGGCCCCTAAGTTAATGAATCCAGAATTACCGTTGCGGGAGCTGGGGTGGCGCAGTCGGTGTAGTGGGTAAGATTACTGGCTTGACAGTCCGGCTTCGAATCACGGTAGAGGCAAGAGACTTGTCTCTTCTCTATAACGTCCAGGCCGGCTGTGAGCCCCACCCATCTTCCTATTCATTGGGTACCGGGGTTCTTCCCCGGGGGTAGAGCGACCGGGGCCAAGGTTAAGAATGAGTGGAGCTATACCTCCACTCCCGCTATATGTCTTCGTGGCGTGGACTGGCAAAACATTACCTGTGACTTGATAATTTTTTTGGCAACAGAATGAAATTTCGGTCCATTTCACAGCATGAAATAGCACTTCGAATGTGTACCTTCCGGATTTATTTCGACAGATATTGAGTAGGAAATTCTTGAAGTCTTCGCTGTTGTGGGATGTTGCGCGTTGTCAAACATACAGAGGCGAAAGCCTAAAATCTCGCATAGGAGATCCTTGCCAAAAAAAAAAAAAGTCACTACCTGTATCCATGGACTAGTCCTTGAGACACTGACATGGTGGTCACTTAATTGGTTCAGAAAATCCGCCCCCCCCCCCCATATGGAACCTAAAACTTTATTATGATGTTCACAGTCTCCTAAATACACCCTATTCTGAGCCGTTTAAACTAAGTCATAAATCGTAGCAAGTTTCTTTAGGACCGCTGTTATTAGGCGCGTTCGCAAGCAGCTGCGAAGAGCATTTTTTAGTCTCGCCGTCTGTTCGTTCTTCCCTCTGTTGGTCTGGAACAGCGCGGCTCTCACTGGGCGGATTTCCGTGAAACTTCGTAGGAGGGATTTTTACTAAACCTTGCCGACATATTCGGTTCTTGATTACAGATTGGACAAGAATAGCACACTCCTTGACATGAAAACCTACGTACATATACGTTAATGATCTTCATAATTCAGTCACGCTGTTTTGTATATGATATATGAACTGAGGCCGAAGAAACATTTGACTGTCTAAACGTAACAAACAAGCACGGCCAAATTAAGATAGGCAGTGAACTCATACAGAGCGAAAAAGTACCACAAACATTAGGCCCTGCAGACATTTTCTGACTCCCTAATATTATAGCCTACTCTTGTTTAAGGCTGGTTGCCCGAAGTGTTCTCTTTCATTTAGGGTTCCCGACTAAAGTGCTGTATATATTTCTTATATTGCATATGCATTCTGTGCGTGCCGTCCATCTGATTCGTAGTTTTATGGCCACAGTAACATTTGGTGAGTAGTAGACTTGTGATTTGTACTGCTGTCTCTAAATTTTCCAAGTACAAGCATTTATTGCGTGCCTTTCCCTTATGATTTAATCTTGCATAACTGTGAAGGCCTACTGAGTTTTCTTTGTGTCTGAATCAGTGGTCTTCTAACATCCAGTAGACTTCATGCGTTTCTCTTTATGACAGTTGAGTGCTTGCATGATCAGTGACAGTGATCAGCACAGATCGCGAGCTGATGTGTGTCACTGATTTTGAACATTAATTGACAGAAAATTATTGACCAACTGAATAACCACAAACTCATAAAAACAGATTCGTCATCTCCTACAATTTTGAAATTAAATCCCTACTGCAACTAGTTAATTTTCTGAGTATTTACAGATAGCTCACCTGATACGTACAATTACTTCGCTATAGAAACACGCGTATTTGGATTACGAAGTCAGGCCCCGCAGCTCCTGCTACAGTATTTTCCATTATGGGCGAACCGGCAATGAAAAGGTCATCCGTCTCCTCTGCATGCTGCCTCGCTCTTTTTCGTCATACCTTGGGTACTTAGCTCAGATTATAGATGGCGCCGACCATATACAATCACAACAATGATAGGACTGGAAGTGGCCCATTGAGGGTTCTTACAGGAGGGTGGTTCTTGTCAAGGGTATGTGTTTTGTGCGAAGGGGAGGAAGTGCATTGAGCCCACACACTGGTACCCAGTCAGCGGGACTTCATTATCCAATTGTGAACTATGAAACGGGCAAAAACTTGCTGCTTCTGTTCTCTAGTTCTTCTTGACGTTTTAGTCTTCTTTTTTTTTTATTCCTTTTTGTCTGTTTTGAATGAAGGGAAGGGGACGGGTCATGGATGTGCCCCTTCTGTTGTTATATTTACACACATCCTTCTGAGTCATGAAAAAGTGGCGTAAGTTCATCCCACCTGCTGAGTAGGTTAGGGTAGCGATAAAACTTGAGGTTTGTATTCGGCAGGCACCCGTTCGAGTCCAGGTTAGATCACAAGCTATTCTTATTGTTGTACGGTGCCTCCGAATACCGAGGTAGTGCCTTAACCTTTTAAAGCCTAGCGGTAACTTTACGTATCACCAGGTTTAACATTAAAAAATTCTACGTGGTGCCCACATTGCGTTTATGTGTTTTGTACGAATCTCAGAACAAACAGCGACTTTTGCCTTATAAAACATTAAGAGACTGGTTTTTATAACCGATGTGGAGTGTTTACAGCGCGGTACGCACTGAGTTCTTATATAAAATAGATACGCTTCGTCTTTAAAGGGTTAAAATAGGTCCTAACCGATCTCTTCAGATCTGTGAGTCCTAGTTTATCAACCACACGCATCCTAATGTCCAGTGCTGTGTAACTACTCAGTTAAAACGAAATAAATAAAGTAAGAAACTTCACCTACCACCACACTGTCGTCATGTCTAAGTATGTAATATGTTATTACACTTCGAACAACGGATTTAGGGTTCGTTTAGAAATGTTTGTCGGGTGACCTGTGGGAGAAAGACCATTAGAGGAACTGTGACGTAGATAGGACGGCAAAGTTACAACGCATCGCAGAGAATTATCATGTAAAAGTGTGGATTGCATTAACTTTGTGCAGCTGAGGACTTCAGTAATACATGGTAATAAATTTGCCATAAAAGTTGGGAATTTCTTGATCAGCTTAACAGTTGGAGGATAACAGCACTTTAGGGAAGTCCCTCCACCATAAAAACAGTAGTGCGTACTTTGTGTAAACTGCAATAATGTGTCCGTAAGTGCTGAAGAAGATATGCGGAGCTGAAAGAAAAAGTAATAGGAGGTTGGAGAAAATTGCATTACGAGGAGCTTTATGATTTATACCTTTTCCTTTCCTGTGGCGCAACAGCCCATCTCGGTCCTAGGCCGCCTTATCCTTTTAAAGCCTAGCGGTAACTTTACGTACCACCAGGATTAACATTAAAAAAATTCTACGTGGTGCCCACATTGCGTTTATATGTTTTGTTCGGATCTCAGAACAAACAGCAACTTTTGCCTTATAAAACATTAAGAGACTGGTTTTTATAACCGAAGTGGAGAGTGTTTACAGCGCGGTGCGCACTGAGTCCTTATATAAAACATACGCTTCGTCTTTAAAGGGTTATTGTAGAGGTTTCTAGATCACACAAAATTAGGCGCGCGCACGCACGCACCCGGTATAGCCGTGGACATTGATATGATACAGTAACTATATTCCTATCATATTTTATTAAGTTTTAAATATATTAGTATATACTCTCTGATGATGGCGGGTGGCCGCCGAAACATGTGGGAGGAATTAAACGACTGTTTCTCTGTATACACTGTATGTGCAAATGTTAGTTTTAAAAAAGATATTCTAGTATGACGTCAGAGTACTTGCTAGGCTTAACAATAGAGGCTGACGTAGTTGCAGGAAAATTGGCGTCGTTAATTATTCGCAGAACATCTTGGTATAAATCTCAGCAACGGAGCGACTGATTATGTGTCCGCACAGCTACACATTTCACGTGTTCTGACGTAAAATTGGCCCAACATAGTAAAGAAAAGAAAAGGGCCCCCTGTCTTCTGCTTCGTAGGTTATCAATGCAATGGCATGGCGCCTCGCCATCCCATAACTCAAGCACTCCTCATAAAAGGAAATCGGATAAAGAGCACTTTCACGTTTCTGTCAATCATTCCCTATTAAACTCACTTTAAACAAGCATGAAAGGACTTCCATGGTAGAGTTCATTTACGGTTCCGAAGGATTAGAATGTGGATGTGAATGAACTACGCCTTGTGCTGTAGGCAACTCGCATCTCCGATTCTACAGGATGGGCTTTAGTGTAGCTCAGTGTTGATGTCTAGTTTTAACCATTTAACTGCTTACAAAAGCACGTAAAAACGCCCCTAGAAATTAATTTCTTATATTTACGCGACAAGAAAAATTTACTTCCTGCATTTTTAAGACACGCTGCATAATCTGTTTTATTTTCCACAAAGCGTCGTATATTTCATAATTTTCTCTTTTTTTTTCTGCTCAAATAATCCCCATGTTTTTCATAAAAACCGTGCGATAACACTCACGTACCCACCCTTGTAGGGTAAAGATGCGATTTTATCCGAGCGTTCAAATAGATCAGCATCTGCTAAAGAAGGCCATCATGACGCTGAAATCGAGGTGGTGACGAAGACAGAAACTCTGCCCCTGCCTGAAGTTGAGGTTATGTCGTTCAAATTTTACTGAACCTCCTTATGGATCGATCTACAAAAAAAAGCAGAGTAGGCCAAATCGTATCCATAAGAGATTAACGAAATGCTTCCACGCTCCTCATTTGTGCATGTGGCCAGATTGCTCTATTTAAGTCCAGCAGTCTCAACATTTAAAAGTTATCATTCTTATCTTTCTGAAAGTCAAGTATAACGAAAGACAGTGCTACAGTTTCACCGAATTTCTCATTTTTTGCTTATTTGTGTATGTCCACATGTTTTCTTGTAGGCATTGAACTCCTGCGGGTTATCGGTTGCAGCCTGCACCGAGTAGTATCAATGGACATCACTACTACCGACTTTCCATTAATAACTACAAATGTTTATGTAGACAGCTGTGACCTTGTCCTCGGAGTTGTGATGACCTCGCGGCCTGTGACCTTCACAAATACGACGTGCTCGCCCCAAGGCATTGCGCCTTTTCCATTTGTTTTGTTTCTTCCAAGGGATTAGTGGAAAGAAGATTCTTACACTGTCTTCACGTTTGTCGACATAAAGCGAAGTTTAGCATCTGTCCCACAGGTTAGTTCTTGTGTGGTGTTACTGTACAATTGCTTTTGTAAGAGCATCCTTACAGTTCTCGTTTTCGGAACCCCATTATTGAATTTTAGTGCGTTCGTTCTTTCCATCTGTCCCCTGATGTCATTACAACTGTAATTATTATAGACACCATCTTCATGCAGCAGAGGCCTGCTTGACAAACTTACAGTTGCTTTACCTGATGCAGAAACACGCCGACTCGCGTGAGGCTTGAAGGTACATATCATAGGCGTAACTTTGCTGATAACATTCGGGGAGGGGGAGGGGGGGGCAGAATTGACCATGGGTATTAGGAACTTTAACTCAGTAGCCAAGAAAGAAAAACTATTCTTAGGTTGAAAAAGTATTGGAGAGGCATTGGCGCACCTCCCCCCCCCCCCCCGACCGAGGCTACGCCTGTGGTACAGGCCATGTTCAAAAGTCCCGCTACTGATTTTATTCCCAGACAGTTGAACTCAGTCCACACCCAACTTCCGTAAGATCCGTTTTAATATTATCACATATACGCCTAGGTCTAATAGGTGGGCCCTTTCCTTGAATTCAGGTGCCACCTTATGTTGTGTGCTGTGGGATTCACGTTTCACTTTTTTTTACCGTTGGATTCACATGTTTCACGTCGTGTTTTTTTTTTCATGCTAGTACGCAGAAGACGAAATAAACCACTGGTTGGACACCCCTGCACCTATATAACCCATTAGTCAAATACACCAATCGTGGGAACATGTCTTTAAGATTGCATCCTGTATTATAGAAACGTGTTGTCTCTGGCGGAATCGCTTTTGGTTCTGGTAACTTCACTGCCAGAGGTCGCCCTGATCAACACGCTGGGATCGTTTGCTTAATTCGAGCAGTTGTTAGTAATGAAACATCGGCTGCGGGTGTAAAGACTGACTGTACGTGTTCCTTGGACGGCCGCGCGTTGCGGTTTATTCTGATACACAATTCGGCGTTACACCCAGCAAAGTGCGCAATGAACTTTTATTATTAACACACATGTACAGTTCTGCTTCATGTTCAGTTCAGTCCGTAAGTCTTTTTGGGATACAAGTAATGCCCACATTAGGCCGTGCCATGGCTCAGGCGGTTAGCCGCCGGCCTCCCACCGCGGAGGCCCGGCTTCGATCCCGAGTCAGTCCATGTGGGATTTGTGGTGGACGAAGTGCCACTGGGACAGGTTTTTCCCTGAGTACTTCGGTTTTCCCCTGTCAACTTCATTCCACCGGTGCTCCATTACTAGGAAAAGGACAAAAAATAATAATCATCTTCATCTTCATCATAGGGTTGCACAATAAGCCTCAAGGCTGCGGTGCGTCCGTAGCGTCTGCTGCAGGGCCCTTCATCACTAAAAAAAATGCCCACATTGATTTTGTGTGCAACAGGACACATTGAGCACGTTAATTACCCATACACCTCGTCTCCCCAAATTACCCATTTCGAATCTGAATTTCGTTACTGGTTATTCTGACAGGTTGCTGGAATTTTCCTCGGTAACAGACGATTACAGTCTTCTACGATACGACGCCTTTTACAGTGGTGTATGGGCACCAACGTTCCGGGGAGCTTATACCTCCATCTTTGGGAGCCCAATCTTTTTTGTGCTACCGTGACGATAGAGACGGCAAGGTCTTCCGAAACGTGGTATTGCTGTACACCAACATACACAGCATCATATCCCAGAACAATGAACTCTTCATCGCTGCTGTAAGAACGACAAATCTCACAAATATTTTACCACTTATTACGTCCGTTCATAAATTGTGCGAGTTTTCTTTATTTTAAAAGAAAGAAAAGGTTGAAAGCTTGAAATAATCACACAAGAATAATAAAACCCATACCTCCTGAATTCTTACGGGATTTAAGGTTTTTATAGCTGTGTTGAAGGTTACAGCCTTCATGGATATAACGCTGTGTCCAGTATAAGTGCCCTTATACCAGTTTACAGTGTCAGATCTCAGATGACTGGAATTTGTCAAATCCTTACCGACCTGATAATCAGTATTCATGGGTTTCTAAACGTTGGCGCATTCGTGGATTAACTAACTAACTCCATGGAACCGCGGTGGCGCAGTTGGTTGAGGCACTGCGCTATAAACCGGCAGGTCGCGGGTTCGATTCCCGATGGTGTCATTGTCGCACTGTCCTGTCGGTCGCACCATGGCCCTGGGGTCGACTGAGCCTCTAACGGAAATGAGTACCAGGAATATTTCCTGGGTGGTAAACGCAGCTGGTTCGTAGGGCTGACAACCTTACCACCTGCATGTGCCGATTGTGTAGAAATCTGGGAGCCTCGACCTCCTGGAACCCTCTGGGCCTGTCCAGGCCTGTAATGGGACTGCTTTACCTTTTTTTTTTTTTACTCCAGTCCTTCTTGAGAAGCTGACAGTTCCTCAGCTAGTCAAGAAATTCCTCGCATTTTATGGAACCCGAAGGTTCATTTCCGCATTGAAAAGAGCCCGCCACCTGTCCCTATCCTGAGCCAGCTTAATCTAGTCCATGCCCCCCTATCCCAATTCTTGAAGATCCATTTTGATAATATCCCATCTATGCCTGGGTCTCCCAAGTGGTCTCCTTCCCTCAGGTCTCCCTACTAAAATCCTGTATGCACCTCTCATTTCCCCCATGCGTGCTACATTCGTGGATTAACAGGCCTTTTGCTTGAATACTCGGGCTAGCGAACACTGCTGAGGCCCTGGATGAATTCCATGTTCGCAGTTACCGTAGTAAGTCGTCGTTTTGGTGTGTCTCCTCGATTTTTCCCATTCTTGCGGATCTCAAATGGCTAAATCTGGATTTGTTTGGACATCTTGCATGGATAAGTTCGTTAGCACTTTGGCTATGATTATAGTAATAATGGACCACCGACAGGGGTTTATGAGCAACTGCCGCCTGCTCGTATGGTGTACTTCTGCTAGAGTACTTATTTTACGTCATTTTGTTTTACGCCTTCTTTGCTTTAACACACCTTGCGAATATATACATCTTAATTTGCGCTCCGTCATTTTCGGTTTAACGCCTTTCGGCTGGCTGCTTTCTGTTACCCGAACCCCTTACTTATGACGAGCCAATCATTTTTTATTTACGCCCGCTTTTTCGGGAATGCAGCTGGGACGTAACACAAGGGCTTAGCTGCTGTCTTTTTTCTATAACTTCAAGCAACAGTAAGTTAAAAATATCGTCATATCATTGCGATAGACACTGATAAACAGACATGATAGATCTGACAAACGCTTTCGCAGACATCGTGTGCATTTCATCAACATTGTTCACAATGAACACAGCCACGTGGTGCGCATGCGTCACAAATTAGATATGAATATAATATCACTGCAAGTTTATATTGGTATGAGGAAGGGAATGTCTCTACCATGGTACGTATTGAACCGGAGTGCCTTGTCAGCTGTATAATTCAATGGTAAATACCGCGTTCAAATAAGTACGAGCCTGTGTGAAAACAAATGTTTATTTGGACTCATCTAATTTTCACATGAAAGGGCGCCTAGGCTGCCGGTTCTTCAAAAAGTTATTTTGTTTTCCGTAGTGTCATGATGTCCAACTCATTAATCCGGCACGCTCTGTAAACAGTGTGAACGAAAATGTGCAACACGTTCTTGATCACGTGGCCAACGTGGCTGTGTTGTCAATAAGAGGCAGTTAAACGCTACATTACAATTATACCAAATGTTACTTCCTGTTGCGTTCAATTCTCTTGCAATATGCCAGTACTTTATAGGCACACCCCATTCAAGATGAGAGACAGACGTAAGTAGGGTACAGGAATAAAAGAATGTCAATGACAAGGTGCAAGTTAGAGACACTGTAATTTGAAGGGAGAATGAGTATTGCCTTGTTAGAAAGTGCCCAGGCTTCGCCCGCTTGTCCTTCTAACAAGGGTAATATGAAAATTACGTTAGAATCTCTTCTAAAGAATATGTAAGAACTGACTTCCTATCTCACAGGAAACACACTGCACCTCCAATAACAATGACAAGCTTCCAAATGCTGAATAGGAAAGTATTTACTTTTTGGTCTGAGAATCATACCAAACACATAAATACACTACTGTCTGGGCAGCGTTGCACAATGTGTAATGTTCAGTCATGCGAGACGTAGATGGGATGTTAACCCTTTAACCTTTCAAAGACGAAGTGTGTCTGTTTTATATATGGACTCGGCGCGTACCGCGCTATAAACACTCTCCACTTCAGTTATAAAAACCAATCTCTTAATGTTTTATAAGGCAAAAGTTGCTGTTTGTTCTGAGATCCGTACAAAGCACATAAACGCAATGTGGGCACCACGTAGAATTTTGTAATGTTAAATCTGGTGGTATGTAAAGTTACCGCTAGGCTTCAAAAGGTTAAAGACGAAGCGTATCTGTTTTATATAAGGACTCAGTGCGTACCGCGCTGTAAACACTCTCCACTTCGGTTATAAAAACCGATCTCTTAAGGTTTTATAAGGGAAAAGTTGCTGTTTGTTCTGAGATCCGTACAAAGCACATAAACGCAATGTGGGCACCACATAGAATTTTTTAATGTTAAATCTGGTGGTATGTAAAGTTACCGCTAGGCTTCAAAAGGTTAAAGACGAAGCCTATCTGTTTTATATAAGGACTCAGTGCGTATCGCGCTGTAAACACTCTCCACTTCGGTTATAAAAACCAGTCTCTTAATGTTTTATAAGGCAAAAGTTGCTGTTTGTTCTGAGATCCGTACAAAACACATAAATGCAATGTGGGCACCACGTAGAATTTTTTAATGTTAAACCGGGTGGTACGTAAAGTTACCGCTAGGCTTTAAAAGGTTAATAGTAAACTGGAGCTAAAGTAAATAGTATTCGGGGGTGGAGGCTGCATCATGATCAGGACAGGGCGCGGTGGCAGGAACTGTCGGCAGAATTATGCAGCGCTTCCGCCGCGATGTTGATGAGATCTGCACTCTTCTCGGACTTCTTGACCCTTGAAGATGAGACCGATAAGTTGCCCCGAACCGTCGGTACAGCACTAGCACTCAGTGCTGCGTAATACCTTAGAAGGGCGCAGATTGCAGAGTTACGAAACTTCGAACATCAGATGCCTAGTATAGTGGGGGAATTCCTTGACCAGTTAAGAGAATGAACACAGCTCCTGTAGACACGCCTGCTTCATATCGTTAGAAGCTCGACAGGATGGTCAGTATGGGGTTATCGCTTGCTGAAATGTGGTAATAGACCTGAAAACACAGGCATATTGCGAAATGTGGCACGACGCAGCTGCTGATAATCTCGCCTTGTAACGCAAGCTGATGGCTCTCTAGCAACGTCCGACATACTCTATTGCAAAGGACGTGTTCCATAGGAGACAAATATGCCGAATTTGTTAACCCAGTTACTGTGATGATATTTGTCGTACAGCAGTATCATCTTCCTTCAGTGTTTGGCACCGGCCGGTCGGTAAAAACGTCCGTATAAAACGTTAATATTTAACGTACATGAAAGACTCGCTGCGTTACATGATGTGCGTTTTGTCTAGCAGCATAACACGTTAAGTAAAAGTCCAAACAGATCGTAATTAGTGGTCACTCTGACCTAAAGTGATGTCAGCTGGTCTGTAAGTGGCCGAACTCCCTGGAGCAGAGTCCTTATTGCGAAGCTAAGGAGCCGCTCAGCTTCTCTGTGAACTACTGCACCTATATGAAAGGTTCATTGCGTGTCCTTGTGAATACTTCCTTGCAACACATGTATCCAGTCCAGATCACCACGCCTCGGTTTAACGAACATTAATTGTAAAAACTGTATTGTTATTCTAAACCTGAGTCTACCAGGTTTTCTTCCTTATAGGGTTTCAGGCTGAGATTTTTAAACGCAGTGCTCTTACTTTGAACAGTTAACCTTTTAAAGCCTAGCGGTAACTTTACGTACCACCAGGTTTAACATTAAAAATTCTAGGTGGTGCCCACATTGCGTTTATGTGTTTTGTACGGATCTCAGAACAAACAGCAACTTTTTCCTTATAAAACATTAAGAGACTGGTTTTTATAACCGAAATGGAGTGTTTACAGCGCGGTACGCACTGAGTCCTTATATAAAACAGATACGCTTCCGTCTTTAAAGGGTTAAAGCACAGTGGTTACTACCGTATGTGCCACCAGCTGTAACATCTAAAAACTCGACGTCTTAAATACAGTGCGTTTACGGGCTTCACAAGATTACCAGATTAATCAGCGATTCTTTCTTCAGCCGGCTGGTCTTTGTAGTGGAGAAACAGTGTGTTTACTGTGGGGTAGAGGTAAAACTTTGTGCATTAATGTAATGGATTTCACGCTCCAAACACCACACTAATTTGACCAAAATTTGTTCCGAGGAGGAGGGGAAAGTTGTAACAAACGGGCAGTCCCTACACAGTGCACTAATTTTACGCATTTTGCAAGTGGTATAATGTGATCAGCTGCAAAAAGGAAATGCAAGTTGGTATCGTCTGATTGTACTCATAATAATGACCGCGTGTCACAACGAATTGTGGCTTTTATCATTACTTTGTCAAGCTGGAACGAGTAGACATTCAGTTCATAGACAAATTGTCTGCCAGTCCGGATACTTTGCGTATAGCCCTGCGTACGCGTATGGGCAACCAGCGGGTGTCTTTCAGAACTGTTTTCTACTGGTGACAGGGACGCACAGTTTTCTTTGAGATAAGGGCCAATACCATTTAGTGGTGCTGTATGTGACTAAGGTAACTCGGGGGATTGGTGGCACACACGGTTCGACCACTCATTAGCCCGAAGTATCGGACTGCTGACAGAACCGTTCCATTAACCTGAAGTATGACACTGGTGACAGACAAGCCCGATTGTTCCATTAGCCTGAAGTACCGACTGACAGACGTGTCTGGACTGTTTTATTGGCCCGTATAATTCCTAGTCTATAAAAGGATTTGCAACCCAGAAGAGAACGTCACGGTGGAAGTGTTTGTATTTGAAAGGGGGTGATATCACATCTCGGTTCGGAGACTGGCTGTCGTGACCGAGGTAATGTCTTAAAACCGGCAGCACCGCATTCATTTCATAGGCTGTTCTTGCCAGTTAATTACTTACAGTCAAGCTACTGAACGGTGCGGCCGGTTAGTTAGCACTTGTGCGTTATATTCGGGGAGGTTCCAACTTCGAAATACAGCCCGGAAATCGACTGTCTTCAGGTCTTCGTCAGTCGTTCCATGCATACGGTGGCGTAGTGCCCTGAAGTACACCACTGTTGCTTTCTCCTGCTTTCCAAATCATTCACAGATCAGCCACTTTTTCTCCCACTTTACACCACAGCATCGCGTGGCGGATAGTGTTCCAAATATGAAATATATGATCATACATCGGATCGGTTTCTGCGTTGTGTGGTAGTTCACTAGGAACTCCAATGGGAGGGGGCTAAGAACTTCTGAGGCAAAGTTATTTCCTTTGTAGAAAATATTTATGTGGAGAAGGATGGAGATCAGTGGTGCTGGTCGTGTGAGGGATGAGCAACTACTGCATTAGAGTTACGGAACATGCAATACAACGAAGGACGACTAAGTGGATTGGTCACACCTTACATAGAAACTTCTTCCAGGACATATTATTGATGGGAAGCCAGAAATGATGAGAAGGCAAGGAATGAGGCGTAAGCGATGACCTCAAAGAAAAGAGAATAGACTGGAATTTGACAGAGGGACTGGATCGTATCTCCTGGATAATTCGCTTCGGAAGAGGTATGGACCTGTCGCCAGAGGGGCTACGCAAGGAGTGAATTTATGTCCTTCGCGTAAGCAAGAGATCTGACGATACATTTACTGTTAAAATTGTAACGTGGGATACGTCTGGCGACGGAACACTTCGCTATTTAACGTTTAGGAAAACTGCGGAGTATGTTATATGTATATCCACTAGTGATAATGAATTTGGAAGGTACTGTTTTTCCGCACGTATTAAAAAGCCTTGGAAATTTATCCTTCAATTTATACAAGAGGTAACTAAATGCGACTGATTGGCCGTATTGTGAGAAAGCATTCCGCAACCCTTTAAAGACGAAGCGTATCTGTTTTATATAAGGACTCAGTGCGTACCGCGCTGTAAACACTCTCCACTTCGGTTATAAAAACCAGTCTCTTAGTGTTTTATAAGGCAGAAGTTGCTGTTTGTTCTGAGATCCGTACAAAACACATAAACTCAATGTGGACACCACGTAGAATTTTTTAATGTTAAACCTGGTCGTATGTAAAGTTACCGCTAGGCTTTAAAAGGTTAACAGAGTTGGATATGAACATCCAGTTGTGTTGCATGATGACAAGTATACAAAGAACAACCGAAGTTATTTGACAATGTTTATTGCCAAATTACTCGTACATGCGTGCCTGCATGTGTCGGCTTGTATCAGCCATCATCTGGCACCAACAGTAAAAATACTGAAAAGAAAAATGCTTACAAATTGTTATGTAAGAATGTTTTAAGCTTTCGTTATATTTTTACTATAACTTAAGTTTACTCCCTTTTTCAGCTATATGGAAATTTCAAAATATTGAACTGAATATTCTGTACACTGCTATACAACTGAGACCTCAATTACTTCTACGTAACAATTTGTATGCATTTCTTCTTCAGTATTTTTACAAATGGTGCCTGGCGATGGCGTATGCAAGCCGAAACATATAACATGTAGTTTGGCGATAAACATTACGAAATAAATTCTTTTGTGACTGACGGGTTTGCCTTGTTTACATGTAACATTAACATATAACAAAAACAGAGCTAAGGACAAAGGAGAACGTGGCGTATGAACACTTGCTCTTGGTAGGGCGACGCTCATTAAGAATAACACTTCCTCATTCTGTAAAATACTTTAATTGGATCGTGTTAAAGTGAACCATGACATTGCACAATAAGTCATATATCTACAGAATGATTGCAACAAAATGGCTGCCTCCACTATTTATAATACCGACCACTGCACCAGCAGGACTGGTGGCTTAACATCAACACTGCTTGTAGAACAAATTCCTCCCAGCTTCCAAGTGATGCCGAGTTAAGTGGTTAGCGATTAACATTTAACGTTACAAGAGAGCGGTGTTATGTGCGCGTGGTGAAAGCTGACTTCAAATTACGTATGAAATCAGGGGTGTTCAAAATTGTGGACCGTCAGAACCGATCGTTTCGTTACTTCGCTGCTTCCTTAACCAAATACAGTAGATGCAGAAGCAAGTAGTAACCAAGTTGAACTGGATTTACATACTTCCTAAAACGAAGAATCACGTATTCCGAGAAGACTCGATTCTTCATCAACATCTCTGTGAGAATGTCAAATGTTGCATTTCATAGTATATTCAGTTTTGTTTTCTGCGATCTGATCAGATGCTTTTCATGAATAATTCTGTTTACAGTGCCGAAGCTCTTAATTGTCTTTACGCCGGTATTCAATTTCTAATGCCCTGCTCCTGCTGTGTAGTGTACACGAATTGTTAGGCCATTACGGAGTACAGCATCTGCGACAAGCCGAGTATGAACTGCAGCCCTCCGTTCAAAGTGCCCTTATGTCGAAGTAAGAGGAACTATTTACAAAGCATGTGAATAACCAACAGCCTCTTTATTGACGACACAGGTTACAACTGCTACATTTACTTGAATATATTACAGTTTCCTTATTGTAGTTCTTCTTTTTGGGATTGTGATGCTTTCCAAAGTAACTACCACGTGCGAATTCTTGCAGCGTTTCTCCTATTAATCGCTGTAACACTGTTAACGTTCCGTGGTTATTTCATGTTCCATGTTTTTCAACATGGTCACGATCTCTGTTTTACTCGCAGAATGTGTTCGTTTCACGCCATTTTCACATTCAACAGCGACCAATATCCTACACAGCATTTAAGACTTATTTCAGTAACGGACATGCAGTGCTGTCTGTAAACTTAAGAAAATGGTGAACACGCAATATACGCTTAAATGCCAACTTTATATAAAACATTCGTATTAATTTAAAGAATATATATAGGACCCACCAAAAAATGTGGCATACAGACTTTAGATAGAAAACCGAATTAGGTTCCACAGTCCGAAAGCTAGAACTGTATACATGGTAGTGTTCTAAATTATCAGAAACGTTTTTCGATTTTGTTGGTACTGGTGTGACAGTTGTGTATTCCGTGATGAAAGGAGAAACTTAATCCATATTTTTATTGTAATAGCAGTGAAAATACAAAAAGTCAGTTCAGTTCAGTGACAGGTAACTTCTAGTAATCCGTTCTCTAAGTAATTCATGTAAACATAACGAACGCCTGTTGACCACGTAACCGGCAGTGGTATTCATTTGTTCCACCTGGTTTGATGCTAAAGTACATGGAATTTCGCCCACAGGTTCACACAGTTCTCAAAATAAACAGTGATAATTTTCCTGCGCGTCCTTTGGCTGAACGCACTTAACAATTGTTTCTTGTTTTGTCTGATGTAGGAACGAACGTTCATACATTGCTGGAATCAGTTTTGCCTTTCGATAGCTCGAAGTATTAGCATTTCTGCACGCCGTTCTATTGCCTTCTCCAGAACACAAGATGACCTGCGCAGAGCACACACCGTGAGGCGTCCAGTGACTTAGCCGCAGTTGCTCACGTACTTTTATCACGCATTGATCAATAAATCTGCGTAAACATGACGTTGCTATACAAACTGACATAAATTCGGTCACGAGCTGGGACTGAAACCCAGTACTTCGTGATTGTACACAAATAGGCCTATAAATACAGACAATGACGTTCTGCCTCTGGGTGTGTAGTCTGCCCCAATAACGGTGAACGCCAACTTCAAAAATGTGTAAAACATATCTGTGTACCCTACCGTGCGCAGCTAAGGATGCAGCGAAGTTACGCCGTTATCTTTTTATGAACATTTCCACTATCCTTGGAATATTCATTTTCTTTCAGCGTGTATTACAGACATCACATGCCGTAACGGTCTCAAGCGAGAACAACACAAGCTTTTGTGGCTTACGCCGTCTAAGACCTACACAGTTTATTCACCGATGACATCTTTCGTTTGTACTATACGTCTTATTCTTATTGTAATAACATGGCATGGTTTTACGAAATGTTGATGTATTTTAACAAACTGATTCTCCGGCCCGCAAAATGACAATGAAAACCCCTGTAGCAAGCGATAATGTTCGTTGATGAACTGGCATACTGCCGCATCTTCTATTTGTGTATTGCAATGATACGAGCAAAACACCACCATACGATCGGTATACTTTAAAATACGTATCTACACTGATTACATTTATATACACGCAACAGACAAAAGTAAACACGCGCGTGTGCGCGTCAAAGAATCGACTTACGTAGGGGTACCGACTGCTTTCTTTCAACTTATCGGGTTCATTCAAGACAGACCATAACATATAAACCCTATTCGTTACATGTATGCATTCAAACCCCAATAAAAATTAGATTATTCCAGCTGTAGTTCAGAAAACGGTTTGCAGGGCGACTCTTGACTGGGAGGATTACGGCAAACAGCGCATTGAGAACGTCCTGGAGGCACTGCAAGTCAGAATCTTCTCAAATGTGCCTTTACCCTTTTTTTCTGCATCCCGAAAATTCTGAGGCATTGCTACTGAGAGTGAAATTTGCTTACAAAATCCTTACGCAAAGAAAGCGTAACAGAATAGAAGATGTCCCTTTGTGTTTCAAATACCATAAACATACTTGTGTGATGGTATTTTAGTAATTATTCAATGAAAGCATAACAGTATGACTTACAATGTGCCTCTCGCACTGAGCACGCACAACTGTAGCAGGCATAATATAGTAGCGTTCCCGCCCTGCCGACGTGCCACGTCAAGAAGGCGGTAGCCGTACCGCGAAAGACGGCAGCTTTACGCTTCTTACCCTCAGAACTAGGTTCAAGCGCTTTTATGTGCCCAGCATAAAGTTAGCACTGATTTATTCCCATCAGAACCGCTGTTGCAGCAGTGCCCCTTCCAAAACTCAAATCTCGGTCACCCATGTCACCGATTTCTCTAGCGTCGAGGCTTCAAAGGTCTTTCTTTTTTTTAGGCGTCGCTATTGTGTGACTGAAACTTGTAACTACCTGGACGGGACTACTACTAGATGCAGATAAACACAAACATTCAAGATCAGGAGATCTTCTGTGACATTTTTCGTTAAAATTCGCACAACTGGCTTACAAACAGGTTTTATGCAGTTTAATTAAGTATTCGTTTGTTGAAAGGGTTCACCACATCATACACTTGTTAAACCGTTTTCCGGAACTTGTAACAAGTAGGGCTCTGAATCGAGGACCAGAAGGGAGGACACATTTATTCCGTAACCGAGCCGTTCAGTCCATTAATTCCTTATCACAAATATGAATAAAAAAGGCTCAAATTCGAGATTTCTTAACCTACGTTACCACCTTCACTTCACAGGATTCGCATTTGAATATAGTATTGTAGGCCTATATTGAATACCATGGCTTGCGCCCTGCTTATTCGTTGCCTGCATTGTGCAGTCACCTGCCATGGGTAATTTTACTGAGAAAGGAAACAGGCAGGAATCCGTACGGGCAACAAATGTTACAGTACTTGTGAACTTTTTATTCCTACGTAATTAAATTTTTAGAACACTCCGTATTATCAAGAACGCAATGCATTTGATTCTGTATATACAGAGCGGTTCATTCGATATTCTGTTGGATATTCCCGAGCCGTGGTCACCATGCAGACAGCCACGCGTTGGCATAAACACAGCCAAAACAGCAAGAAAAACTTATCAGCAGAACCCCTCACAAAATCTAAGCGATAAACACAGTATACCAAAATTTATCATTCAGAATGAAGATCCGTCACAAATGTGACAATACACCGTTAGTGATGACACGTGCACAGTTTATTCCCGTAAACCACTGCCAGTTATTCCTAAGCATCCTGTTTGTTTCTGCCTACTGTAAGACACAAAACAGCAGGTTTCATGCTGGGAATCAGAGATACGAGTAACACGCCAGCGAGCACACACACACACACACACAGCAGCAGGACCTACAGACTGTTTCTTACGAACAGATAATCATTACATGATTGTAACCGCCACGCTCCAGCAATAATTCACTTGACAGACTGAAGTCTGGAATTTTTGACTAGAAATCACGGCTGAGGCAGTCAGTCATCAGCTTTTCACCGAGCAAGCGCCCGGGTTCAATCTCAAGCCAGGCCATGTGAGATTTGTGGTAAATGAAGTGGCACTAGTACAGGGTTTTATCCGAGTACGTCGGTTTTCACCTGTCAGTATCGTTCGTCCACCGACGATACATAATCCTGGCAACTGCCAGCGTCGTTAAATAACGCACTTAAAAAAGAAACGAAATGTGGACTCGAACTTGAATCACATACTGTGGCACGCTTGTGTGAAGTTTGGAGCTGGAAAGCAGCACTTTCAGTAGATACTGCTGTAACATTTTTGAGTCGTGGGAGGACAGTGTTTCTCTTATTCCAGAAAACTCACCCACTATCTCGCGTTCCCATAAGAACAGGCGGTGTTAAGACCCGACAGGACGAAATGGACCGCTCTGTGCTTGTACTGCATTACGACGAGTCTTTTGCAAAGACAACAAAGAAATTACGTAAAACTGGGAGTCAAACTCGCACATTAATATAATTTGCGGTTTCACAGCCTTCGTGTTGGTGTAGCAACGGACTGTAGAGAAACATGTCGCTGGACTATTAACGTCTACTTCGTTGTACAGCTCTCTTATTGAACCTGTCGCTATTGAAGGAGTGTTCTTGAAAGTAAACTGATTACTTCATCCAGCTTTTTAGTACGACTTGGCCCATTATGTTTATGACCACGGATTACTACTACGATTGACTGTACATGTACTGGAGATTGATAATTCGCAACTGTAGAGTCCAAAATTTCTATTATTTCAGGCTTGTTATTTCTCTCGTGAGAGACAATTGAAAATTGTGCTAAATAAAGTCATTATCTGTTTTATAATTAAATGTTAGAACTGTCTCTGATGAGCAGCAAAAATCATGCTTTGTAATATGTGCATAATGAAATGTACTAATTAATTGAAATGAAGTACTCAAGTTACAAAATTATTAAAGAAAAAATTATTTGCATAAAACAGCAGTCTCCCAGTGGTCTGATGCGTACAAATGCTACTGTAACTGTATTAATTTGGTCGTACGTACACTGAGGAAATGCGTTCACGAACATATTGTTCTTAACTTTGGGGACGTCTCCAGTTAATATTTATTGGTAAATTCCTTTCATCGTGGATCGTATTGTTCTGACTTTTCAGTCCGTCACTTAAGCTTGGCACACGCACAGACGGACCAAAAATAAGGTTGAATTTGCTAATAAGACAGATTCGATGGCACGCCAAGGATATGTTACATGGTCGTACCGTTTGAATCTCTGACTTTGCGGAAAAAGAAAAAAAAATGTAGCCGAGGAATCAAATGCAGCGTTCTCGAAAACACATATTTTGGACGAGTTTAATCTCACCAGTTCGTATGAATACTGTATTTAAGTACTGAGTCTACACAATTACGTACTGCCCAAAACGACCCGATAGCAGCCTTATCTGTAATCCACGCACAAAATGACTAGTTCAAACACAAATAATGAAACTTAAAAGTGAACCAATTTCCACCATCTACCTTCTCCGTCGTGTAGCCGAACATGGGTTTCAAATCGCACAGAAGCCACCCCTTATATTATGCAAACATGGAAATATTCTACAATTCAAGCTTCACAAATTGTATGCGCAGGTGATCACCAGTGCACCCTCAATTTGAAACAGTCCCTCAACTTCTCAAGCTTTCCTTGTTTGTGTTCTGAACTGTGACAGTCATATGATTCGTTCCACGAAACCATGCCTTTGGGACGTTGCGCTTGAAGCACCAAAAATTCGGTTTCGACAATTTTAATGGATCAGAAACTTATGGAGTTGGTTGGACTACTAACGTTTTGACCCAAAGTCGTACGTAACTTTTTCCAGCGTCTTCGACACACGGCGTTTTGTTCCCAGAGATTTTTCAAAGAATTTTAACCAATCAGGATTGTGCTGTTTTTTTCTTGGAAAGACTGGTCAACCAACGGCGAAATGACCCCCCCTCGCCGCTTTTCAAATTACATACATCCAAGACAAATTTGTCAGCAACGTCAGTTGTGGAAGGCGAAATAATGACCGGACAACGGACGTGAGTACACAGTTCTCGTCCGTCGATACTTCTAGTACTTTGAGCCGTGACCTTTCCTCCATTATCGCAGATAGACATAACAAACACTTGGCAACTCACAGCCACCCACAATTGGAAAGTGGACCGTTGTTAGAAGCGTCATAAAGAAATATGAACTGTGTACAGTACTTGTGTACCCGTAACTTTAGTAATAAGAATTCCGCATTCATGCCTGAAGTGTCACTTTACACAAAACCTACTTCTCTGTTCACATATCCCGTTAAGGCTCTGGCGAAAGAAAGCGTGCCTCCGTCACAGAGCCACGACTTGCACCTTGACCTCTCGTCCATTCCATCCGCCACAATTAGCTAACTTGGCACGCATCCCTGTGTAAAGTGTAAAGTAAGGACAGGTAAAAGTTACGTGGGCTCACTTCTGACGGCGGAATTGGGTATTTTAAAGTTTAATAATAATAACTGAACCCTTGAAGTGCGAAAGAAAAGTACACACACTACTGTGCACAGCTGTAGGCACAGCCAAGTCATCAGCATGAGTTACAAAGCACGTACAGTTTACGGTAGAACTGGCAATACGTTGCAAAATGACACAGCTGTACCGAACCTTTCCGCACTGAACTGGCGGCGGCGGCGGCGGCGGTGGGGGCGGGGGGGGGGGGGGGGTTTGAGGATTTTCATTCCGTTCACCTACGTATCTCCAAATCTGCATAAAATTTTTCTAACCCTCACCAGATATTGATTTTGCATCCCAAGTGCCTGCGTTTACTATAGCTACTTTCAAAACTCTTGTATTCTGCAAAAATACGTGTCTTGTATATTTTTACGAAAGACTACTTGTGTTTTTGTGCCTAAATACTATATTTACTGACCCATATGGATTTCTGACGGAGCAGTAAAGCACGGCGTTCCTGAAGATCTGCACATACGCCTGATCTCCATTTTTTGGAGACTTCCCAGTGTTTAAAACGTTATTAAGTTATAACAGCCTCATAGGGAAAGCCTTATGTCTGCATCCAATTTAACCCTGTTTATGTATACCCTGCCAATTCCTTCACCCGATATTAATAGTTGCAAATTCATGATATGAACAAATTGGACCAATTAAAAGACAACTATTATGTAGTTACAGTTTAAGTGTCAAGAAAGTGCACGAATCGTAAGGTACAGTCTACTACAAAAAATATGTAACTCATTTTTTATGGATTATTCAGCGACGCTGTCCGTGTCTAGACGATACAGCGTCGATGGCAGATAGATGTGGGCCATTAACAGAATGATAACTGGCAGGGTAGAGCCGAACTACGTGGAGAGAAAAACCTTTCCCAGGGCCACTCTGTCCGCCAAAAATTCCATATAGGCTGCCCTGGGATCCAATCTGGTTACCTGCTGCGAGAAGCCGGCGACAAAAGTCTGAGCTACAGCACGACAAAATATGTATTTTATATCAGTGCAAGCTACTCATTTATTCTTGAATTCTGTCTGCTTTGCATACATGTCCGTTAAATCTATTTCGCGTTAATAAACGTTATGAACACCATACACAGTCAACCAAGTTAATGCACCAGGAAGATAAAACACTTCTAAGAATAAATGTCAAGTGTTAAATACAAGTTTTGTGCCTCATAAAAAATTAACGGGCCACTAATACTTAAATTCATGTTTTTGTGCCTTAGGAACAAAATTAACGGGCGACTAGTTGCGATTTTCATGAGGCATGTGTGCTTCTTGTACGTAAGGTTTTTTTTTCCAATACCAATCACATTTTGAAAGCCAGAACTTTTTCAGGCCCGCACCGGAATAGGAATGGCCAGTACTTACACAAAAGAGACTAGTTTTCGAAATTGTTTCATAATATTTATGTCGCGCAGTCCATGAGGTCATCTTATGCGTAAGGAAGCGCTGTCTCATTCTTTAGAAGTGGCCTGTGGAAGTGAATGCACAGAGGATTCGGTCGAGTCCAGCATCAGACAGCACAAAATGTACGAAGATACGATGGGCTAGTCAAGTTCTGTAATTACAGAGCACAGTCATTCTACTCATCACTGCTTCCACTTCAAGTGCAGTCACCTGCATTGCCACCTGTTTTCTCTCGCACACAGCTCATTGGTCTTGATTAGAAATCGGACAGCAGATGAGCACATTTTAATTCAATAAGGAATGCTCTGAAATCAGCGGGATTGCGTTTTGCTGAGTTACTTGGCTTTTCCAACACGACGTATATGAGTACGTCGCTGTGATATACACATTTTAGATATGTCACACTTCAATAAAACATGACAAAAAGTGCTCAAATTTTACAGTAGATCTTCTGCGAAGTTTTATATTAAATTTTTTTCTCGGAAGCACACAATAAAAAATTGTTTGCTCTTGTAGAGAATACAAATAAGAACTCAATT
Source organism: Coptotermes formosanus (assembly GCA_013340265.1). Classification (NCBI taxonomy): domain Eukaryota; kingdom Metazoa; phylum Arthropoda; class Insecta; order Blattodea; family Rhinotermitidae; genus Coptotermes; species Coptotermes formosanus. The sequence continues at coordinate 323,089 of BLKM01001521.1, forward strand.
TGTAATGTTCCAAAGACAGGTACTGTATTATTTGTACAAATACTCGGACGTATGCCATCCACTGATGACAATTTTGTGCAAGCGAGTGCTTACAGGCCCAAGTGGTCGGTGAGGATAACTTGATCGGACTGCAGCATCATGTAAGACTTGCATTGTGAAGACATTCAGTGTGTGTGTGTGTGTGTGTGTGTGAAGTGATGTTGGGCACAGAAGTTTCAATGAAGGAAATTCATCGGTAATTTGAGACGAATGCCACGGTTCAAAAACCGGTAAGTGGCCGCACTTGGGCCAAATTTTCATCCAAATTTCTGTCGTTTCTATACCTGATGAACCTTACAGAAGAATGTTTGGAATCAGAAGGCAGTCCAATTTGCAGTGACACAGCAATACAACAGAAGATGTTGCAAGCGGCGAGTTGAAAGAGCATTCAAATATGATGCCATACTGCTTTGCCAGATTTCCACACAATAACCCGAAAGAAAATTTCTTTTGATCGTATTCCTATTTTCTGATTCACTCTTTCATTTGGTGACTTTTGGTCTGGTTGCAGTTATTACAGTCACAAACGGAACAAAGAAACGATATCGGCTATACAAATGATTTCGGTTACTGGCGATGGAAGAGAAAAATGACGTCGACACATTCTAAAACGTTTCCACTATGCGATGTCCTGTTCCTTACAGTGACACAAAGACATTAATATTTTCACTGGCTATATCCGTAGCCAGCCACCCACTGTCACAAAGAGTGATAGTCATGTAGCAGCGCCGCGTCTCCATGGTGATGGTGGTGCGTAAGTGAACTACTTGCTTGCTGATCTGCCATTGGAGTGACGCCAGCTCTAGCGGTGGCCAGGCCTAGTTGTGATTGGTACGCAGCGGCGGCAGCCAACGTTGCGTTAGACATCACAGTAGCTTGTAGACTGGCAACACTAGGCTTCAGCTCGCTGCTGAATAGTTCTGTTCCATGATGAGGAACTGGGTCCTGAAACAGTATGATGATGATCTTGTTACTGCAGCAGTTCACAGATTCGTAGGTGGCGTCACACAGTTGACGCGGCATCTGCTTTCTAAGAAACAGCGAATAACGCAGAAACGCATACATCGAATTTTTTATTCAGTATGTCCGCTTTCAAAAAATAGGGTCTGCATTCATAACTGAGTACCTTGCAACCGTAAATTTTGCAGGTAATAAATTCCTTGAAAGGGTGGAACAGTTCAAATATTTGGGGAATAACCCGAACAAATCACAGTTGTATTGAGGAATAAGTTAAGAGCAAGTTAAGGCAGGAAATGCCTGCTATCAGTCGGTGCAGAATCTTTTGTCTGTCAGCATACTGTTCAAAAATGTAAAGATTAAGATGTAGATAAATACGATTTTGCCTACTGTTTTGTATGACTGTGAAACTTGGTCTCTCACACACAGGGAGGAACATAAGCTGAGGCTGTTCTGAAATAGGAAGATATTTGGGCCTAAGAGGGACGAGGTAACAGGGGACTGGAGAAAACTGCCTAGAGAGGAGCTTTATGATCTCTGCTCTTCACCAAATACTCGGGTAATGAAGTCAAGAAGAATGAGATGGGCGGGACATGTTGCACGTATGGAAGGCAGCAAATGTGTGTACAGGGTTTTGGTGGGGAAACCTGACGGAAACAGACCACCTGTAAGACCTTGACGCATATGGAAGGATAATATTAAAACGGATGTTCAAGAAGTCGGATGGAGGACATGGACTGGACTGGTCTGGCTCAAGACAGAGACAGGTGCCTCGCTCTTGTGAATGCGGTTATGAACCTTCGAGTTCCGTAAATGCGGAAAATTTTATGACTAGCTGAGGACCTGTTAGCTTCTCAAGAAGGTCTCTGCTCCATGTAGTTAGTTATGTAAAAGTGAAACAACACTCTGTTACATGTAACTGGTATTTCAACGTATGCAGTCTCATTAATTATATTTATACCAATGTATAATTACTTAGTAAGGATTCGCTCGGGAACTCAGAGTGAAGAGATGTGTGGGAGAGCTGTACACAGGACGGAAGGACGTCACGTATAAAAGAAACATATCTTCGAGAAATGAAGTGTAGAAGTCGAGAGTGGGTTGAACCGGCCCAGGGAAAAGACCAATAGCAGGTTGTAATGAACACTGAGGATCCATAAAACCTTGCGGGCGGGACTCGCCTTATACTCGGGCTTATACGGGATGCAGCGGCCTCCCGAATAATTGCGCTTGTATTCTTATAAATTAATGCCTTGAGTCCAATTTAAAATTGTCCATCCCATGTACGTACTATTACAATAACATTTTCACCAACTCTTAAACAAAACTAAAATATATGAAAATGCATGTTAGTGTAATGTCCGGGTCATTTGAACTTTGTTCTGATGCGAGTCGATCTAAGAAAATGTGAGCACTTTACAGACGCATTACCAAACAGAAATACATAAATAATAACAACGATCAGGTAAGTCACCAGCGCACTTGTGGTGCTGAGTACCGAAGAATGGTAACGAGAAAGCTACGAAACAAGGGCAGGCTCTGCTACAGCTAATGCTGCAGATGTGCTCGCGATGTACGATATCCCACCCAAACACGAAATAATGCGGCACCCTCAAACGTGCTATAATGCTCCGAAATCAGCTGCGACCTGGTTAATACGAAGGGACTTGGCAGATGCCACATCTCGCAACAGAATATCACATATTTCCTTATTCAGCCTTCGTGCGGTTTACTCTTTGGTCTCTTCAGATACAGTAACCTAAAAACGCTAACGTCCCTCAGGACTCCATTCATTGGGGGGGGGGGGGGGGGGGCCACAGACCCATGGAGATCACTACATACAGGATAACAAAGCAGAAAACGTCCATGCCTGACACGGGATTCGAATTTCCGATTCCAGCACTGCAGCTGTCCTCCGTAGACGGCAATGTTCCGGTCGGAGCCGATATATGAAAGTACACTGCAATATCGTAGGGTTATGCTGTGCCTTATTAGGCCTACCATTAATGCGGGTTAATTTATTGAATGAGGAATTGATTGGGAAATTATGGTTCGATTCCCGGTAGGCGCAAGAGACCTTCCTCTTCTGTAAAGCCCCCACCCCAGACCGGCTCTAGTGCCCGCCCGGCCTACTATTCAATGGGTACCGTTGGATCTTTCCGCAGGAGTAAGGTGGCCTGGGCGTGAGGCTGATCACTCACCCCTATACAGTGCCGAGGTTAAGAGTGTGTACCTTCATTCGCTCATATGCCTACACGGCGTGCACAGAACCTAACCTTCACTGTTTGACTGCATTCCACACTGACTGGACAAGATAACACAGGGGTGGTTTCTTTTCTGGTACTGTCCTACACAGTGGGCACCGGGTCATTCCGCGGCGTAAAGCGGCCGGGGCGTGGCGTTGTCCACCTACCCCCCCGCCCCCTTTACCGCCAAGGTTAAAGAAAGAGTAGAGCTATACCTCTATTCTCCATCTCTGCCTTCGTGACAGGTTACAGGGTGAACCTGCGTTCCCTGTCCTGTCTCAGGAACACGAAGGGCTACACCCAGTCTTGTTTAGTACCTGCAAATACGCAACGGCTGATTCCTTTCATATCCCTCCCGATTCACCACTTAAGACTACTATCCTCGTCTTTCATGCGGAACTAAATTTCTGCACCCGGCGAAGATTCCATTTTTAATCCTTGGACCTTGAAGATGGAGGCGGCAAGGTGTTACGAAACGTCGGTAACTATATACCAATACACAGTGCGTAATGCAACACGAATTCTGAACTGTAATCACAGTGGCTGTGAGAACCTCCAATCTCGCAGTTTCTCCTGATGCTGATGCCAAGTTCAGGCCAACTTGCTAGAGTTCACGAATGAGTAACGGGCTGGAAGTCGGGCAATGCTCTCGGGTAACCACAGATGCAGAAACTACATTTATGTGAGTGGGATTTGTAATAGCGACAGACTGTTCTCTGTGAGTTACAAAACTGAGGCCTAAGAAACAACTGACGCTCTAAATATATCCCCCTTAACCATACAGAAACAGGCCAGGTACACAAGATATTGGGCAACTCGCAATTTACGAGGGGGGGGGGGGGTACAAGAAATGGAGTTGAAGAGGCACGTACAAGAAATAAGGCTGCGCCGAACTGAGCAGCGAAGCTGTTAACGGTCAAAAATTGTTCGCGAAAAACGAGACGAAGTAGTGACTGCGTGCGGACTGCACTGAAAGCATTCACGAATAAAGATAACAACACGGACTGCAACAAAGCGGAGGCATCGGAAGTATCATGTCCTGCAGACATTTCCTAAATAGTTGCAATACAAGGTGTTTCCATCAAAATGTGTTCCAATATACCACCGTCAAACTCTTCTAAGGCTGACGACACTACTCTCTGTTAAGAATTCCTATCCGTTCGTTACAGGGAAGTTCGAAGTGGCTTTCACTCCATATTCTCGTGATCTGGTAAAGTTTTCGTTACAGACAGTTTCATTTTAATCCAAATTCAATTCCTGCCAAACGTTTTCTTATTTAGTCGTTTTTGCGTACCTGGGCAAGCATGGCCTGCGCGGTCGGATGATCTAGTCCGGAAGGAGGTTTCTGGTCGCCGTCCACAGACTCTGAGCTGGAATCCATGGCAGAGCTGGGCCCTGCCGCCGTTCCCTTCTCATTATCGCCAGCAGAGGAACTCCGACCGGTGCTGCAAAGAGAAATGGATAAATTATATAGACAAGTCCGGTCTTATACTTGCAATAGTGCTGTACAATTATACAGTCGACATCTGATGTGTGTGTTCCATAACAGGGATTATGAACGATACACTAACAACATTCATGCTCTCCGTCCAATAGTCTGTTTGCTGAAAAGGCAATCGGTGCTGCAAGTAGTATGCTTTTGTCCCGTATCCTAGCAACAGTGCTACAGTCGGGCGTAACAAACAATTATTTGTAGAGCACAAGCGTTACCTTGCCATAACCATGAATGTCGCTACGAAACTCAGAAACTGAAGTGTATGTATAAAATCAACGTTAACTTAAGCATACATATATATATACACGTACTTGAAAGTATATGACAACTGGTGTCTGATCATGGAAAATTAAAATGTCAAAACATATAAGCAGCACATGGTTAAATCTGCACAAAGGCCCAAGTTGCTGCGATACGAGATTAACATATTGTTATACTGAATATGGTGGTGTGCTGTAACTTAAATTACACAACTGTAGTCCAAAAACCAAGTCAGAGAACATCCAAGATACATAATCATATACATGATGATAAAATTAAAATGCACGTAGGAGGACAAACAGAATTAAAATCGATCTAAAAGGAACAGAATGTGGTCCGAATTTATCTGGCTCAGGATAGTACCCAGTCGGGGAGGGCACTTGTGAACCCGGTACCGAACCTTCGGGTTCCCTAGAAGATGGAGAACTTCTAACCATCTCAGCCACTAGCAGCTTTTTAAGTATGACTCTGCTCCATGAAGTCAGTTTCTAGGGTCAGTCCGCACTAACTTTGGGATATCGCCACAGTCAAGTTCAGTGCAACCTCTGCCGATGTTACAAGATGGTAAGAAATGGTTCGTCTAACGGAAAATTGGCACGTCACGTCTATTGATTACTTACCATAGTAAGGCCGCATTACGACCTCTGCCCTTTAAGGATCTGGGGGGGGGGGGTACTGTATGTACCGCCGGATTTAACAGTGAAAAACTTTGCATTTTTAAAATTATAGGCATGTTTCCCAGCATATACACTGATGACTTCCCGAAGCAACATTAAAGGACTGGTGTTTAGAGTGCAGTGTGTGTTCTCTGTGAGTTAGAAACTAACATAATTTGCGTGGACCTTAATATTAGTCTGCAGAGAGTCAGTAAATTCCCATGACAAAACACGCCTGTATGCACTTTAATTTTCTACCAGTGATCAGGTCTGATACCGATACAATATATAACCACCAGCTCTTCCGTGGAATAATTTCGGTAAATTTATGAGTCGGTCCCAAAGTCGTCCCTGTACCTAATTCCATACCATGAAGGTGTACCGGAAACATAATTCGAAGCTCTGCTTTACGTTCTGGCCAATTTTACACCGACAGAAAAGGTCGCAGTACGGCCGTAACAGTAAATATTGAAATACGTACCAATAACGGGAGTCGAATTCTGGTGTTCCATCCCGCAGCCAATCAGTTCACTGACCAAACTATCCCGGCTCATCATCAACAATAATAATAATAATTATTATTATTATTGCTATTATTTTTATTTTAATAAGTATACGCCTCCAGAAAGACAGGCCTACTCAGGACGGGATACACTGCCTATCAAACATACCTTTTCCGATAAAATGTTATGATACAGCGATTCGGGATAGTTCAGCTGTCTTGCACGTAAGCAAATAATGACAAATGAGTCGGTTGTATTTCACTGTCAAGATAAATTATAAAGCGTTTCAACGACTCGCGATATGTCAGCCAAGGGAGCAATTATCATCCATCACAAGGATTCATGCGGGCTACTGACAGAAGGGGGTAATCAGTGACCGCCATTGTTTCATGTAGGCAGCACCGTGACCAACAGTAGGTGACACCACGCGATGGTCATCACTCGTGGGTAGTATGGACAAGACAGGCAACGTACGTATAAATGCAACAGTGAGGAGCGTTCGCGTAACCATTGTTGCCGTCGAAAAGCAATAAGCATTACATATTTAGTGTGTTTGTAGCCTTAGCTATCCAGCACGCAAAGCACATGGGCCGTATTATATTGCCATCTGTGGCCCGTCTGGCTCTACCATAATTTTCCACATTATCTCATAAACGCCACGATTTTCAGAAAAAAATTACTTAACAGAAAATGTGATTTTTCATTTTCTCTACGTCTTTTGCCTGAAACATTTCTCATCTTACGAAAAAGTCAGCGAGATATTGTCATAAATGTACACAGGTCTTCATGTAAAGTGCCCGTTATTTTTGTCACATTTTAATCAACCTTACACTTTATCGTCAGATTTTCGAAAAATTCTGAAATATCAAATTTCATGAAAATTCGTCCAGTAGGAACGGAGTTGTTACGTGCGGGCGGGCGGGCGGACGGACAGATACAACGAAGCTAATAGTAGCTTTTCGCAATTTTTCGAATGCTGGTAAAAAAAGGCTCCAGCCGAATACAGGTTCACATTCCACGTTAAATCGTCGGCCTCTCTAGGAAAATGGCAGGATGCCTTAAAACAGGCCACGTGGACCGCCTTTACTTTAAGTCAGCTGCTTACTTAGTATCCATGCTCATCTAACCATCGCATTCCACAGATCAGAAACTGTACACGTGAAACAGCGTCTTTAAATAACGTTCTTCTACCACACACGGTCTTTACTCAGCCTGTTCCGGTATTATAACCATGCTCTATACCGCTTTCAGTTGTCGTAAGACACAAGTATGCTGGGGTGTATTACTGTCTCCTCTGTTCAAGCGGCTTAACCATTTTTCACTGTAATAATCTACTCTTTCGCTGTCTGAATAAATATTTAATTCCTCCTTCACGCGCGCGCATGCGCATACACTAGATCTAGGTCTGTATCTTCGATTTTGGTTTTGTATAATGTGACACATCCCTTAAAATTTTAATTTCCGATACATTCACATCTGTAACGCTCTTTCGGCCTGCATGTTAATATGTACATATTGCCTCACTTTAAGCTGTGTAATTTTCATTACTTCTCATTTTAACGTTCTACACGTTCCCTATTTTTTCATACTGTTATACTTTTGATCATCATAAATGTCACAGCCCTGTATACACCTAAAGTGTTCAACATGTTTTAATTTACCATAGTAACCCCACCTTGTATAAACGGATCTGCAGGGATATACAAATCCCCTCAGACAGACCGTTTCTTGTCGCAGAGCTATGTTTCCGAATGCTACCGAGAGAATACAAATGTAGAAAACTCCCGACGAATTATAAATACAGTCTCTTTCACTTTCCGCCTACAGCGTGTTGTGCGATTAAATTTAAAAGAGATGGATTAACGTGACTTCGTCGTACAGGTTAGGTGTTTCCTGGCAAACAGCGTATTAAACGTTACAAATGTCATTATGTTTCTCTCTCATCCTGCAGTCAGCGCGGAGTAAGAATGATTAATTTTAAGCGATTTTCTTAACAAACCGAAAGATTTCGGGCAACCCAACTAACTAGACTTTCATTTGGGAAATATCCGTTTCTACTCGAGATCTGGGGAACTAAGCCGTCGCCGACAGCCGGTAAGAGATAGTAGGGATCGGGCTGGGGTCTACCAACCTTTCGTTTTGAAAATCAATGGCACGTTGCAAAACGTTACACAGGGCGTCGGACTTGGCAGGCTTTTGTGAACACGGTAATGTACTGTCTGGTCCCATAAAAAGCGAAAAATTTATCAAGCATCTGAAGCTGATAGTTTCTGAACACAAAGCCCTCTTCATGGAGTTGTGTACCCCTTTCGAATGTTGGCCCACTTACCGTCTGAAAATTCCGGGACAGTATCTTGAAACTAGAACTACTTGCTTCCAAATTTTGATTGTTTGATTGATTGAATGATAACTATTCACTTTAAAGATGAATTCCCACTATTTTAGTCTTGCAACTTAACGCGTATGTCTAGGAACACCTGAAAATTCGCATCGCCGTCGAGATTCTGTGCCAAGTAAAACAACGAAAGGTGCCAAAACAAATCTAACGATATGTAAAACAAATCTGCAAGACATTTATATTCTTAACGGCGTTTCAGTGTTAGGATTACTGTGTTTCGATGTCCGACGCCATGCAGTTTGGTACATGGCACCACGGCTTTTAATGAACGCTGGAACCTAACCTGAAGGGCGTAACATCCCAGAAGACTGTAATCCTAAGTCTGCCCTTGCAATGACAGATTATTAATTAGCCTTTGTTGCGATTTGCTCGTGTTACGCAGTATGTAAACCCACTTCGCAGCCAGCCGTGGGACGTACATTGGACAGCATTTCAATGCCGACTCTTTTTTAAGACTGGAAAGGAAGAATGCATTCCCCGCTTATGAATGTCAGGTTTCAAACGCGTTTAAAAAATCTTTAGTGGCATCTTTGCCCCCGGTCGAATTAACACACACAACGCGTGTATTTAAAATATATATTAAGTGCGAAGTGGCGCTGTTAATCCGGTGTACGCTGAAGCGGGAAACTTCAATAGGACTACCAGTCAATCACACGTGTTACCAATAGCCCTGTTAACCCTTTAAAGACGAAGCGTATCTGTTTTATATAAGGACTCAGTGCGTACCGCGCTGTAAACACTCTCCTCTTCGGTTATAAAAACCAATCTCTTAATGTTTTATAAGGCAAAAGTTGCTGTTTGTTCTGAGATCCGTACAAAACACATAAACGCAATGTGGGCACCCACGTAGAATTTTTTAATGTTAAACCTGGTGATATGTAAAGTTACCGCTAGGCTTTAAAAGGTTAAACGTGTGATGAATCATTATTATAACCTCCTCATAACAGTCTTGGAGAAGCTCATGGCCGTTCAGCTAGTCGAGAAATTCCTCCCTTTAACGAGATCTAGCACTCGTTTACTAATTCACAACACGTCAGCCCTGGACCCTACACCCTTCCTGACGAATCCAGTCCATATTCCCTAACACAGTACATTTTCAAGTTCTACCACTATCTCCAAATATATACTTACAACTACCATGCAGTCTCTTGCATTCTCGTTTTCTGATTTGAATTTCGTTTGAATCGCCCATCCCTATGCCTGCTTCATATACCGCAAAAATCCAGGCAAATTAACTGATGAAACTCTTGTCAGTTCCTTCTAAGGTACAAATATTCTCTGCACGTTGTTCTCAAACGTGCTCAATCGACGAGATATTTTAAGCTTCCGCTGCGGCGTAGTTGAGATATTAGCTCTTCTGGGATGGTGCGCGGCGATGGTTCTTACTTGGTACGTCGCCGACTGGTATTTGGTACCAAACTACCACGGAATTACCAACCAGTTCCGCGCAACAATCCCACATGGGCGAAGATCTCAATCCTCAATTGACGTTCTTCACTAGTGTAAAAGACCAAATCTCACGCACAGGCAAAACAGCAAGTGACTTATAAAGATTACAACACCCAAGAAGCCGATCTTTCGTCTGAACTGCCGGATTATAGGGCATCACATTCCGAAATGTTCACAGTCGCCGCTGTGAGAATTCCAAACCTGGCACAATAAAATTTATAATTCACTATATTTCAAGCATTACAGTTTCAACGGTAACAAACGGTTACGAGAGTCTGAACTGACTGGAGTTTCGGGAATTTAATTTGCCGTTCAACTTCTTCCTGATTACTGCCGTTAGCGCATATTGTAACCGCGAAGGAATACTAAAGCATGCGTGCGTTACTGCATATACGCACGTATTACAAATATTTCCTCCATTCTGGTGACACGAAACACAGCAATGCACAGTTCCCTCTGCGACTATTTATGGACAAACGTCCTTCAGCCTACTAGTGTCTAACAGATATTTCGGCTTTGGTTTCTGGTATATATGATGCCCCAGCACGTACAAACACACTATTAAAAAGTATAAGCCATGTAACTTTATCATGAAAGAGAGTTTTAAATTTATTATCAACAGAATTAGGCCAACAACTATGCTATTTTAATCCCGAAAGCTAGGAATGTTGCTTCAGGGTGGTTAAGTCTTGAGACGAGGTACGCAGATACCACAGTACTGACACCTGAAACCCCACGGACGCACGCCAGTCGCTGTAACATTAACAATAAATGCCGGCTACACTATACAATATAACAGCCTAAAAGTAATAGTTGTGCATTTCTCGAATACGTCATGTTCGACAAAAACAAAATACAGTCGAACCCGGTTATAACGACATCGGTTTATACGACACATCACAGTCGAACCCGGTTATAACGACATCGGTTTATACGACACATCACAGTCGAACCCGGTTATAACGACATCGGTTTATACAACACATCACAGTCGAACCCGGTTATAACATCGGTTTATACGGCACATCACTTACACAGAGTGACAAATTCTGTTGTTCCAATTAATTCGTTACTGTTAACCTAACATTACACTCTTCGGTTATTACGACGCCGATCCCAGTGGCCGCGCGGTCTAAGGCGTTGTCTGCGGCCGAGCGCTTGCTGGGATCGTGGGTTCGAATCCCACCGGGGGCATGGATGTTTGTCTTGTACAGTGTTTGTGTTGTCAGGTAGAGGTCTCTGCGAAGGGCCGATCCCTCGTCCAGAAGGAGCCCTACCGACGGTGGTGTGTGTTTGTGTGTGGTCAAGTGAAAATACAAACTCTCTATACCTACTGTGAACAAGTAGGTAGAAGAGAGAAGGACTACGAAACGAAACGGTTATGACAGTCATGCTGTAAACACTTTTATCCAGAGAACGAACGAAAGCTGTAAGTTCCTGTATTCTGCAGGCGTAAAATCGGGTCACCGAACACTGCCTGCCACACGCAGTACGCCTGATCACCGTCGTGCTGCGAGGTGCGTCTTCTGCTCTTACTTTGCGGTTGGTTCCTTCCCCTATGTTTTCTTTCTCTACTTTCACAAACAGAAACAAAAACATCTGTTAGCTGGTAACTGAATATTTGCAACTGTCAACTGACGCATTAATGATGCAAGCCTTTACTGCAAGCAGCTTTGTCTTTCCGAACAATGTAACAAGGCCAGGGGTTGGTGCAGCTCTTATCTACTTTCCCCAGTGGCGCCTTTTTACACCAAGGCTGTGTAGAATCCACGTATCCATTTACCATCAGTTTGTTTTGGCTACAGATTTCTCCATTACAGCGCTCTTCCACCATGGAGAATCCATAATTAGAGGGGTGCCACACATGTGGTGCCTGTCTTTGATGTAAGAGCTCCATCGAACTTCCAAGTGCATGCCGGACTGTGACGTCAGATAGCGTCTGGAGCCAAGAGAAGTGATGACGTCACAGAGCTTTATAAACAGTGCCGGACTGTTTCGATAAATATCTCACAGGAAGTGATCGTGACTTGAAGGAGAAATAAAAACGAAAATAAAGCAAAGAAAGGAGAAAAGGAAGAAGGAAAGAGAGAGACGTACAGAAATAGTTATAGTTTTGCTTTTAAGTGCCATTCATAAAATCGCTGTTTTCAGTACTATGCTCCACTCCTCACTAAAAGTCTAAAAATAAACTGACATGCCTAGGCATGCCAGCACATCGCGAGAGAATGTTAGAAGTTAGACCTACACGTAAAGTAGCCGTTTCTAAGCACCACACCATGAGGGTGTATTAGAAAGTGAAGATAAAGCTCTATGCCTTCAAGACCTCGGCACCAGATGCTAGGAAGTGGTCATCTTCGACCCAGTGGTCTTCAAGCTCTTGCAATATCCATGGAGGCCGCCTGACTAAATCTGAATTTTTGCGAAACCACTCTAAAGGTGTAAGAAGTATGCGGTGCAAAACTGGAATTAATTTGTAAAATATAACCTTTTATTTTTAAAAAAGTATGCACATTTACGAAAAATAGAATTTTGTCACTGGTGATTTACGCTGAAAGTAAACAATGCACCGACTGTGCACGAAGGTGGGGAGGACAATAAAAACGCGATTAAAATTATTACAATTTTATCTATTTTTATTTCATCGTAAGGGAAATGTGCCGATCCCAGTGGCCGCGCGATCTAAGGCGTAGGTCTGCGGCCGAGCGCTTGCTGGGATCGTGGGTTCGAATCCCACTGGGGGCATGGATGTTTGGCTGTTGTGAGTGTTTGTGTTGTCAAGTAGAGGGCTCTGCGACGGGCCGATCCCTCGTCCAGAGGAGTCCTACCGAATGTGGTGTGTGTGTGAGTGTGATCAAGCGAAAATAAACAACCTCGACACCTACTGTGAGTAGGTAGAAGAGGTAAGGACTGCGAAACGAAGGGAAATGTGGTTGAGCAACATCTGAAAGTCGCACAGTTTGAATACTGCTGTTTTAATCTATTTCTTCTCCTAATTAAACCCGACTGTTAATTGTCTGTTTAGACGGCCTCTTTAAGCAAGTTTAAGCGACCGGTATAACGTCCCCCCCCCCCCCCCACAGTGCACAACATGAAGACCTACAGGGGGAAGGAGGTGTATGTCACTAGACGAATATGAGTGGTCAGCCTCAGCTCCGGTCGCTTTTTATTTCCAGGGAAAGTCCCCCAGTATCACAAAATGTGCCAGTCCGCCACTGTACTCTGCAGGCAAAAAGCTGGCGTGTGACAGTGATAAACCTCCACGACACTTACTTCCATACGAAACTGACAGCGCAGCCATCAAAAGAAATCAAACTCACTGACAGTACAAAGTGAATTTATTTTTATCTTAAATTATTTTTAATGTACATCTTTTTGAAGTTGCTCAGAATTGACATGATAAAGTACGTGATGTTAAAGACGCCAACATGTCAGATACGTCGGACTATGAAACAAGAGCGAGACTAGTTATTTACACAAATTCAGCGATGGAAATGTTAAAGGCGAGACGACACGACGCTTCGATATCAAAGTGATACGTAACCTAAAAGACTTCGTTAAAGCATTCAAAGTAAAGTTTCGTTTTATGTGGGAAGTCGACAGTGCTGAATACTGACTTGTTCGTATGTGGGCCTTGTTACTACCGCGAAATATTAACTTGTTCAAAAACTGGTGTATTACACAACTAGACAGGCAATATACATATAAACGTAACACTGAGGGGCGTTCGCGTAACCACTGTTACCGTGGAAAAGCAATAAGTATTACATTATGAGTGTGTGTAGTCTTGCCTTCGTTACCCAGCACGCTAATTGCATCTTTTCTGTGCAGCATTATATTATCATGTGTGGCCTGTCTGGCTTTCCATATTTTTCCACATTATCTCATAAAGGGCACGATTTTTTTGAAAAAGTTATTAAACATAAAATGTTTATTTTGACTGTCTCCACAACTTTCGTCTGAAATATTTGTACGAATTCCGCGAGATGTTATCATAAATGTACACAGGTGTTCATGTAAATTACCCGTTATTCTTATCAGATTTTAATCAACCCTGAATTGTCTCCACCGATTTTCGAAAAATCCTCAGACATCAAATTTCACAAAAATCCGTCCAGTGGCAGCCGAGCTGTTCCATGCGGACGGACGGACGGACGGACGGGCAGGCAGACACGACGACGCTAATAGTCGCGTTTCGCAGTTTTCCTTACGCGCATAAAAATATATTTCACACATTTTATCATGTCTGTCTACTACACATATGAAATATGTACCTATGCTACAAGCATCTACAGGCTATACAATTTCTTATCGTCTATATGACATAATATCCTTATGTGAAAATGAACTAATAAGACGCTCGACAAGTTTATCTCGATGGTCAGCACCGTCGTTGTCTTTGTTACATTTTAACACAAAGTTTAACAGAAATAAAAACTTTTTTTTTAAACTTGTGGGCGTAAGTGTGTTAAGACCTGTCTAGTCCATATGGTTGCCTGTCGTCGCCACTAAACCGAAAGTATGTTACATTTCCAAACGAACGAACGAACGAACGAACGAACGAACAAACAAACAAACAAACAAACCGGAAGGGATATATATTTGCCTAATCTGCATACGTCAAATGTGAGGAAACCGCTGGTATCGCTGACAACTTCGAAATTCGGACACTAGCTAATATAATTTATGGTAAGAAATTAAAGAGTGAGACAGCAGGTGGCGTCTAGGTGCATGATGCTGATACCAGTGTCATAAAACTCTGTCAACTGGTTATGTTTGCAGGGCTGGTCTAGCAGTGTGGGCGAACTGCCACTGGAAATCAGTATGTTCAATGTCGACAATATCCACCATTATATCTTGACAGATTAAAGTAGTGATTCCAGTGGCCCAAATGCACAGAACACTTGGCACGTACTACAGCACAGCCATTCCAGTTGCACGCGGCTACTCGTACATCGGTCAAGTACTGGCGGGCGAGTGGGAGGTACGCTTACTGTAGCTGCCTGTGTGTGCGAGTAGTGGCGCGTTCTCTTAAGTTGCGAAACGCGGCTATTAGCTTCGTGTCCGTCCGTCTGCATGGCAGAATGCGGCTCCCACTGAACGGATTTTCTTCAAACTTACATGTTAGGATTTTTCGAAAAATTTTCGAGAAAATCCGGGTTTGATTAACCCTTTAAAGACGAAGCGTATCTGTTTTATATAAGGACTCAGTGCGTACCGCGCTGTAAACACTCTCCACTTCGGTTATAAAAACCAATCTGTTAACGTTTTATAAGGCAAAAGTTGCTGTTTTTTTCTGAGATCCGTACAAAACACATAAAGGCAATGTGGGCACCACGTAAAATTTTTTAATGTTAAACCTGGTGGTACGTAAAGTTACCGCTAGGCTTTAAAAGGTTAAAATCTGAGAAGAATAACAAGTACCTGACATGAAGACGTATGAACATTTATCATCATACTCGCTTATTTCTTCTTACAATGAGAAATGTTTCAGACAAAAGTTGCAGAGAAAATCAGTGTTCAATAACTTTTTCCCGAAAATGGTACCGTTAATGAGATAATGTGGAAAAACATGGTACAGCCAGACAGGCCACAGATGACAATATAAGGCGCATGCACACTGCACGCTGGATAACTTAAGGCTACAGACGCACACTCATAATAGGTAATCCTTATTGCTTTTCCATGGAAACAATGGTCGTGCGGAATCGTCTCAGGGCTCCTTTATACGCGCGTTGCCTGTCTTGTGTGGAGGATGCTGCTATTCCTGTCTAGTTACAGTATCTGTACACATTTAATGGCAACGCTTACGTACTTTAACGTCCGTTCTGGCAAAACACTCGCGTTGCCAGTTATCCGTAATTCTGTTGTTTGCTTTTCTGTGAAGGCACGTAATAACTGTATCGACCAAACGACAGTATCGTCCGTACTGAACACCATGGAATATCCACTGATTCAAACTCTTCGTTGCGTTATAACTTAATTCACGAAATTCGTAGCATTTAAAACCCCTAACTGATCATACCCTTCCGCGAACTGTACCACAGCGTCTCACTTCATCAGCTGTTATTCCGTTGACTCGTCATATTTCCAACCAGTTAATTCATTCTCATTGGTTCCGTATTTTTAATATTACAGAATAATCAGATATGTGGGTGGTAAACGACTGGTATTAGAATTAATGCACTTAAGCTGAAACCAGCTGTATACTGTGTATATAATAAGACATTCAGTTACAATAGTCATTTATCGTTTACCATACGTTGTTTATATACAGTATGTAAAAAGGTAAAGGTTCACCCTATAACAGGCCCTGAGGGCCCAAGAGGGGGAGTAGAGGTATAGCCCTACCCTTTCGTGAGCTTCGGCACGAGGAGGGGATGGCGTGGCTAGCCCCACGCCCCAGCCGCTTTACCCCCGCGAAAGAGCCCCGGTACCCATTGTACAGGAGGCTGGGTGGGCCCCAGGGCCGGTCTGGACGGCTGCGGAAAATCTCGCCCCCACCGGGATTCGATCCCCCGACCGTCCAGCCCGTAGCGAGTCGCTATACTGACTACGCTATCCCGGGCCACATATACAGTACTTTCCAGGGATCTCGTGCACGTGCCACCTTTGGGTCTAGTATCCTAGTTGCCAAATATCTATCTACCTCTACCAAGATCTACAGTGTATTAAGTAATGTAAGGTAAACAAACAAATGACAAAATATTTGAACTGGATATTTTAATTACCACCGTAATATATGTTAGATTTAAGAATACATTTGTTCATTTATGTCATTTATCGTCTACACCGGGGATACATAAATCCCAGGCGCCAGGTCGCCGTGTGGACTTTTGTTTTTTGTGGGCCTAATATTTGTGGGTCCTCGGTGTGGAACTTCCTTCATGTCACCGTTATTGCGCCTAGAATTTCGAGGTGTCTCGTAGCTTTCTGGGAATTTTGTGCACCCCGGGTCTACACTCACTTGTTCTAAATCCTCAGTGAAGATCTGAATACAGTATCTTACAGAACCAGGCGAGTGGTTCGATTTACGTTGCGTACAGTAAAATGAGGAACACCTACGGAACAGTGCTGTATGTGATGCGAGGTTAATGTCGGTGTATTACATCACATTATGACACTGAAAATCAAAGATTTGGAAGTGTGTTTGTTTCACGCATACCCCAACCCCATGAAGGGATTACAGTCCAGCTGCCTTAAAAAGATCAGTCGGTTAACAATGGAAAGTATTTTCTTCTTTTCTTTGCATTAGCCTTGCTATGTGCATTATGCGAAGCGCAAACGGCTACCTACAGGAAAATTACGTGCAGTAGCGGTGTGGAAGGATGGATTCTCTTGGCGAACGAAACTCTATGACCTGAACTAGCGGGAGGAGGCAACGAGCCAAAAGTAGACTGGATGGGTAATGGGAGGCGGGTATCAGGTTTCTCGCCAAACACACACACACACACAGATCCTGCAGCATCCGCTCTCGCTCTCTCTCGCTCTCGCTCACTCGACCCACAATCCAGGCGTCGCTACTTCACTACTGTGAGCCAAGCTGGGCTTGGTAGCGTGCAAGGCTGCAAGAACTGGATCGGAGGACAGACGATTGGTAGCATGGGTGTCAAAGCGCTGAATGTGAAGTCTGGAAACAATTTAAAAACTTTAACGCCGCAAAAATCGTGTAATTGTAAATCCTACCAAAATGTTGGGAAGAAATTATATTATTTGCGACTTAAGATATTAGACTGTTCTTTGGAGCGCGTCATCGCCGATGGCCTTTTGCACCAAAATAAAGTACAAGTTGCAGAATAATGTACGCTACATATATCTTGAGATAAACTGAGGTAATATTATGTATATTTGCGGTTCTGCTAACAGTGACTATGAAAAATATTGTATTTTGGGATCTGAGGCCGTGTAACCTAGCAGAAATTTACCGACGTTTCTGACGAACTTGCTTCCTCCATCTGCAATGCAGAACAATACACTTTTTGGGACTGTAAATGCGAAAAGGCGCACTTGCGGTATAATTATGAAACTAAATAAAAAAAAGGCGTGATAGATAGGAGAACTGATTAGTAAGTCTAGCCAGTCTTCCAAGTGTCCCCCTGGGGTTTCCACCAAAACTTTTTACGTACTTTGCTACCCCATGCGTGATACATTTCGCGCCTATCTCAGTCCCCTCTACTTGATGTACCGAATACTGCCTGGCGAGAAGAAGGCCTACTTATTATGAAGCTCCTCCTAATTCATTTTTTTCGGTCTTCTCTCACTTCTTTTTTGGGCCCAACACCGGTCTCCCCTCGGCACCCTGTTCACACCCTCTCAGTCTGTGCCCTTCCCTAAATGCTGCACACCAAGTTTCACACCCATACAGAAAAACTACAGTTTCTATAGTTTAATTATATATTTTACGCTTTCCTTTCTAAAGAAATTGATATTAACCCTTTAGAGACGAAGCGTATCTGTTGTATACAAGGACTCAGTGCGTACCGCGCTGTAAACACTCTCCACTTCGGTTATAAAAACCAGTCTCTTAATGTTTTATAAGGCAAAAGTTGCTGTTTGTTCTGAGATCCGTACAAAACACATAAACGTAATGTGGGCACCACGTAGAATTTGTTAATGTTAAACCTGGTGGTACGTAAAGTTACCGCTAGGCTTTAAAATGTTAAGCGTAACTACCTCACGGACTGTACTCCGAGTTTCATTTCTTGCTTCGAACATTTATTTCGGGCGAACTTGAAACTACTGCTGTATTCGGAACACAGTTTTGTGCGATTCTATGGAATGCGAACCTGTGTTACCGAATTGACACTTCACCTGTATTTCATCAGTTTCTGTGGTAGCAAAGCTGACTACCGGTCTCTATTCCTCAGAAATGTTTGTATCCATCTACCAATCTGTACGACGTCACATAGCACAAGAAAGCAGTCTTCAACTGTATACAACGTAATAAACAAATGATATATAATTTGTAACCTATAACTTGTGATGTGTGTTCGCTGTACATATGTAGACATACCAACAAGGCTTACTTAAACCGTCGGGCTTTTCACACAGACACAAAGACAGGATATGCACACTAACGTAACAGTTAAAATTGCTGCCTGAGAAGGTACCTTAAAACACTTTTTCTTCTCCTTTGGCATGCGGTCCTTACAGTTTAACCACTGCCTCCTTCAGCATGATAGCCCAAACCGATCTGTCTTCTTCTTTCTCCCTCCACCTCTTGACACCCATAGATTTCAGATCATTCTCAATACAGTCTAACCACCTCAATTTTGGTCTCCCTGCTCTTCTTCTTCCATCTGGTTTGCCCAGAAACTTTCGTTACGGTCCTGTCATGAGACATTCTTACCACATTTCCAGCCCATTCTACTCTTCTTACTTTTATTGTTGCTACAATATTTGGTTTTCTATACATAACCTGCAATTCATCATTACTTCGAATTATCCGGCCACTTTGAACTTTTACTGGGCCATCTTTCTTTCTTACTATTTTCTGCGCCCATTTTTTAATGGATGATTTCATTTGCTCTGTCACTGCCCACGTTTGTACGTAGATTTAATCACTCTAGTACAAATTTTTGGTTTTGTGTGTTCTGATACACGTATCTTGATTACCTTAAAACACACCCACGCCTAAATGATAATCAGTCTGTTCCCTTACCTCACATTTACCGCTGTTAACTAAATGGGCGTAATCACGGTTACAGGCTTTTCTTATAAATACCCATATACGCCTACCGAAAACGAACACCAGATGAAGCAAGACACAGTCTCGTTTCGTTGCATTTCATTTCAAGAAGAAATAACGTTATGTGGAGTTTCGTAATTTGTTCTGTTTACGTAACCTTTTAAAGCCTAGCGGTAACTTTACATACCACCAGGTTTAACATTAAAAAATTCTACGTGGTGCCCACATTGCGTTTATGTGTTTTGTACGGATCTCAGAACAAACAGCAACTTTTGCCTTATAAAACATTAAGAGACTGGTTTTTATAACCGAAGTGGAGAGTGTTTACAGCGCGGTACGCACTGAGTCCTTATCTAAAACAGATACGCTTCGTCTTTAAAGGGTTAAATAAGTTGATGGTACTGTCATGGAATGTGCGATACGAGAAGCTTGTGGTGCTCGTCAGGCATAGGAAGACGACCCACAATTGGACGGGACAGATAAAACTTAAAATGAAGAAACACGGCATGATGTTTGGTTTGGATACAAGTGGTTCAACACAGGTCTAACGGGTGTTTGTGAACGCGGTAAATGAGCCGGAACACCCTTAACGACAGGGAATTCCCTAACCAGCTAAGAAACTATAAATTTTTCAAGACTCTGTATTATGAAGGCTTTTTTTTATCGTAAACTAAATAAACTTCACTCGAGGGTTTCCGTGTTTATGGAAATTTTCACATGTAGTCATAAGAAAATCAGTGTTGCAGTGATGAGTACTTACATGAAAGAATCCGCTTGCTCTAATTGCAGAAGCTGTACAGTACGTTTCAGAAGGCGCACCTCGCTGTGCGACTGTCCTTGCGCCAGGGTGTCATATTACAAGTGTAACTATATAGAAAGTTCCAAATAAATGATCGACATTGTAAAAAAAACAAAAAAAAACATAAAACAAGAAAGAACTTCAGTGCTACCACACTAACCAGTTGGAACGTGATATTCCTGTGAAATAATAGATGTGTGTAACCTGCATTCAACATTATTATAATGCGAACTTCACTGGCTGTGACAGGAGCCGTGCTGTCGCTTTACTAACGACATGGTTACGTGTAGGTAGTCTGGGTAAAGTGAAGGGCGGGCGAGGAGAGCGGAGTGTAGCATTGTCAGATTTTTGGTTTCAGAATACAGGATACACCGAGAGCTGGGGCTTCCACGTTCTGAAAAAGTGAACCCCGACAACACCAAATCCGCTGCCTAAGACGATTCCGAGCCGCTTCAGCACATATTAACACTTCCACAGAACAGAGTCCTTCTTGAGACGATGACAGCCCCTCGGACAGTTAAAAAAAAATCCGCATCACTTTATGGAACCCGAAAGTTCACTGCCGTGTTCACAACAGCCATCCACTTGTCCGTGTCGTCTGCTAGATGAGGTCACGCGACGCCCTCTCATCGCATTTCTTTCAGATCCATTTAAATATTATCCTCCCATTTTTTTTAGCAGTGAAGGGTCCCGCAGCAGACGCTACGGACGCACTGCAGCCTTGAGGCTTATTGTGCAACCCCATGAAGATGATTATGATGATGATTTTTTTGTCCTTTTCCTAGTAATGGAGCACCGGTGGAATGAAATTGACAGGGGAAAACCGAAGAACTCGGGGAAAAACCTGTCCCAGTGCCACTTTGTCCACCACAAATCCCACATGGACTGACCCGGGATCAAACCGGGGCCTCCACGGTGGGAGGCCGGCGGCTAACCGCCTGAGCCATGGCACGGCCATTTATCCTCCCATTAATCCAAGTTCTTCCAAATGGTCTCTTTCCTACAGATTTCGCCATCAAAACTGCGTACAAATGTCCCTCCACAAGTGCCACGCCACACCCATCTGACTCTCCGGCATCGGGAGTACAAATCACGAAACTCGTCATTATGTTACATCCTCCAGCCTTCGGCTACTTCCTGCACCACGGCGTGGTTCGATTGCTGGCACGGGCGACAGTTTTCTCGTCTTCAAAGCGCCCAGACAGCTACCTATTCAATGGCCCAGTGTTAACGTTCCGTCGTAGTAGACTCAATACATTTCGCATGCTCGCAAATTTTCTACGATCCAGTCTATTAGCCTCACAGATTCCCTACATCGTAACAATACGCAGTCAGGTATTAGATGTACCATTAGGGTCATGTACGTAACTGGCAGAGGTAATTTAGGCCGACCAAAGAAAAGATGGTGAGACCAACACCCGATGAAGACGGAATAAGCCAGGAATTGGCTTATATACTGATGACGCCGTGTACAATGGTACATAGGCACTTCTTGCGGAGGTGCTTCCTGTCTCTAACTTCAGGAAAGTCATCACTGTCTTTTAAATGCCCTGAGTACAGAGGCAGCAAGGTCTTTCGAAACGTTTGTATCTACATACAAATGTACAGGGTGTCGTATCCTCATCGGCGGTGCTATGAGAACATCAGTCCGCGAAATGAAGAAATCCGGAGACCAGTGACTTATACTACGTGTAAATACGCCACAAACCCGTACGACTAATGACAAAGGCAAAGATTTTCTAAGGGGGCAAATGTAAAATTAATGCCCGGGGGAGCGGGACGGGGGAGTGTTAAAAGTGTCACGTGTGTTTCTGCCTTTCTCTGCCCTAGCGATTGTTGTGTGCGCTAACACACAGGCGTTTGGGCTTTAAATACCTACTGCACACACAGCATGAGAAGCATGATTTTCATTCCCGACAGTCCGTCTCGGCGTCAAACTCCCCCCCCCCCCCCCTCTGGACCCCGAACTAAATCTTATTAAGTACAGAGTCTGACCACTGCCGTCATAGTCGCCGGTAAGGCGTCCTTTTTGACTAGACAAGTCTGTCTGTCTCTCTAACCACTGTCTTCTCTTTGCCAAGCATACATAAGTTATTTAAATATGTACATACGAACAGGGCTATTTACAATCGTACAAATATACTGCACATACAGGACCTCTGTCAATCGAGGCTTTAGACATGAAATTCTTATTCTTTACAATGCTCCCAATTTCTGGAAGAAGCATTACTTAACAGGAAGGTTCCGAGACTTCACCCTCTTGTCCTCGTCATAACGGCAGCATGAATATGAATGAGTATGGAGCAGCGGTGTAATGATGATGATGGGGGGAAAACTTACGTAGCCTACTCGAAGAAAAACTTGTCACACTGCCACTGTGTCCGTCACAAATCTCACATAGACCAACGACCGAGCCACACCTCTGCGGGGACAGGCCAGTGGCCAGCAATATTCTTATCGTAAAATACAATAATTCGGTCCCTGCCTCACAGAGAACAAAGTGCGTGTCAATTATAAAGAAGACTCAGATAATGCTGTTTAAGGAAATAACCGGTGTTCATCGCAAAAAGCACTGGAAAGATACAACTACACCGTGTGGGTAGAATGCGTTGTTTTAAATGTTACAGGGGGCCGGTACATTTAGTTACCACTGCGCTTTAAATGGCTCACAAGCGTGAGGTATTCCTAAACCTTCACGTAAATAGTTCACTCCATACTAACCCGGAAGTTCGTGACCACAGTTGGATGTCCTCGAACTTTTGGCGTCTCCAGCGGCAACCTAAAGAAAGTGGGGTTTATATATAACAAACTGACTTTTAAGCAGCAGAAACCTTCCTGAAAAGACAGCAGTTCTGCGGGTAGTAAATTTCCCGGAATTTTATGGAAACCAGAGGTTCACTACACCTCGCCACACGTCCCTGGCCTGTGACAGATCAATCCCGTTTATAGTTTTTTAGAATAACCCTTTAAAGACGAAGCGTATCTGTTTTATATAAGGACCCAGTGCGTACCGCGCTGTAAACACTCCATTTCGGTTATAAAAACCAATCACTTAATGGTGTATAAGGTAAACGTTGCCGTTTGTTCTGAGATCCGTACAAAACACACAAACGCAATGTGGGCACCACGTAGAATTTTTTAATATTAAACTTGGTGGTATGTAAAGTTATCGCTAGGTTTTAAAAGGTTAATCCCGATACATACGTCAGGGTCGTCCGAGAGGTTTCCTTCAGATGTCCCTTCCAAAAGCCTACATGCATTTCTTTCTATGGACATGCTACTTGCCCGCGCACCTCATTCTCCTCCACGTGACCACTCTGCATCTGGTGAGTGCAATCAGGAAGCTCATTATGCAGTTTTCTCCAGTGTCCCTTCCTCAGGTGCCCAAACAGCCTAACTTCCTCATCATCCTATGCTCTCGAACATTCCCTCCCTCCCTCCAGCCTAACTTCATCATCCTATGCTCTCGAACACTCCCTCCCTCCCTCCAACCCAACTTCCTCATCATCCTATGCTCTCTAACGCTCCCTCCTTCCAGCCTATCATCGTCATCATCCTGTGCTCTCTAACACTCCCTCCTTCCAGCCTAACTTCATCATCCTATGCTCTCTAACATTCCCTCCTTCCAGCCTAACTTCATCATCCTATGCTCTCTAACACTCCCTCCTTCCAGCCTAACTTCCTCATCATCATCATATGCTCTCGAACACTCCCTCCCCCCGTCTATGTTCTCCCCTTAATGTAAGAGACCGTATTTTACGCCCATATAAAACAGGCAAAATTCCAGTTTCCTGTATGTAAATGTTTATGTCTTTTGAAAGCAAATTGGGAGACAACAGATTATGGACTGAATGGTAGCAGACCCTCCCCGAATTTGATCTTCTCCTAATTTCTTCATGCGTCCACTTCTGATCTGTTCGTATCGTTCCCAACTACTCGTATTTGAACTTAGTTTTGTTGTGATTTTGTGCCGCTTTCAGTGGACGTGACTTGAGCAGAAATCTGGTATTTTCAGTATTTATTTCTACTCCAATCTGCCTTCTAGCGTCTAAGCGCTCCTAGGTTTGTCTTTTTTTTTTATAGTATTATGTTTTCGCCGAATAAATTATCATCTAGAGCGTACACCATAAACTGATGTGTCACATTCTGTTTCAGTACCTCTGGTTTGCTCGAACCTTCCTAATAGCACACCTGCATTCTAAAGCAAAACTGAAAAGCAGTGGCGATAAAACACCTCAAGTTGTCTGAGACCATTCCGAATAGAAAGGGTACCTTATGTCTGTCTAGCCGGACTTTCCAACGGTAAAGCTGTCCCTGTGCACGCCATGAAGGCATACTGGGGGGGATCCTGAAAGTGAATTTAATGCTACATACGAGCCACAGAATACCCTCACAGAAGACAGCCTATTCGACTCCGGCTAGCCCTCGTTTCATTTTAACACACCTTGTTACATCTGTATATTTCTGTAACTAACAATACTTTGAATAAATGATTGGGGAAGAGACCACTTGGAAGATATCAGCATAGATGGAACAATAACACTGTATCGGAACACACAATTCCATCTTTACGGACCTGACTGAACCAACGTACAGCGCTGTGTTTTCGTGGACACGTTACTGAAACGTCGGGTTCACAAATGCCGAAAAATTTCTGCGTCAGCTCATGAAGTAAGCCCGGAGAGTTTATTTAAATAACTGATAGACCCAACTGTACTATAGAGTTTTCACTTGAACACCGTGCTAACGGCCTTCTGAAAAATAAACTACTGTATTATTTCATAAAAGGGAAGCAATACAGTAGCTTATACACGTCCTATCGCTTTAAATTTCAAATGCATCCTTTTTAAAGCAGCAAGGCGTGTTTTCTTTAGCCTGTCTTAAGCATAAGAAAACAAGTGCCAGTCGTTAAACAGTCAGCGGCGCCGGGTGGACTGACCGGACAGGAGTCGTTATTCATGCAGCACTGATTCAACTTATGCTTACGTTACTGACAGAGTTAAAGATGCATACTTACAGAGGAGATTATTATTATTATTATACAATATTATTATAGTATATATTATTATTATTATTATTGCTGCTGCAACAGACCGTCATTAACTGGACCGGCGAAGTTCTGTACAAACACGGTAACAATAATGTGCCAGCTTGCTAATGTAAAAATCCATATAAAAGGCAAAGTTCATCCTATAACCTGCCATGAATGCACAGAAAGGGGAGCAGAGGTACAACTCTACTCTTTCTTTAACCTCGACGCTAGATGGGGTGGGTGGTTAATGCCACGCCCTGGCTGCTTTACCCCCGGGAATGACCCGGTACCCCTCTGTATAGGATGAGTGGGTCCCAGGGCCGGTTTGGATGTGTGCGGAAAATTTCGAGCCCACTGCCATTCGATCCGTGGGGCCGTACAGCACATACCGGGTCGCTGTACCGGCTACGCTATCCCGGCACTTAAAACTCTATATATTCCTCAAAAGTTTCCACTTCACTAAATAGTTTACTGACTCCGAAAATTCCATTTTCCCGAAAAAGAACCAGGTCTATTCCATATCTCGCATCGCCAGTCAAGGCCCTCGTTGAAATTTCTATCTGGAACTCTGCAAAAAATGATTCACGTCAGGCGCGGTGCCGATGATGTAACCTACCCGTCGCATTAACCCTTTAAAAACGAAGCGTATCTGTTTTATATAAAGCCTCAGTGCGTACCGCGCTGTAAACCACTTCGGTTATAAAAACCAGTCTCTTAATGTGTTATAAGGCAAAAGTTGCTGTTTGTTCTGAGATCCGTACAAAACACATAAACGCAATGTGGGCACCACGTAGAATTTTTTAATGTTAAACCCGGTGGTATGTAAAGTTACCGCTAGGCTTCAAAAGGTTAATGATTACGACCTCTCATTTACTGACGTTACACTCACCCCTCGTAGACCGCCAAATTTACTGGGCCTCGAAGTCGGAATACGTTAGGAACACAACCCGTGCCTTCAGTACAAAAGACCGTGAAACTATATAATTTGAAGCTTTCACGGCGACTAAACTGGATAAAATGTTCTCGGGCTATCATCCGTATTTAACAGTGTAATGGTGAATAAGCCAATGTGAAACTGGTGCTCTGATGGTGTGTTCACAGCGGTGCTGCTAACTTTTAGGTCATCTGGGATGTGACACCGTCCTGATCTGTAAACAGCCACCGACGCTTCGATGGATCGCAGTGCCTTCACGTTCAAAGCAGTACAAGAAGGGCATGGCCCTCAAGGCGATGGCGCTACGATCCTTACAAATACCTGTTACTAGTTACCAGTCGACACGGCGTCACATCCCAGAAGACTTGAGTCTTAAAAGTGCCCAACTAATCACATCTCGATGCATTTTGTCATTATGGCAACAAACAGCGCTTTCTCCTGCCAAAACAATAAAGCCACGGTTATCTTGGTCACGAATCAGGGACTCTCTATGAACTAAACAAAACAAAGCTTTTGAGACTTCTGAGCAGTATGTTACTATGTATAGCCCATGTTTTAAAGACTTAATTTTTACGGCGTTTTCATTTCAGCAGGCTGCGAACCATATGTTATTCTCCCTCCTACACTGCCTCCTTTAAGAGCAGCTCTCTCTCTATCTCTATCTCTCTCCCCCCCCTTCCCGCAGGATGCGCCCTCTGGGGACCCCCCCGTCATGGGTAAACTTTCGTGGGCCCTTGTTTACCTACCCTAAGCTGAAATGGCCGCTTGAGAATTGGGTTGGACAGTCACGTCAGAATGCTGTAAACCCTTTCCCCTCGAACTACTGCGGAATATAACTGAATATTGTGTTGCAGATGTTACCATTCGTATTGTTTTCGGGAAAGTCCCGGATTCGAATCTTGGTCAAAAATGGGTTACTGTGCCTGAGACTGTTTCTCCAATCCTCCAGGTACATGATGGGACAGACTTCCCAAACCAACTGCGGATCGTGATTTGAAGTTTCCACAGTGCTGTGGATGATGATTCAATTATTCTGGTATACGCCACAGTTTGGATGGGTAGTTAGTTACCGACATCTCGGAGTATGTTGCTGTCTCCATCGTGAGAGTATTCTAAGAAAAGCTGCGCAGTAGGAATGGTTGCACTGGGTCAACAGCAACCGCGTTACAGCAACTGACTCATTCCCTTCACAATACAGTAATTTTTCCCACCCAATTTACTATTCTTGAACTACCCTGAAAATGGACGCAGTAACATCCCCCGAAAAATCAGTAGTTACCAAACCACATGGTGTCATTTTTTTGCTTTAAATTGGCCCGCTTATTATTATTATTATTATTATTATTATTATTATTATTATTATTTCTTACTGCAGTTGGGTTTTCACCCGGTGGCAGTAGTCTTACACCAGTACAGACACCACAATACAATAACACATACATAAACGGAACAGCACAAATTACAGTACACGTATTAGCAATTCACCCACACAATACAATGTGCCTACACTAATACAGGACTTTTTTTAACTTCACCGTGGATCGCTTTCTGCCATGCCCTTCCACATCTCGTAATACGTAACTATATGTTCTCATTTCTGCGTGGCTATAAACATACACAGCGTGTCGGATTAGTCTTATATTCCCCTGTTTGATGAACTTTGGCTGTCCCAATCCTTTTAACTTTTAAGGACGACCACTGCTGAACCCCCCTACTCAGCTGGTTCAATCAGATTCCGAGCGAACATGACGGGAAATTTTATTACACTGGAAGTCGTCAACTTTATTGCTGACTTTTACCTCGCAACTGTACCAATATGACGTCGTCCTGGTTTCCAAGCGACAATAAAGACATTCTTTAAAGCCAAAGTCAGGACATTACCTTGAAGTGGGACAATGGTCATTCTTTCAAATGCATTCAGTCAACAGTCCAAGCTCATCCTTCGTGTACAGACCCGACTTGACTTTCATACAAAGTAACATACCTACGACTATGCTACAATAGGTCTTCATTGAGTGTGATCTCAGTTTGTTACACGTGGCCAGAAGTCGACTTCTTTCTTAAGCAACCGCTTTGCTATGACGGCATTTGAAGGAGAGAAGTTAGGCCTGTAGCATCAGGCATCTCTAACCGCGGAACTACTTGAAAGTGAGTGGTCACATTAACCCTTTAAAGACGAAGCGTATCTGTTTTATATTAGGACTCAGTGCGTACCGCGCTGTAAACACTCTCCACTTCGGTTATAAAAACCAGTCTCTTAATGTTTTATAAGGCAAAAGTTTCTGTTTGTTCTGAGATCCGTACAAAACACATAAACGCAATGTGGGCACCACGTAGAATTTTTTAATGTTAAACCTGGTGGTACGTAAAGTTACCGCTAGGCTTCAAAAGGTTAAAGATCCGGCAGTTTTACCCTAGTTATGGGCCCGCGATAACATGCCGATAACTGAATGGCCCCCAAAGCCAGTCTGGACGCGACGCACCTGAACAGGAATCGAACCGCGGTCATCCAGCCCCCTCGCCCAGTCTGTACAGCCTACGGACTTAGCCATCCGGGCTGCAACATGCCAGGCGTTATAGCCTTACATAGTTTACACATGCAGATTTGTAAATTTTATAGTTACTGATTCTGACTTACTGGATGCAAACATGTGCTGTTGCAAAGCTAACCAAGTTGACGGAAACCCCAGTAAACACGAACTATATTCTTCATAAAGCTTCAAAACCGCGCAGACATTACATTTACTGTGTGGTGATGGGTTTATGGACTTTATCCATCGCCCGAAGAGTAAAATATTAAGAATATTAAAAAATTAAAATAACAACGTTTCGGAAGCTGGCTCTGCCTCCGTCCTCAGATGAATGGAGGGGGAGAAGAGAAGAACACCTCTTCTGTTGGGCCTCTCAGACAAAGCTAGAAGGGGGAGAAGAGAAGAACATCTATTCTGTTGGGCCCCTTAGACAGAGCTAGGAGGGGGAGAAGAGAAGAGCACCTATTCTGTCGGACCCCTTAGACAGAGCTAGCCTCCAGTGATGGAGGCTAGTTCTGTCTAAGGGGTCCAACAGAATAGGTGTTCTTCGCTTATCCCCCTCCATTCACCTGAAGACGGAAGCAGAGCCAGCTTCCGAAACGTTGTGATTTTAATTTTTTAATATTTTTAATATTTTACTCTTCGGACGATGGATAAAGTCCATAAACCCATCACCACACAGTATTATACACCATCGTCAACACCTCTTAGAATTCCATGTACTTTAAAT